>OX451740.1:1003109993-1003511410 GCA_948472305.1 Vicia faba
TTCTCGTTCAAGCTTTGTTTACATAGGCAACGCATGTGGGAGTTTTTGGAATGTTGATAAATAGTAATTAAAGAGCTTTCCAATAATAGAGATTCTTGTCCCCTTTCATCCGTTAATTTTGAATAGCCATAAGTGAATTGTAACGCTTCAGAACATGCTTGCTTCAGAAGATGAATATTACCGTTACTTATTTCCAGAACTGTATGAACCAGAATAACAGAGTTCCTGTTTGCAACGTTTAGACACTCAGAAGTCGCAGCATTAGAACTTCTTTATAAAAGATGTATTGAATTAGAGTTTGAACAACTATATAACTCATCTTCTGTGCTTTTTCCATCAGAACTTCTCTGCAAAACAAAATACTTATTTAGGGAGCATAATTTTTCTTTGAGTGTTTGTTATCATCAAAACTCTTACAAGGGTTGTAGAATAAAACTATATTCTGACAATCTCCCCCTTTTTGATGATGAAAAAACTTGGATATTTCGATAGAAACTTAAAGAACATAAATCATTTAAAGTCTCCCCCTGAGTTGAATACTCAGATAAAGAAGGAATACTCCCTTGAAGATTATTCTGATCAAAGTTTTTGAGAAAAGGATTTCTGATGCGTCCACTTCTGTCCTTAACAGAGTTTGTTCCTGTTTTGCTTTCAGAAAAGGAACATAAGAAGTTATGATTTTCAAAATGTTTGAGACCGAGTCTCGATACTGTTGTATTAAAAATATCTTATGTTCTCCCCTTTTTTTTCCAAGAATCAAAAAGAAATAAAAGACGGTTTGTATTCAAAAGGATTTCAATAAAAAACATTCTGAAGAAAACAAATAACAAGAACATAATGAAGAAAACAAATTTAAGAACTAAGTTTGAGGTGGTGGAAGTCATGTGAACAGGGCTTCCAACAAACTCTTAATCTGATTGTTTGAATATTCTTTCTTTCCAAGCATTCCCTTGATTTTCTTGAAAGTATCATCCTATTTGTCTAGTCTTTCCTTAAACACAACATTCTCTTTCTTCAACTCCTCCAGAGTTTGCAACACAAGAGATGAAGATGGTATATCAATAGAAGGTACCAACTTTTCAGAGCAATCCACGTCTGATTCTGACTCAGGAGCTTTTTAAACTTCCTTTCCTTTGTCTTGAAACCTAACCAGAGGCAGAGGTTCAGAGGATGGTTCATTACATTTTGTTGGCTGATGATCTTCCCAAGGGACATTTTCCAGCAGAAGAAGTGGCTTCTTTTCTCAGTAATTCAAAACTTGATCCTTGATGATATTCAGATGATCATAGAAGTTCTGTTGAGCAATTTCATAACTCAGCTCCTTGAGTTTCTGGGATTCAGTGTTGAACCATTTTCTGAAATGGTTCCAATGAGAATCAGAATCAGTAGGACTAAGATTCTCTAAGCAAGCTATCTTCAGAGAGTTAACACATTCCTGTATTTCTGTTTCAAAAATCAGCAAAGATTTACCAACATCTGCTTTGGAGATTTTTGGTTTTGGTTTTGGTACGAAATTTTTTTGAGAGCTTGAGACAAGATTGTCCAAAGCTTCTAAGTCTATAATAGTTCGAAGGGGATCCTTTGGGAGGTTTTTTGAAGAGCGAGAGTCAGGAATAACAATGGGTGAATGTGGTGTGTTTGGTGGAGTGGATTGATTGGGAGATGGAATATCTGGGATGGAGTGGATTGTGAGTGGTTGTGAGACCATGAGAAGGCAGGTGATTCCAGGAATGGATGTTGTGGTATCAAAGTAAAAATTTGGATTTTCTGTGTGGGGAGCTTCAAACAGCGGATCAAATTGATCAATATCAGAAAGAACATGAGAAACTTCAGGTTGATTTTCGTCAAGATGGGTAGTAGGTGGATTGTTTAGAAGTTTATCTAGAGATATTGAGGGGTCAAATTCAATGTCAAAGTCACCAAAAGTTTGTGGCGTTGGATATTCTGTGGGTTTTGGAGAGGTAGGGTTTTCAGATGTTGATAACAGTACTGATTCAATAACAAAAATAAAAGATGGATTACCTTTCTTTTTAGCAGCCTTGGGAATCTTTTGAGAAGTTCCTTCTGCAGGATCTTTCCTTTTCCTTGATTTTCTGGGAGCAATTTCCAGAGGTTGTTGTCTCAGATCACGGATGTTTACTTCTAGATTTGTCCCATCCCTTTTACAAGCATCTAGATACCTAAGAATAATCTCTGGAGAAGCATATATTTGGGTAAAGAGTGGAAAGTTCTTCAGAGGAACTCTTCTATTTGTAATGATTTCCTTGGTTGTTATTGTTGGATCCTTCTCGATGGTTTCAATGATCTTCATCTTCTTCAGGTTCTTAGCATTGAGAGGTTTACCAGCACAAGCTTCCAGAGTGCTGACATGTTGAGCTTCAATCATATGTTCTATCAGTTTGTTTTCTATCAAAATATCTGAGATGAGTCTGCCCAGAGGAATCCAGTCTCTCTTTGTTCTTTCTTCTTCTCTTGTATCTTTGACATTGGTCTTCAGATGATTAAACAGAAGACGGGGAAGATTAACCTTTGATTTTGTTGCTATGAAATACAAAAGATATTGCTGATCAATATTTATATAGTCTGGAGAACTTGTGGGTTTTCTATGATTGATGCATCCCAAAATGATTTTTGACCAAATTCTGAGGTAGTCTTTCAGATCCTTGATTTTGTTGGAAGGATGGCCAGAAGTAAAAATATCTTTTGAAATCTTTGTTAGGTCAAGGCTTTTGTAAGCCATATCTCTACAATGAATACTGCCGCCATCGTGACCTATCAATTGTCCAATGAGATATTTAGAGATTACTATTTTCTTTCCCATCACAAAAGAAGTGACATGATGATTTAAAGCAGTAGCGTAAATCCATAATTCTTTAACCAGTCTTGGAAAAACTGGATCCAGTAGAGAATCAAAATACTTTGTCCATCCTTGAAATTCAACATCAGGAGTTAAATCGTATATGTTTTCCTTCATACTGACGAAGTCCATAATGAGTTCACACAGAACTTCCAGCGAATCAATGGGAGTTAGGAGTGTTCTTGAAGGTTCTTCGTACCTTTCTGCTGTTGATGAAGAAGATCCAGGAACACTTTGAGAGATTTGAGCAATTTGTTGGGAGTAAGCCATTTTTCACACATACTTTTTAGGGTTTTGAAAGATTGAACACAAGTAAGAGAGAAAAAGGAATTGAGAGTGGAAAAGTGATAGTGAAAGTGAGCAACGTATTTATAGAAAAATAGGAAACTTAATTAACAAGAAAAGGGTAAAAAATGATTACTAGCATTAATGATTCCTGAAAAGAGGGATGAAACAATTACCGACACGACACGAGTCTCAATGCATCCAATCAATGTTTCAGTCTCTTCAGAATTTGAAAACATGTTCAACCTTAAAAGAAACCCTTGTGAAGAGATGACAAATGTTGATATTGTGAACTGCAAGCCTATCTTTGAAATGAACCGTTTGGAGACCTTTTAGATCTTCTTAGATAGATCCTGATACAACTTTCCTTCTTACTTCTGAAGAATTATTGATCAAATGTTCACACAATAAAACATAACGTTCCGAGGGTTAACATGTACATAAATAAAACTATCATTCTAGGCATAATTTCATGTTGAGACGTTTCAGAATGAAGTTAAACCTATCTTCAGAAAGGGGTTTTGTGAAAACATCAGCCCATTGATGGTCTGTGTCTATAAATTTTAATGAAAGAATTCCTTTCTGAATATAGTCCCTAATAAAATGATGTATAGGAATGTTACTCTCAAATATGTTGAAGTCTTCAAGTTGACTTTTCATCCAGAGCATCCGTGTGCTGCATCCAGCTGCTGCTATATATTCAGCTTCAACAGTTGGCAATGCAATGGTGGATTTCCTTTTGCTGGACCATGAGATTAGATTTTCTCCCAGAATTTCGCAGCTTCCAAAAGTACTTTTCCTTTCTATTCTGTCTCAAGCGAAGTCATCATCCCAGTACCCAACTAATTTGTTTTCTTTGGTTTTTTTATAACAAAGGCCAAGATTAGTAGTACCTTTCAGATACTTGAAAATTCTCTTAACAACTGTTAAGTGAGATTCTCTAGGATCTGATTGGAATCTAGCACACAGACAGACACTATATAAAATATCAGGTCTTGGAGCTGTTAAATATAAGAGAGAACCAATCATACCTCTGTAGATCTTCTGTTCTACCTTCTTACTTACCTCTTCCAGAATGCATGTGAGATGCATGGGAGTTTTGGCTGGCTTACATTCTGATAAGTCAAATTTCTTCAGAAGTTCTTTGACATACTTGATTTGATGTATGTATGTTGCTTCTGGAGTTTGATTGATTTGGATGCCCAGAAAGAACTTGAGTTCTCCCATCAAGCTCATTTCAAACTCTACCTGCATAGACTTAGCAAATTCTCTTCCCAAAGAGGCTTTAGTAGATCCAAAAATAATATCATCAACATAAATCTGACAAAATAGAATGTCATTTTTAAATAGTTTACAGAATAAAGTTGTGTCCACCTTCCCTCTGGTAAAATCATTTTCTAACACTACTTAGTCTTTCATACCAAGGTCTGGGAGCTTGTTTCAAACCATATAGTGATTTCTTTAGTTTATACACATATTATAGATGTTTTGAATTTTCAAAATCAGGGGGTTGGTGCACATAAACTTCTTCATCAATGTAACCATTTAAAAACACGTTGGTTATCCTGGTTCGTTTGAACTCAAACTACTCCAGTCCACCAGCCAAGGTGATTTCTCCTCTCTCAACGAGGTCTTAATCCACTAATCAAACTTGATTACACAATAACTATGACAACCGTCAAAGTCTTCTTGAGTTTAAAACACAACTCAGTTTTCTCAAGGAATTACACAAACAATATTTAAGAGAGTTTATAAAATGTGTTTTCTAATAAAACAGTATCACACAAGTGATGTTTTACACAAATGAAATTCATTATGTTGAAGGTGATGAATATGACTCGTTTGTTGTGCACTCAAAATCGTAATGATTTCTCCTTCAATTTTTGTTTATATAAGCAACGCATGTGGGAGATTTTGGAATGTTGATAAATGGTAATTAAAGAGCTTTCCAAAAATAGAGATTCTTGTCCCCTTTTAGCCGTTAATTTTGAATAGCCATAAGTGAATTGTAACGCTTCAGAAGATGCTTGCTTCAGAAGATGAATGTTACCGTTACTTCTTTCCAGAACTGTATGAACCAAAATAACAAAGATCCTGTTCGCAACGTGTTGTACCCCAAAATTTGCCCTCCCATATTCTTCAAGATTTGCAAAGAGCATGCTTCAAAATCTCCCAAGGGTTGCACAGTCCAATGGCCTCCTAACAGTCAAAAATTAGGGTTTTGGTTCTGACAAAGTTGAAGTTTCCAAGGGTCTAAACAAGTCCCACATGCCTATAAACATTGTCAAGCATCCTTATGCCAAGTTTCAAGACTCACAGCACAATATTGCACAGACAAAAACCCTAATTGCTCAACAGTCAATTGTAGGGGCAAAATGGTCATTTGACAGTCAAAAGTCAAAATTTTTGGTCAACATCTTATTTTGAAGCCACAAAAATCATTTGATCAATTCTTGATCATGATTCTCAAAGCATGGCTCAAAAAGTCTCAAGATGCAAAAGTTTCCATATTTGGACAGTTGAAAAAGTCAACTGTAACTTGACCAAGGCATAACTTCTACATGGTTTATCATAAAAATTCCATCCAAAGCTCATTTTGAATAGAATGACATTTCCTATAACTCCTCTTCACACTTCAAGTCCAAGAAATGCTCTCACAAAAAGTTATCAATCTCAACATTATAGGTCATTTTCAAAAGTCAACAAAAAGACACTTTAAGTCAAAGACCATAACTTGAGATTGGTAAATCAAAATGACATTAGACCAAAGGCATTGGTTAGAGGACTTCAATACCTTTCTAAAATGTCCAAGAACATGATCAAAGCTTAATAATTGAGCTAGATATGCCTTCTGGAAGTTGGGAAATATTTGGGAATTTTGAAAAGCCAACTTTGCTTCAAATGCCTCAAAATTGCTAATGGGCCACAATTTCTTCCAAGAATCATCATCCAAAAGTTATGCACGACCCATTGACCCAATGGGGAGTTATTTCATCATTTTTTATTAATTATTTGAATTTTTATTATTATTAATTCATTTAATTAAAATAAAATATGACAAAAATAGCAAAGCATGTGTTTTAAATCTTTTTATGCAGCTAATAGGCTCTTTATTCACTCAAGATTTCCTGCATATGCTCAAGGGGACCAAATATTCCAAAATAAGCAAGTTTTCATGGCAAAAAGGATTGGAAAAGATTATGGAAGATCACAAATTCAAAGTCACTAAATACATGGATTCTGGGCCAGTTTTCTACCCTAATTCATTGACATATATGGGCACATTGCAACCCTAATGCAAGAGACCAAGAAGCTTCGCTAGAACCTGAAAACAAAACTTGCACTTTTTCTAAAAAAACTCAAAACTGTTTTGGCATCTAGAAGGCGTTTCAAGGCGTAAAAAGTATCTCAAAAGCTTGCTGGGACTTTCCTGAACATAACCCAATACCTTTCCACTCTCCATACATCCAGAAACGGTAGAACGCCATAGCCCTGTTCATGGAAATTTTCATAATCGCATTTTGATTTATATGCATGTTTCATGTCTTTTAATTGTCGTTTTACACTAACATGAACTCACTGAAGCTAATGGTGCCATTGAATTGGATTAATCTTGCCTGTAGCGAAATATACCATTGAAATGTTCTAGGGTTTCAGAAGCTTCCATTTGGGGCTTTGAGTATATGGAAAAATTAGGCCATGTAACTAGGACCATTGAATTCGTGACATTCCAACGAATCCAAAACACTCATCGCGCCTTTTTTATGATTGCTCAATTTCTATTCGCTATTTTTTGTTGTTTCAGATTGTGGGGGTTTAAAACCCCCGCTATCTAGTTTGTATTTTCAGGTAAAACAAAGAATCCAGGAGGAAGACGCTGAGCTGTATGCCTATGATTGGTACATTTGAAAGTTAGCGCGTTTTTTATTTGGTTCCAGGATAATTGCACGTTTCATATATATTATTCATATCCCATTATATTAACAAAGAACGCAAGCAGCACAACTGGCAAGGCACTAACCTGGTAAACGTTGGGACCTGGGTTCGATTCCCAGGTCCCCCATATTTCTCAATATATTTTGTTTTAATATGCTTCTATGCAGTGCTTCATCAAGGGTCTACCATACAGCCTCATCATTTGGCTTGCCACGCGCCCAACAACTCCAATCCAAAGGCCAAGATAGGCAGTCCACCATGGACACCAATCAATTGCTTCCCACTCAATCAGAAAAGTCAACCTGGGCTTGCATTTCATGGGCCAAAATACTTCTCACATACCTCCTAATTGGGTCAGAAAACCCCCCGTGTTTGTATTTCTTTTTCTCATTCTTTTTTATTTCTATTATTTATTTATGTGTTTTAATTTAATTATTTTCTTTTAATTCCTCAAATTAATTTTTATAACACAAAAATACAAAAAAAATCAGAAAGTCACAAAAATAAAATATGTTTATTATTTAATTCACTAATATTTATTTTGTGAATAAATTTCATAATCAATTTAGTTTTAATTTTAGGTTTTAACTTTAATGCTTTTTTTCTTAAATAATTAAAAATATAAAAAACAAGTCTTTTAGCATTTCTTATTCTTTTTCTTAATAAATAATCTTTTTTTTCTTATCACTATTATTTAGTAATTATTTTTGTAAATAAGCTTGTCGTTAAATAATTAGGTTAAATTAGATCAAACTTAAACATTTTCTTTAATAAATTAAAAACAATTTAGAACTAGGGTTATTTAACTTTTAATTCCAATTTAATTTTCTTTAATTTCATAAATCCAAAAACATAAAAAATAAGTTCTTTTTCTCATTTAATAATTAAATCAATTTTCAATTTCAATTTAATTTCCTTAAAGGGTCCAACGCCCTCGCACCTTCGAATATAATTTCTCTTCGCGCGTTTATTTTATTTTTCTTTGTGAATGTAATGTATTTGCCCCAAAGCCTTGTAATAGATAATTAGGACATTTACTTTATGCATTTTTATTCAAATCGGGTCTTGGTTTAATTTGGCGATGTAGACCCGCGCCTTGTAATAGCGTAGGACTTTTAATTCCCGCACCTTTAAATTGCTAACTATCACATGAAATAATGTATGCCCAAATAAAATCAAAGCGTAGAACACTCAATGCATGATCAAGATAAACAATAACTGAAAATGACACACAATTCACACACCACTCCTAGGGTACGCCTCATTGTTGCCTTGCCCCTCGAAAAGTGGTCGTCGAGTATAGGACATTTTAGTAAGTCCTCATGTCCATGAACATGGAATGGGGGTAGCTTCTAAGGTGTCCTACTATTGCTCTGGTGACCACACTGTTGCCTTGCCCCTCGAAACGTGGTCGTCGACTATAGGACGTCTTAGTGAGTCCTTATGTTCCATTGATCTAGTTGCCTCGAAACGGTTGCCTCGGAACAAGTTGCCTCGGAATAGTTGCCTCGAAATAAAAGATCAATGGCATAAGGGTAGCTCCTAAGGTATCTTACCGTTGCTCGGTGACTACACTGTCCCTACAAACGAATTGACCCGAACACCTCCGACGGTGGTGCTACCTACCTCTCAATGGTGGGACGACACTACCTTAAGGACATTTACACAGACTAATTCCTTAGGGTAGGTAGATGACTCGTAGATACTTGCTCTAATTCAAAACAAATCAAAAACTTCTTTTCACACCGACACTTTGCAAAAAGCTTTCAAAAACAACTTTTCAAACACTCTTGAGGACTGATACAAGAGTCGAACTGAAATTTTAAACGAAACTTTTTCAAACCCACTCACAATTGAAAAGCAAACACTTTTGAAAACACAATGAGCAAATATCTAAGAGCCCATGGATAACCATGGATAGAAAGGGTGCTAACACCTTCCCTTTCTATAAATCTACCTCCCGAACCGAGAGCTAATCTCAATAAGGAATTTTTCTGTGCTTTTGTCCTGTCCATGTTTGGAGAAAATAAAAGACGGTGGCGACTCTTGCTTCCGCGACATTTCGCGAACCAGCGTTAAACATTCAGTTCCAGATCCACCGATCACCAGAACTGGCGACTCTGCTGGGGACTTTTAAAAGTGAGGTGTACCTTAGGACTAAGATCACTTGTGTTTTCAATTGTTGTGCTTGTTTGCTTTATTATTGTGGGACTGTCTCGGGAGTTCTATAGATCCTAACCCGGATCTGGGGGATACCTTCTTAGAAAGTAGCAACAAGGCTGTGAGGGAACTGTGCAGGGTATATCGACATGGTTGAAGCAGTCTGCTACGTTGATGTGGCACTTTGGTGTGTACCGGTAACCCTTGAGTTCAGTCAAGGAGTGTATGGGGCCTCCGCATGGTGTCGTGAAGCATCAACTGACCTTAGGAACCTTAATTGAACCATCTTGGCCTCTTTAGGGTAGTGAGATAACTGACTTTGGTGCAGTCCGAGGTTGGTTGATACTCGATACTACACTCAATTGAGGGTTGTTTTCTTGGAATATTTCAGTCGCCAGTTCAGTGGCTAAATCGAAACGATGAACAATGAAAGCAATCCAATGATATTGGGACCCTTAGAACCCGGTTACTTCTGATAGGACAGGTTTTGAGCCCACCAACTTCAAGAGGGCAGTACCCCAAACTTCATGCTGGCCTAAACTCTAAGGGCTCTTTGTGTGACTTGTGTGCTTTCGAACTTGACTACTTGCATACCTTCTATCTGACACTTGAGTTTCTTGCAGGTTTTGTTTACAGTCCTTAATCTGGACTCATTACAGGGCCTACTTACATCATTCCATGCATAGCATGCCATCATACCATTGCATACATCCTGCATAAGGACTAATCCATTTCAAGGATCTCAAGGGCTTGTGATGCAGGTCATGATGAACCAGCTGGACAAGGTTGTCAGGGGCTATGACCCACTCGATATGGTGAGCCTTGACCCTTGAAGAAGGACTCTCAACAACATAAAGTTCCTTCAATCAAGTTATCGGACTCAGATTCTAACAACTTTCTTGTTTACCCCGCGAGGTCCTTGAAAACATTACATGCATATCATACACATCATTGCATAACAGGTACCCTTGTTGCAGGTCACTTACCTTCTTCGCTGTTTATTTCAGCAATGGCTTCCCAACAAGACAACCAGGGTCTTCATACTCAAGAGACTCAGTTAAGGGAAATCTTCCTAAGCCTATCCAAGGGGCAGGAAGAGTTGAGAACACTCCTCATGGGGAATCTGATCAGAAAAAGTCCTGAGGACGACAAGGACGAACGACTGAAACATCTGCAAGCTGAGGTGGATGCACTGAGAACTCAGATGCTGGGGCAGATAGCCCTTATCCAAGGCTTAGCTTGGGAGCAAGAGGAGCTGAGGACCATGATCAGTCAGCTTCATCAAGACAGATACAACATGAAGCAACCAGTCAAAATCAGGAACCAGGTCATGGATCAGCTTCCAAGAGGACGAGAGTTTGGTATGGTGAAGAATAGGCCTCTTCAAGGTGCTGCTACCTCAAAGGTCCAGCAACAACCTCGCCCAGAGCAACGGTTGGATCAGAGTAAGCCCAAAAGGCAGTTCACCAAGCTCAACGTGTCACTGTCTCAAGCTTTACAACAATTGTTGAGGTTGAATCTGGTGACGTTAAGGGACCCTCCTAAGAATCTCAACACAACCTCCCTAAAGTACAATCCTGAGGAAAGATGTGCATACCACTCTGATAGTCCAGGACATGACATCGACGACTGCTGGGCTCTGAAGAATAAGATCCAAGACCTGATTAACGAAGGAGCAATGGAATTCACCCAAGATGGTCAGGCAGAGTTCTTCTACTATCCCTGCAAGTGACAAATCCTGAGACTAGAAAACTTTTGTTCATTCGAATGTTCAAGTTGTATTTTTCTTTGATTGTTTAAACATTTATTCATGTCAAACGCTGTTATCTCATTAATGCATCGCATATGTCTGTTTTGAATCAATATATTCGCATTCGATATATTCAAACTGCTTTCATTTTTTGATGTCAACTCTTGATTAATAATTCTAAGCCTCTTGAGGGAGGATGACGAAAACGATACCACGATCTTTACAGTATGCTTTTGAACAAACCCCGCTGATGAGGTACATGCATTGTTTCAAATCCTAAACACTGGAGTTATAAGGAAGATAGTCCCTCGTCAACCCCTCTGAGCCAAAGAAGTAGGAGTTTTTCTTTTCAAAAATTAAAACCCTTAATCATAACTTGGGGCAGGGTAGTTCTCTCAGTTGATCCAAGTGCACAGCGAATAGCATCAAAGAAGTCCTTCCGAGACAAAAGACAGTGATGGTTCAGAATAATCATAATGACAGGCAGTCATTATCAAAAACAAAAAAAAACCCATAAGTCAAAACCTATGAAGGAGACTTACAAAACTGGGGCATCCCGCTGACTGTAATCACAAAAGAAACAGTTCAGGCAAAAAATAGGGATCATAAAATCAAAAAGAAAGAGGTCATACAAACCCTCAACAAAAGGAAATGACTGCCTGTTCAAAATAAACTATCAGTATCCGAACCGTCACCGGAATGTCAGAGCAAAGACTCAAACAAGGTCTAACGCACGATTAGCTGAGTTTAGGTTTGAAGAACATCACAAAGAGCGGGTGGGTACAAATAATTTGAGCCTTTATCCTTTGTTTCTTAAACCGTGAACCAGGCCACGTTATAACCCTTAAAGGTCCTAGCTGAAGCATGGGTTAGTTCGAAAGCATACTGTTACGAAAGGTATCCTGACTCCTTAAGGCTTGCGGTAAAATAACGAGTTGACATCGCATTTTACAAAATTTGCTTGTTTTACTGAAACTGCATTTTCAAAAACTTCAAGACAGACATAAGTTTTGCATTTTTAATATAACATTGCTTGCATGTGACTATTTGTTTGAACAACATAGAAATTCGCACGACGAATATCCAGTGAACAAAATCTTCTCAACAAAAGCTCAAATTGAAGAAGCACTTCCAATCAAGGGGCAAACATGATCATGGTCTATTATCTGAGGCAGTTAAGTCAAGATTCAGGGAATCTCTCAAAATGTCAGGGGAAAATCTCCGCCTGAGTCACTTGGGGCATTGGGCACGAATTCCGACGACGAATCTGGCACGATCAAACGAAGATCTTCTGGTGGTATGACAACACTTCTGACAGGGGCAACTCCCTACATTCTGAGAGCGTGGACATAGTCGAAAAAATACGCAAAATCAAAGACCTGCTAGGTTGACATACCTCGGCAAAAATAAGGGCTTCCCGGCGAACCAAAAGGGTTCGGGCAAAATGAGGGATGAAGCGAAAAATCTGTACACCCGGCAAGTCGAAAACCTGCAAAGGCGGCTTGGGCAAAAATGGGTATCCCGGTGGACCGAAAACCCGAAAGGGCGGTCCAGGCAAAAATTAGGGATCACAACGTACGACTATGTTCCGTCATCTCGTCCCTTGCCTACCAGAAGAAGATTCGTAAATCGGCAGGTATCAAACACCTCACAGGCCTCCCTCTCCCACAGAAACTGGGGCAATAAGAATGGTCTGAACGATCAAGCTGCTCTGTCCTCCAGGCAGCAAGGTAAGGTCAGCTAAAGAACGTAACCAAGATACCTTCATTCCCCAGCGGAGTGTATAAACATTCCTAACAAGCATCCCCAACAATCTTGATCTAAGATTGTTCCCCGGCGGAATACCGCACATCCAGTGGAGCCACTTCCCCAATACAGTCTCAAAAGCCTCCCCAGGAAAGTTGAATCAATCTCCCCAGTAGGAAGCTTATCCCCAGTAGATTCTGGAAGCTTATCACCTGCAGAGTACAAACGCTCTCCCCCGGATTTATTCAAAGGTTATTTCCCCACCAGGATATAACTGGGTTGTCCTCAGCCAATTGCCACGGAAAGATCGTCCCCGGCGAAGTCTTCCTATCCCTAGCGGAGTTCATCCAATCTTCCAACAAAGCTCAACAATGGTATCCCCAACGGAGTTATCATCAAACCTCAGCAAAATACATCTCTTCCCACAGAGCATTCCCCGCAGAGTATTCTATTCGCCAAGTTTATTCCCCAATGGAGTCATCTTCTCCTACCGGTATTCTTGCAACCATCATCCCCAGCGAAAACGAAGAACTCTCTTCAACATCAGCCCAGGATTCAGCTCCCGGCATTCGTTAAGGACTTATTTTCCTAGACGAAAATACATTCATAAACATTACATTGTCATACATTATGAAACATGCATACACGCATCATATCACCCCAATCTCATTTATTTTTGAGAACATCATGACATCAGGCAATTCATACATTGCATAAAACTAACTCGTTACTTTTTTACGAGAGAACGATTAACAGATAAAAGTCTTTACCGTTTGAGGTATATGACGCCAAAGATTCCTTCATCATTCTGCTGAGGTTGAAGTCGCCTAAGATTCTCTCATCATTCTGCTGAGGTTGAAGTCGCCTAAGATTCTCTCATCATTCTGCTGAGGTTGAAGTCGCCTAAGATTCTCTCATCATTCTGCTGAGGTTGAAGTCGCCTATGATTCTCTCATCGTTACTGTTGAGGTTGAAGTCGCATATGATTCTCTCATCGTTACTATTGAGGTTGAAGTCGCCTATGATTCTCTCATCGTTACTGTTGAGGTAGTAATCGCCCCAGATTCTCTCATCGTTACTGTTGAGGTAGTAATTGCCCAAGGTTCTCTCATCGTTATTCTTGAGGTAGTAATCGCCCCAGGTTCTCTCATCGTTACTGTTGAGGTAGTAATCGCCCCAGATTCTCTCATCGTTACTGTTGAGGTAGTAATCGCCCCAGATTCTCTCATCGTTACTGTTGAGGTAGTAATCACCCCAGATTCTCTCATCGTTACTGTTGAGGTAGTAATCGCCCCCGATTCTCTCATCGTTACTATTGAGGTAGTAATTGCCCCAGGTTCTCTCATCATTACTGTTGAGGTAGTAATCTCCCCAGGTTCTCTCATTGTCCCGTTGAGGTAGTAACCATCCCTGACGCATTCATCACCTTTTGAAGCTCCAGACTCGATTCCTGTATCTCGTCAGGGCACGTCTGAAGAGGTTTAAAGATTCAGTTCCTGTAACCAGTCAGGGCACATCTACACAAAGAGTTTGAAGATCAACTCTTGTAACAGGCCAGGTAATCATTTTCTTTTTTCAGGTACGCAAGTTCTCGCTAAGGAATCTCTAACGCGATCGACACCCAGATGGCATCTATAAGCCCATCCACCTATCCATCACCTCTCAACATGGCATCTATAAGCCCATCCACCTATCCATCACCTCTCAACATGGCATCTATAAGCCCATCCACCTATCCATCACCTCTCAGCATGGCATCTGTAAGCCCATCTTCCTATCCATCAATCTCCAAATGGCATCTGTAAGCCCATTCCCATCATCACACTGCTAACATGTGAGCATAAATTTCTGGGCACTCTAGTGTTCAATCATCTTCCACCCTCGGATTACGAAAGGCACGCCAACCAATCTACATCCTCAGATGTAAGAAGATTGAACAGGGGCAACTGTTGTACCCCAAAATTTGCCCTCCCATATTCTTCAAGATTTGCAAAGAGCATGCTTCAAAATCTCCCAAGGGTTGCACAGTCCAATGGCCTCCTAACAGTCAAAAATTAGGGTTTTGGTTCTGACAAAGAAGTTGAAGTTTCCAAGGGTCTAAACAAGTCCCACATGCCTATAAACATTGTCAAGCATCCTTAGGCCAAGTTTCAAGACTCACAGCACAAAATTGCACAATCAAAAACCCTAATTGCTCAACAGTCAACTGCAGGGGCAAAATGGTCATTTGACAGTCAAAAGTCAAAAATTTTGGTCAACATCTTATTTTGAAGCCACAAACATCATTTGATCAATTCTTGATCATGATTCTCAAAGCATGGCTCAAAAAGTCTCAAGATGCAAAAGTTTCCATATTTGGACAGTTGAAAAAGTCAACTGTAACTTGACCAAGGCATAACTTCCACATGGTTTATCAGAAAAATTCCATACAAAGCTCATTTTGAAGAGAATGACATTTCCTATAACTCCTCCTCACACTTCAAGTCCAAGAAATTCTCTCACAAAAAGTTATCAATCTCAACATTATAGGTCATTTTCAAAAGTCAACAAAAAGACACTTTAAGTCAAAGACCATAACTTGAGATTGGTAAATCAAAATGACATGAGACCAAAGGCATTGGTTAGAGGACTTCAAGACCTTTCCAAAATGTCCAAGAACATGATCCAAGCTTAAATATTGAGCAAGATATGCCTTGTGGAAGTTGGGAAATTTTTGGGAATTTTGAAAAGCCAACTTTGCTTCAAATGCCTCAAAATTGCTAATGGGCCACAATTTCTTCCAAGAATCATCATCCAAAAGTTATGCACGACCCATTGACCCAAAGGGGAGATATTTCATCATTTTTAATTAATTATTTGAATTATTATTATTATTAATTCATTTAATTAAAATAAAATATGACAAAAATAGCAAAGCATGTGTTTTAAATCTTTTTATGCAGCTAATAGGCTCTTTATTCACTCAAGATTTCGTGCATATGCTCAAGGGGACCAAATCTTCCAAAATAAGCAAGTTTTCATGGCAAAAAGGATTGGAAAAGATTATGGAAGATCACAAATTCAAAGTCACTAAATACATGGATTCTGGGCCAGTTTTCTACCCTAATTCATTGACATATATGGGCACATTGCAACCCTAATGCAAGAGACCAAGAAGCTGCGCTAGAACCTGAAAACAAAACTTGCACTTTTTCTCAAAAAACTCAAAACTGTTTTGGCATCTAGAAGGCGTTTCAAGGCGTAAAAAGTATCTCAAAAGCTTGCTGGGACTTTCCTGAACATAACCCAATACCTTTCCACTCTCCATACATCCAGAAACGGTAGAACGCCATAGCCCTGTTCATGGAAATTTTCATAATCTCATTTTGATTTATATGCATGTTTCATGTCTTTTAATTGTCGTTTTACACTAACATGAACTCACTGAAGCTAATGGTGCCATTGAATTGGATTAATCTTGCCTGTAGCGAAATATACCATTGAAATGTTCTAGGGTTTCAGAAGCTTCCATTTGGGGCTTTGAGTATATGGAAAAATTAGGCCATGTAACTAGGACCATTAAATTCGTGACATTCCAACGAATCCAAAACACTCATCGTGCCTTTTTTATGATTGCTCAATTTCTATTCGCTATTTTTTGTTGTTTCAGATTGTGGGGGTTTAAAACTCCCGCGATCTAGTTTGTATTTTCAGGTAAAACAAAGAATCCAGGAGGAAGACGCTGAGTTGTATGCCTATGATTGGTACATTTGAAAGTTAGCGCGTTTTTTATTTGGTTCCAGGATAATTGCACGTTTCATATATATTATTCATATCCCATTATATTAACAAAGAACGCAAGCAGCACAACTGGCAAGGCACTAACCTGGTAAACGTTGGGACCTGGGTTCGATTCCCAGGTCCCCCATATTTCTCAATATATTTTGTTTTAATATGCTTCTATGCAGTGCTTCATCAAGGGTCTACCATACAGCCTCATCATCTGGCTTGCCACGCGCCCAACAACTCCAATCCAAAGGCCAAGATAGGCAGTCCACCATGGACACCAGTCAATTGCTTCCCACTCAATCAGAAAAGTCAACGTGGGCTTGCATTTCATGGGCCAAAATACTTCTCACATACCTCCTAATTGGGTCAGAAAACCCCCCATGTTTGTATTTCTTTTTCTCATTCTTTTTTATTTCTATTATTTATTTATGTGTTTTAATTTAATTATTTTCTTTTAATTCCTCAAATTAATTTTTATAACACAAAAATACAAAAAAATCAGAAAGTCAAAAAAATAAAATATGTTTATTATTTAATTCACTAATATTTATTTTGTGAATAAATTTCATAATCAATTTAGTTTTAATTTTAGGTTTTAACTTTAATGCTTTTTTTCTTAAATAAATAAAAATATAAAAAACAAGTCTTTTAGCATTTCTTATTCTTTTTCTTAATAAATAATCTTTTTTTTCTTATCACTATTATTTAGTAATTATTTTTGTAAATAAGCTTGTCGTTAAATAATTAGGTTAAATTAGATCAAACTTAAACATTTTCTTTAATAAATTAAAAACAATTTAGAACTAGGGTTATTTAACTTTTAATTCTAATTTAATTTTCTTTAATTTCATAAATCCAAAAACATAAAAAATAAGTTCTTTTTCTCATTTAATAATTAAATCAATTTTTCAATTTAATTTCCTTAAAGGGTCCAACGCCCTCGCACCTTCGAATATAATTTCTCTTCGCGCGTTTATTTTATTTTTCTTTGTGAATGTAATGTATTTGCCCCAAAGCCTTGTAATAGATAATTAGGACATTTACTTTATGCATTTTTATTCAAATCGGGTCTTGGTTTAATTTGGCGATGTAGACCCGCGCCTTGTAATAGCGTAGCACTTTTAATTCCCGCACCTTTAAATTGCTAACTATCACATGAAATAATGTATGCCCAAATAAAATCAAAGCGTAGAACACTGAATGCATGATCAAGATAAACAATAACTGAAAATGACACACAATTCACACACCACTCCTAGGGTACGCCTCATTGTTGCCTTGCCCCTCGAAAAGTGGTCGTCGAGTATAGGACATTTTAGTAAGTCCTCATGTCCATGAACATGGCATGGGGGTAGCTTCTAAGGTGTCCTACTATTGCTCTGGTGACCACACTGTTGCCTTGCCCCTCGAAACGTGGTCGTCGACTATAGGACGTCTTAGTGAGTCCTTATGTTCCATTGATCTAGTTGCCTCGAAACGGTTGCCTCGGAACAAGTTGCCTCGGAATAGTTGCCTCGGAATAAAAGATCAATGGCATAAGGGTAGCTCCTAAGGTATCTTACCGTTGCTCGGTGACTACACTGTCCCTACAAACGAATTGACCCGAACACCTCCGACGGTGGTGCTACCTACCTCTCAATGGTGGGACGACACTACCTTAAGGACATTTACACAGACTAATTACTTAGGGTAGGTAGATGACTCGTAGATACTTGCTCTAATTCAAAACAAATCAAAAACTTCTTTTCACACCGACACTTTGCAAAAAGCTTTCAAAAACAACTTTTCAAACACTCTTGAGGACTGATACAAGAGTCGAACTGAAATTTTAAACGAAACTTTTTCAAACCCACTCACAATTGAAAAGCAAACACTTTTGAAAACACAATGAGCAAGTATCTAAGAGCCCATGGATAACCATGGATAGAAAGGGTGCTAACACCTTCCCTTTCTATAAATCTACCTCCCGAACCGAGAGCTAATCTCAATAAGGAATTTTTCTGTGCTTTTGTCCTGTCCATGTTTGGAGAAAATAAAAGACGGTGGCGACTCTTGCTTCCGCGACATTTCGCGAACCAGCGTTAAACATTCAGTTCCAGATCCACCGATCACACAATGTTTAGACACTCAGAAGTCGCAGCCTTAGAACTTCTTTATAAAAGATGTATTGAATCAGAGTTTGAACAATTATATAACTAATCTTCTGTTCTTCTTCCATCAGAAATTCTCTGCAAAACAAAATACTTATTTAGGGAGAATAATTGTTATTTGAGTGTTTGTTATCATCAAAACTCCTACAAGGGTTGTAGAATCAAACTATGTTCTAACAATGTTGTTCCTGTACCAAAGAAAGATGGAAAAGTACGTATGTGTGTAGATTACAGGGATCTGAATAGGGCAAGCCCCAAATATGATTTCCCACTTCCATATATTAATGTTCTGGTCGACAACACTGCTCAACACAAGGTATTTTATTTCATGAATGGTTTCTCAGGGTATAATCAAATTAAGATGGCACCCAAAGACACAGAGAAAACTACCTTCGTTACACAGTGGACCAGTTTCTGTTACAAGGTCATGCCTTTTGGGTTGAAGAACGCATGAGAAACTTATCAATGTGTCATGGTAGCTTTGTTTCTTGGCATGATTCATCATGAGATAAAAGTCTATGTCGATGATATGATAGCCAGGTTACAAACTGAAGAAGAACATATTGCTCATATGCACAAGTTATTTGAATGGCTGAAGAAGTACAAACTAAGGCTAAATCCGAACAAATGCATCTTTAGAGTGAGGTCTAGAAAACTCGTAGGTTTCATCGTCAATGGTAAAGGTATTGAAGTTGATCCCGCAAAGGTTAAATCTATTCAATAAATGTCGGCTCCCCACACCGAGAATGGATTCAGAGGTTTCTTAGAACGAATGAACTACATTTCCCAATTCATTTCTCATTTGACTACTACCTATGAGCCAATCTTCAAGTTGCTGAAGCAGGATCAAGTAGTAAAATGGAATGACGGCTGTCAAATAGCCTTTGATAAAATCAAGGAGTACTTATAAGAACCTCCGATTCTGATGCCACCATTTGAAGGAAGACCTCTAATCATGTACTTAACTGTGTTAGAGAATTCATTGGGGTGTGTGTTGGGGAAACATGACGAGTCTGGTCGAAAAGATCATGCAATATACTACCTTAGCAAAAAGTTTACCGATTGCGAAACAAGATATTCACAACTCGAGAAAACTTGTTGCGCTTTGGCATGAGCTTCTCGCCGACTAAGGCAGTATATGTTGACCCATACTACCTTGTTTATCTCTAAAATGGACCCCATCAAGTACATATTTGAGAAGCCATCTCTCTCTGGAAGAATAGCCCGATGGCAAATGATCTTAACGGAATACGACATTCAGTACAACACTCAAAAGGCAATCAAAGGAAGTGTACTAGCAGATCATTTGGTTCATCAAGATGTAGAGGACTACTAATCTATGAACTTAGAATTCCCAAATAAGAACATTATGCTAGTAACAAATTGTTAAGAACATGGACCGTATAAAGGACCTGAGCTAGGATCCCGATGGACTATGGTTTTTGACAGGGCTTCTAATGAACTTGGCAACATAATTGGTGTTGTAATTATCTCTCCTCAAGGTTGCGATACACCCTTCACGGCCAGACATTGCTTTGACTGCACCAATAATATGGTTGAATATGAAGCGTGCATCTTGAGTATTAAAAAGCTATTGACCTGAGAATCAAATTCCTCAACGTATATGGGGTTTTAGCCTTAGCAATCAGTCAAGTCAAGGGAGAATGGGATACGAAGCATCCGAATATTATCCCTTACCGATAACATGTGTGTTGTACCCCAAAATTTTCCCTCTCATTTATCAAATATTTTCTCACAAGATCTCCTTTGGTTCAAGACTGCACAAGGTTTGATCAGCTCAAGACACCTCCTTAAGCACTGATGACTGAAATTAGGGTTTGAGATTTCACAAGGATAATTGAACTTTTAATTCCTCATATGACTTTCATGGATCATTATGGACCCCCAAGATTACTCATGTCATGTTTCAAGCCTTGGATCACATTTTTGCTCTGTCAATTGAGCAGTTGACCTAAAAATCAACTGTATTGGGGAAAAAGTCAACCGTGGCCAATTTACAGTCAAACTTCATACTTTTTGATCCATATCAACATTATAAACTCATATGTATCATTTGATCTAGTTTGGACCACAATTCCTCAAGAAATTTGATCAAATCATCAAAAAGGAAAAATGGTCAAAATTAGGGTTTTGTCTGAGAAAGGGCAATTTCTGATTTTTGACTTAGAAAATTATTATTTGGTTTGAGGCATGATCTCAAGAGTTTAATTGCATCATTTTGACCTAATGGCATGACTCAAAACATTTCTCAAGATCAATTGGATTGATAGTTGATTTTCAGTCAACTGATTAAAAATCAACTGTACACTGAAAAGTCAAACTTTGACTTTTTGGTCAAAATCAAGTGTCAAAGATCACAATTCATCAAAACGTGTCAAAATATGAAACTTGTTCATCAAGAATCAAAAAGTCAAGATTTCATTTTGAAAAGTCAAAATTTTCACTTAGAAATTTTTCTAAGTGTTAAAAACTTCATATTTTTTCACAACTTTGAGCGATTTTTTCACCATGATGCAAGATGATTCAAAAGAAACTTTCAACATGAAAGTTGTATATATATATGAGATATACAACATTTCTTTACACAACTTCTCCTAGAAATGCTTGGATCTCAAGCTTTTAATCTATGAAGTCATGGTCATGAAACTAAAACACTTAGTGAAATTTTGAACATTTTAGGTCAGGATTTTGACCTAACTTCTGATCCAAGTTTCACATAGTTCCATTAGGATTTTGCAAAAGTGATTCAAAGAGGGGTTGTAGAGAAAATTAAATACTTTCCAAAACATCTAAGAACTCCTTGAGATCATTTGTGAGCAAGGAGAATCGAAGGTCAGAAGTTGGGGTTTTAAGTTGTTTTACAAGGCAAATTTTGTGATGAACAAAATTCAAATCTCAAACCTATGCTGCACAATCTTGCTTTGCAGGCCTCTAAACCTCCATAATCAGAAGATTACACTTGCTTTTGAGCTATTATCCACTTGATTCAAGCTTTATCCAAGTTAATTTTCCATTAATGGCGCAAATGCACCATTGCCATTTACATAAAGCAAGATTTATGCAAAGTCAACTTGCATTGAGCTTTGCACTTGTTACTTCTGCACAAACTTCCTCTACAAAGTCAGATAAGTTTGTTTAAAGTTGGTAACCACTCTAGATAAATTTTTACTATGCATTGAAACCATGTTTGTTAACCTTACTTCAAAAACAAGTCAAGAAGCCAAAACATGTGATCTTGTACTTCTGACCACCTCAAGTCTCCAAACCTTTTCCATACATAAATACAAGTCATTTGCAAGAAAACACACGCATGCTCAAACTCTGAAACTCCCTAAAACACAAAACCAATAAAAACATCTCAAAACTTGCCATTTCTGAGTTTTGAATCCAATCTCCAAATCAGCTCGTGTGTTTCTTGGCCTTTTACTTTCAAAAGCTTCTAAATAACATATACAAACAATTCCAACACCTGTAACATGACTGTAACACCTCCATCATCATCCACCATTTTCAAAAACAGCACCTTGCACCGTGACTTCTCCAGAACTCCTCAGCAACTTTCAGCTCAAGCTAAGCATCACATTAGCTTCTTGGGAACTTGAGAAAGCTAATCCAATCACTGGAACTCATCAAAAGCTGCTCAAACTCAAAACATGATACCCTCTTGCAAGGTGAGTTTTCTGACTTTTGAACTCTTCATACAAGCATCATTAATGGTTTATTTGTGAATATGAAATGTAGATATCATTGCCCTGAAGCTAACCATGTCCTTAGATTTCATTATTATTGCTTGAGTAGTTAGAATTTTGAATCTGAACCTCTGATAATAATTAGGTCAGAATTTGGTACTTTCAAAAATTCTCATTCATATTTGATTTATAGTTCGTGATATTTATATGGTTGGATTCGTATGGAAAAATGGAGTAACTTTCATGTTTACATTTTCCATTTTTGTTGAGAAATGGTGAAGATACAGGTGGTCTGGCTGGAGGTTGAAGATGAAGTGTATTCAAGACTTTCTTTGTATTATATATTTATCATTTCAGTTATATTAACAGATGTATAGCCACCCTAGTGGTAAGGCAACACGCTGGTAATCAAGAGGTCATGGGTTCGAACCTCAGCGCGCTGCCTTTTCCATTTTTCACATTTTTTTGGCATTTTTTTGTTACAGGAAGCGCTTGGGCCTTCCCCTCCTGGGCTTTGCATTTTTTGCTCAATCTAACCCCCCTGTTTTCTCATGCCACGCAACCCATATACCTTTTTGTATTTTTTGATTTCCAAACAAAAACTTCATTTGGGCCAGGTTCAAAAAACGGTTTTGCTAACAAACCTCCAAATTCAACTTTAACCTCCCTGACTTTATTATTTTTATTTTATTTTTATTTCATCTTTTATTATTATTAATATTATTTTTATTTATTATTATTATTTTTATCAATAAAAATCCAAAAATATTTATACTTTTATTATTTATTTTTATTTAGTTTATTTTATCTTCATAAAACTAAAAGAACAAAAAAACATTTTCTTTAATAAATTAATTTCTTTTTTTGAATACATAGATAATAAATCTTAATTATTATTATATTATTTTCTTGTAAATAAAAATCAATTTAGAACTTAAGACTTTATTTTATTTACTAGTTTGATTAAATTCACAAAAAAACCCTAAAAAACTTGTTTTCTTTAAATTAATTTATTTTACTAACTTAACCTTAATTTTATTATTTTTTTACTTAATTATTTTATTTTAATTAATTAAGTCAAAAACCCCTTTTTTCATGAAAACCAAACAAAATCACATTTCTTCTTACATTTTATATTCTTGCATTTTTATCTCCATTGTTGTACATTTATTCAAATTCAATATGGTTGTAATTATTATTTAGATTTAATTTCTTGCAATTCCCCATTTGTAATGTGTACACCCCATTCCCTAAATGTTGTAATAGCGTAGTAATTTTAATTTCCGTAATTTATTGCTTTATATATAAATGCTAGTAATTAGGGTTTTGTATGGAAAGAAGAAACACCAACAAATATAAAACCCTAATCAAGCCAAATCAAGCATGTAAATCAATACACTTGCATACTTACACCCTTAGGGTAAACCTACTTTGTTGCCTTACAAAAATGACCATATTATGCATGTGAAGTATCTTAGCAAAAACAAACAAAATACAAGATCATAGTCCCTCAATGACGCTATCCATGTTTCCTTTCAAAATGATCTTAGTCCCTAAAGAAAATGCAAAGATATCTTACAACATTGCTGATCATGGTTATACGATGACCCACGCCCGTCCCTTTTACATCCAAAGATAGGGTTACTTACCAAATCAATGGTAAGATAACAATGTCAAAGGAAAGAGGAAATGAACATAAAGACTTTTAAGTAGGTAGAATGTTCCTAGTTACTTGCTCAATTTCAAAACCAAAAACATCCTTGCTATTTTCAAAACAAACACCAACACTTTCAAAAAACATCTTTCAAACTTGAAAACATTTGCAAAAGATCAACACTTTGTATACATTCTTACGAACGAGAATCATTACAAAGTTTACCTAAACGATGGCGCCTTTTCAAAATACTTTCAAAAACCACACAAAGCATATTTTCAAACAAAAGCAAGTGATCTAGCAAGTAACTAAGAGCCCAGGGAAAACCATGGCTAAAAAGGGTGCTAATACCTTCCCTTTTTATAATCTACCCCCCCGAACTCAAGAAAACATCTCAAAGGTCTTTCTTGTTCTTTTCAGTCTTTCCTTTTTTATAAAAGAAAAGTCAGTGGCGACTCTTGCTAACCGCAAAATTTGCAATCAAACGAAAAACAACCAAGTCAGTTCTCCCACCGCGTTACAATGTGTTAACCTTGATTTCGTACTTCAAAGAGATTACTTTTGAGCATATCCCAAGAGAAGAAAATCAGTCGGCTGATGCAATAGCTACCATGTCATCCATGTTCAAGCTCAGAAGGGACAATGAGGCTCCTAAAATTAACATTGAAAGATTCGACGAACTGGGGAACTGCCATGAAATTGACACTGATGAAGTAGAAGAAAAACCATGGTTTCATGAATTGAAAAGGTACCTTGAAGCTCAAGAATACCCTGAAGGGGCATCAATCAATGACAAGAAGTTCCTACAGAGGTTCTCGGCTAAGTTTTTCTCTAGCAATGGAATTTTGTACAAGCGTAATCGTAATTCCACTCTGCTTCGATGTGTAGACAAGAAGGAAGAAGGGAAAATTATAGAGGATATGCACGGAGGCATCTTTGGTACTCATTCCAGTGGACATACTATGGCTAAGAAAATATTGAGAGCAGGCTACTATTGGTCGACTATGAAAATTGACTGTCACCACCACTCGAGAACTTGTCATAAGTGCCAGAATTATGGTGAAAAAGTTCATGTACCTCCAGTACCTTTGAACATCATGACTTCTCCTTGGCCATTTTCAATGTGAAGCATTGATATAATCGGAGAAATCAAGCCTACTACTTCTAACGGACATCACTTCATTCTCGTCACTATCGACTACTTCACAAAATGGGTGGAAGCAGTCTCGTTTGCCTCCGTTACCAAGAATGTAGTCGCCCGGTTCATTAAACATAATCTTATTTGTTAGTATGGAATCCCTAAACGAATCATTACATACAATGGAACCAACCTCAACAACACTATGGTCACTGAACTCTGCACGCAGTTCAAGATCAAGCATCCTAACTCTTCTCCGTATCGACCAAAGAGGAATGGCACAGTGGAAGCTGCCAACAAGAAAATTAAACAAGATTGTACAAAATATGGTTGTGACCTACAAAGACTGGCACGAGATGTTACCATTTTCTCTTCATGGCTATCTCACTTCAACATGAACATCGACTAGGAAAACCCCATTCTCTCTAGTCTATGGCATGGATATTATTCTGCCTGTCGAAGTTCATATTCCTTCTCTAATGATTATGAAAGATGCATACTTAGACGAAGACAAATGTATTCAGACCAAGCTATACCAGTTGAATCTTATTGACAAAAAGAGGCTTGCGGCTGTCTGTCATGGTCAGATGTATCAAAAATGTATGATCAAAGCGTTCAACAAAAGGATCAAGCATCGGGTATATCAGGCTGGTGACTTGGTAATAAAACGCATCATTCTACCACAAGGTGATCCCAGGGGAAAATAGACTCCCACCTATGAAGGATCATTTGTTGTCAAGAAAGTATTTTCAGGCGGTGCCATGATACAAACCACCATGGACGGTGAAGATTTCTCGCACCTTGTAAATGCGGATATAGTCAAAAGATACTATGCATGAAAATGAATGACTAGGTTGACTGGCCAAAGAAAAAATAAGGGCATTCCAACGAACCAAAAGGGTTCAGGCAAAATTAGGGATATATATAAAAGATTGTACACCCGGCAAATTGAAAACTTGGAAAGGCGGCTTAGGAAAGAAAGGGTATCCCGATGGACTGAAAACCCGAAAGGGAGGTCCAGGAAAAAGTCATACGACTATATTCATTGGATCACTTACTGAAAGCTTTATTACCAACGTCGAGTTCAAATGGCACTGATCAATTCAATCAACTTCTTCCGACAGTAAGGGATGAGATGCTCGAGGACATATGGGAAATAGGAGAGTTGAAACCTGATGAGATCACTTACACATAGCTATATGTTTTATTTCACTTTGTACTCTTTTCATTTCAAGACGATTTCCTCTTACTAGGGTTTTTGTCTCTTTATATAAATCGCCTGTTTATAGGAAAACTATAAATATAAACACAGTTTCAAAATTCAATTTTTTAATTTTTCTGTTTTGTTTGCAAAAATGTTCAATGACTAAAATTGAATGAACATATGCATATGAACATGATTGACTGTTAACAAATATATGCATAAGAACAGGAATAAGTATTTACTCAAAACTCTAGGAGTTGGAATAATGTCCAAGTCATTCACAAATCCCCACCGAATCACTTCCATGATATTATCCCCACAAAGGAATCTTCACAAATTCATATTCAATAAAAAAACATTTTCCGCAAATTCCCCGACAGATTGCTCCGGCGGAAAAAGGAATATGATCTCCTTCCCAGCAATATCACCCACCTACAGAGTTCCAATCAGTGTAATTCATAAAAGTTCTCTTCCCCAACTGAGTTATTCTTCTAAAAAACTATAAAACCCATGCATATTTCTTCTCTCTAGCAAAATTCAATTTCCCCAGGAGAGTTTGTTTCCTTAGCAGAATATTTCTCTGTCAACAGGGCTTATTTCCCCAACAAATTATAGTCTCCCCAACTTGAATCTATTCTTCAGATTGTTACGTATCACTGGACAAATTCCTCTCCTCGGTGAAGTCGCCACTATTCCCAGAGAGTCGCTAGGAAACCTTGAACCATACTAGATATCAACCAACTTTATCCTCCCCAGACGAGTCAGAAGGTTATCCATCTCTTTTATCCCCAGTCAGGGTATATAAGATTTATTCTCCCCAAATGAATTGGAAGGTTATCCATCTCTTTTATCCCCATTGACGGTGTATAAGAATTATCCTCCCCAAACGAATCGGAAGGTTATCCATCTCTTTTATCCCTAGTAAGGGTATATAGGAATTAAACTCCCCAATAGGGAAATGAACAACCAATGTTCCTAAAATTTTCTTCCCAAAGCAGAAGACAACATTCCCCGATGGAGTTTCCTCAAACAGCAAGCAGGAATCCCCAGTGGAAGCATTCTAGATAAGGTTGAAGATTACACATGTTCTTCATCCCCAACACCAACCAGTGATTGATTTTCCCAGACAAAGATATTACACGAGTTTACAAATACATTTCAACAACGTTTCACATTCATACACAATTTATAAACATCATAGCATATGCATACGAAACGCATATAACACAATTTCATTTATTTTGAGAACATCATTACGTAGTGTATTTCAAACATCATGACATTGTATACAACTAACTCTTTACCTTTTCAGGAAAGATTAATCAATATACGAATATCATCAACAATTCTCAAATAGGTCCAAGATTAATTCCCGAAACAAGACGGGATAACTATCTACATGACTAGGTCAGAGATTAATTCCCGAAAAAAGACGGGGCAACTATCTCTACGGCCAATAAAAAGCAAGTTCCAAATTAATTGCCGAAACAAGACGGGGCAACTATCTAGATGACCAGCAACAAATTAATTCCTAAAACAAGACAGGGCAACTATCTATGAAAAACAGATTGTAGATCAATTCTCGAAACAAGACGGGGAGACTATCTACATAAACAGGTTGAAAATCAACTCCCTAAACAGGACGGGGAAACTATCTCTCTTACTTTATGGTCAGATGAAGATCAATTCCCGAAATAGGACGGGGAGACTATCTTTATCACCAAGTGGTATGAACTCTCGAAACACGATAGGTTTGCCAACAAAAATAGATTGTAGATCAATTCCTGAAACAGGACGGGGCGACTATCTACAGGATGAACACTTCCTTCAAAGACTTTTTATGGCTCAGTTTAAATCTACCAAAGATTTATTTCGATACTTTTCCCAGTTAAAGACAGACACAAACATATCATGGCTCAGTTTAAATCGACCAAAGATTTATTACGATACTACTTCCAGTAGACACTTTTTATGGCTTATATTAAATCGACCAAAGATTTATTTTGATACTTCTCTAGTTAAATACATACACATACATCTTCTGGCTCAGTTTAAATCAACCAAAGATTTATTCTGATACTTTTTCCAGTAGACAGTTTTTCTGGCTCAGATTAAATCGACCATAGATTTATTTTGATACTTCTCCCAGTAAAAGACATGCATAGACATCCTCTGGGCCGGATTAAATCAAGCATGGATTTATTCTGATACTTCTTCCAATCGAAGCCAAGCGTAGACTTAGTCTAATTTATAGTAACAAGTAATTTGGATGGCATCCATAAGCCCATTTCTGACAACTCTCTATAATTACCTCTCCAAATGGCATCTTTAAGCCCATTTCCGGTATAATCAACCAACAGCATCACTTCGTGCACCAACGAGTGCAAATTTCTGGGCACTTAAGTGTTCAATCATCTTCTACCTTCAAGTTAAGAATGGCGGACATGCCAATATAACTCTTCAAGTTTAAGAAGATTCAACAGTGGTAGCTGTTGTACCCCAAAATTTCCCTCCCATTTTTATTCAAGATATCTCCTCATGCTTCTAATATTTTTAATGGCTCAAGTTTGCTCAAGTGTTGACTGGTTAAACCTCCTCCTAAGCAAATGGCCTACAAATTAGGGTTTCACTTTTCTCAAAGAAAATTAAACTTATAATTCCTCAAGTGTACTTCATGGTTTCTCATAAGTCTTCAATAGTGCTCATATCAAATTTCAAGCCTTGCATCACAAATTTGCTCAATCAATTGCTTAAATGATTGAAAATCAACTGTATTGGACAAAAAGTCAACTGTGGTCAACTACAGTCAAACTTCAAGATTTTTTGCCAACATCAAAATTTTGAGGTGATATTCATCAATTGATCAAGGGTTGATCATAACTCCTCAAGGAAAGCACTCAAATCATCAAAGGTCAAAATTGCCAAATTTAAGGTTTTGATTGAAAATGAGTGATCATTGACTTTTGACATAATATATGACCTATTTCCTTAAAGCATGATCTCAAGGATTCAAATACAACATCTTGACCTAATTACACGGCTCAAGACATTTCCAAAGATACAAATGACTGAAAGTTGGAAAATTGAATTGATTGATGAAAAAGTCAATTGTCACACAAAGTCAAACTTTGACTTTTTGGTCAACATTGAACTTCAAAAATCAAGAATCATCAAACCATTCAAAATCATCAATCTTGATCAACAAGAATCAACAAAGTCAATAAAAGTAAACAAAAAGTCAAAATTTCCAACACTTAGAAAAAATTCTAAGTGTTTTGTCCTTAATAAATTCACTACTTCATGACCATTTTTCACTAAGATGCAAGATGATTCAAGGAAAAATTTCAACATGAAAGTTGTAGAGCATGATAAATTCTAAAAATTTGTCCTTGAGGGTTGATATCCTTAAAATTCTTGGATTAAGAGATATAGCCCATGAAGTTGTGACATTTTTATCCAACACTTTGAAATTTTTTCAACTAGTTTTGGTCTGTTTTTCATCCCAACTTCTTGACCAATTTCCTTGTTGATTTAGCCAAAGTGGTCAACATGAAAGTTGAAGATCATGTTTCAAGATTTCCAAAACATACAAGAGCATGAATTTATCATACTTAAGCTAGGAGATTCGAAGAGATGAAGTTGGGCATCCATTCTTGAATTATAGGTCATATTGGTGAAGAACACACAACCAAATCTTCATGCCATGCTGCATAATCTTGCTTTGCACGCCTCTTAACTTGTGAATCTACCTCTAATCAAAAGATTACACAAAACTTTGAGCTATGGTCCATTTTATTTAAGCATTGTCCAAACCATTTTTCCATTTTAGGGGGAAATGTTACATTTCCATTCTTGTAAAGCAAGCTTTAATCACAAAGTCAATGCATTGAGCTTCTCATTTGCTCCCTCTGCACACACTCAGCATGTATGTTCAGAAGAAACATGTTTAAAGTTCCTAACCATCCTATGAACTATGGTACCATACATTGGAACTTTGATTTCTCAAGAAATCACAAGTTATGTTTCAACCAAACCATAACTCTTCAACTTGACAATCTGATCATCTCCTTCCCTCCCACCTTTTTCTATAAATAGAGAGGTTCATTTGCAAGCTGGGACACAAGTTCAGAAGCCCTAAAACACCCTCATACTCTCTAAAATCAGAGTTTGCATCCAAAATTACATTTGTTGCAATTTATGACCTTGAACTCCAAACACCCAATCCACTCGTGCGTTTTAATTCTAAATCATTCACAAAGCCTCCATAACTCATATAGAACCTCAAAGTCCAGTTTCATCACTATAACATCATCTTCATCATCCTCCATTTTCAAAAACAGAGCCTTGCAACTTGACTTGGTTGGAGTGACTCAGCAACTTTCAGCATAAAGTAAGGATTGGAACAACTTCAGGGAGGTCCAAGGAAGCTTAATCAATCATCACTTTGCACCTAGAAGCATCCATACGCGTTCTGAGATTTCACTTCAAGAGGTAAGTTTTCAAACTTTGAAATCCTTATTTAAGCATCATTTTCATATACATTTAAAAGATAAAATGTAGATATCATGCTTATGAAGCTAACCATGTCCTTAGTTTTCATTTTTATTGACTGTGTGATGAGAATTTTGGAACTGAAATTTCTGAAATATTAGGTTTCAGTTTGATACCAAACAAAATTAGTTTCATCCTTTGATCTATAGCTTTTGAAATTTATATGGTTGGATTCGTGGTTAAATATCCAGCAAGTTTGATGTTTACATCTTTCAATTTTGTTGAGAAATGAGCATTTTCAGAAATTCAAAAATATGGTTGCTGTTGTTGGAGCGAGGAAGAAGATGAAGTGGGATATTTCATTTTTGAAAACAGGTTTATAATATATTTACTGGGGGTCATTTGATAACCGGATGAAACAACCACCCTAGTGGTAAAGGAAGCACGCGTATACCTATAGGGACCTAGGTTGAGCCCCAGCGGTACCCTTTTGTTTATTTCATATTTTCTTATCTTAGATCATGTGCAGGCTAGTTATACACGTGCACCATGCACCTCTCTCCACCACCCTCTAATCAACACAAGGCCATATACAGCGCTCCAGAAAACAAGGCCATGGTGAACCCCCTTGGAGCCAACCACAATGAACCATTATAGGCGCCTGGGCCCTCTGTTTTGGGCCTGGACCATTTTTCTTTTCACCCCCCCCCCCCCCCTTTTCCTTTTTCTAACGCAGGCCCATTATCTTTTTTTTTATTATAAATTTCTTTTCTCTTATTCAAAAAAGGCTTGTTTTGGGCCTAACAAAAATGATTTCTTTGACTGCTTTACAAACACTGGCCCATTTAATTTCTTTTTTATCTTTTCCAATTTAATTGTTTGTTTTTATTTTTTTGTTAAGTATATTTAAATTATAAAATCACAAAAATGTTAGTTTTAAGTTTTATTAATTAATTTAATCAATTTATTTTATTTTGTTAATTAAATTATTAGAGTTAGATTTTATTATTTATTTTACACTATAAAATATTTTTTCAAATTGACATTAACATCGAAATTATTTTCTAAACAATTAAAAATCATTAGACTTAGGTTTTATTTTAATTTCCTTAATTTCAATTAACTTAGATTTTTTAGGTTTTGTTTAAAATATTAGTTAACTTCTCTTTTAATTAAAACTACTTAGTTTTCTTAGGTTAATGATCAAACTTTGTTTTCTATCAAAAAATCACCAAAAAAATTTCTTTTTCCTTTTTCTTTACTTCACATTTTTGCGTATTTTATTATTTCCCATTATCATTTATGTAAATGGTCTGTAATAGATAATTAAGGTTTATTGCTTTCCTCCCCATTAACAAATTTGTTTTCCCCATTCCTAAAGCATTTTAATAGCGTAGGGTATTTAATTTCCGTATTTTATTGTTTTCCATATTTCTGTTAGTAATTAGGGTTTGTATGACAAGATTAAAATCAATCATTGAAAAACGCTAATTCAAGATAAAATAATTGAATCAAACACACTTTGTACACTTACACCTCTAGGGTAACCTTACTTGTTCCCTTCGGATAAAATAGTCATGTCCCTCAAACGTGAGATATTTTAGCAAAGACCCTCGATTAAAAGATCGTGGTCCCTCGATGACCCTTCGATGCTGCCTTTGGTAAATGATCTTAGTCCCTTACAACAGTTGCTAAAGCGTCTTACAAGTTGCCTTCTATGAATGTACGATGACTCACACATATCCCTCACATCCAATGATAGGGATTTCTACTAACTAATGGTATGATAGCACTATCTAAAGGAGGAGAAAAAGAAAAAGACCTTTTGAGTAGGTAGATCGCTTTTAATCGCTTGCTCATAAACTAAAATAATTTCCACACTTCATACTTTCAAAACAACTACTTTCAGAACATTTTATAAACACTCTTGGGGACTGACACAAGGATTATTATAAAGAAAATTGCCTTACATTGGAATTTTCAAAACATCTTTCTAAAACAAACACTTTCATCCAATAAATAATTTCAAAACAAACATTTTGTATACATTCTCAACGATACAATAATCATTACAAAATTTCCGCACTTAGGCATTTTCAAAATATTTTCAAACATACACAAAGCATTATTTTCAAAAGTGAGCTAGCAATAAAGAGCTCGTAGATAAATACGGATGAAAAGGGTGCTAACACCTTCCCTTTTCATAACCTACCCCCCTAACTCAAGAAAATTATCAAAAGGTCTTTCATGTTCTTTTCACCCTTTTCTTTATTGGATAAAAGAAAAGTCGGTGGCGACTCTTGCCATTTGTGATAAAATGCAAAACCCAAAAGTCAGTTCTCCCACCGTATTACAGTTGTGCTATCATTATCATTGCCTTCACTAGCGTAGATAATGTGTTTGAATGCTTCCAACTTTTAATAAGGTGTATTTTGAAAAGATTGGAAACTATTTTTTCTGCACTTGCAATCCATCGGTAACGACGAATATATCATACTTTTGCTCAGGTAGAAGAATAATTTTTCAGTTTTGCAATCCATCCCAAAAAAATGGTGGGCGGCTACAAATAAGATAGAATTAGGGTTAAATCTGTTCGACGGGTGTTTTTATAGTAAAATTGGATTGTTTATCCCTTGATTTATTAAAGAAACCGAATGGTTAGATAATTTATTTTACACTTTTCTACTAGTAGAAACATAAAGTGTAGTAGCTGGGATTTGAAGCATATCCAGAATGGTATGTCACCTCGGCTTTCTAAATAAACGAGGGATCAAGTTGTTTTTTAAATTATATATATATATATATATATATATATATATATATATATATATATATATATATATATATATATATATATATATATATATATATATATATATATATATATATATATATATATATATATATATATATATATATATATATATATATATATATATATGGTTCCTTGGTATAAAACCTCAGTTTTTTTTCTAGATGACGTGAAAGCTTCATCATGAAAAACGTTATTTGTTTTAGTGACCTCATCATAGTTTATACCTTCTCTTTACAAGAACCCCTTATCAACTAGTCAAGCCTTATGCTTGACAATTTCGCCTTTTGGATTTTCCTTCACTTTATAGACCCATCTCACTCCGACTGGCTTCTTTCGTTCCGGTAAATCAACCAGCTCCCAAGTATTGTTTTTCTCAACAGATTCCAGCTCCTCTTTTCATCACACAGACGCACTTTGGATCACTTAATGCCTCCTCCGTGCTCACGGGCTCAGATTTGGCCATAAGTGAAGAATGGAAAAACACAAGAAGGGGGAGTTTGAATTGTGATTTTTAAAACTTAAAATAAAAGACACGTTGGTTATCCTGGTTCGTTTGAACTCAAACTACTCCAATCCACCCGCCAAGGTGATTTCTCCTCTCTCAACGAGGTCTTAATCCACTAATCAAATTGGATAACACAAATATGATGACAACCGTCAAAGTGTTCTTGAGTTTAAACCACAACCCGATTTTCTCAAGGTATTACACAATACAAAATTTGAAAGCGTGTACAAGATTTTTTTTCTAACAAAATAGTATCACACATGTGATGTCTTACACAAATGAAATTCAGTAAGTTGAAGGTGATGAAATTTCTCGTTTGTAGTGCGCAACAAAAAATCGTAAATGATTTCTCCTTCAAGTCTTGTTTATATAGGCAACACATGTGAGGAGCTCTTAGAATGTTGATAAATAGTAATTAAAGAGCTTTCCAACCATAGAGATTCTTGTCCTCTTCCATTCGTTACTTTTGAATAGTCATGAATGAAATGTAACGCTTCAGAACATGCTTGGTAAAGATTACATCAAAACTTCCCTTAAAAATAAAATACTTATTTAGGGAGCATGATTATTCTTTTGGATGTTTGTTATCATCAAATACGTAAAGAATAAAAAGCATTAAAGTCTCCCTCCTTAGTTGAATACTCATATAAAGAAGAAATACTTCCCTGAAGATTTTTCTGATCAGATTTTTTGAGAAAAAGATTTATGATGCGTCCATAACTTTCCTCAACAGAGTTTGTTCATGTTTTGATTTCAGAAAAAGAATAATAGAAGTTATGATATTAAAAACGTTTGAGACCGAGTCTCGATACTGTTATATTCCAAATATCTTACGTTCTCCCCCTTTTTTGTCAAGAATCAAAAAGCAATAAAAACACTTTAGAAAATAAAAGGCATTTTGTATTCAAATGGATTCAAAGAAACAAATAAAAAAACAATGAAGAAAACAAATTTCAAAAACTAAGTTTGAGGTGGTGGAAGTCGTGTGAGCAAGGCTTACAATAAATTCTTGATCTGATTGTTTGATTCCTCTTGTTTTCTAAGCATCCCCTTAATTTCATTGCAAGTTTCATCCTATTTGTTTAGCCTTTCTTTAAACACAATATTTTCTATCTTCAGCTCCTCCAGAGTTTGGATCACAGGAGAAGAAGAGGGTATTTCAGCAGAAGGGACCACTTTTTCCGAGCAAGCTGCGACCGATTCTGACTTAGGAGCTTCTTCAACTTCCTTGCCTTTGTCTTGAAACATGACCAGAGGAAGAGGATCAGAGGATGGTTCATCACATTTTGATGGCTGATGATCTTCCCAAGGGGCATTGTCCAGCAGAAGGAGTGGCTTCTTTTCCCAGTGTCGCAGAACTTGATCCTTGAAGATATTCAGGCCATCACAGAAGTTCTGTTGAGCTATTTGATAACTAATCTCCTTTAATTTTAGAGATTCAGAGTTGAACCATTTTCTGAATTGGTTCCAATGAGAATCAGAAGCAGCTGGATTGAGATTCTCTAAGCAAGCTCGCTTCAGAGAGTTAACCCATTCCTGTATTTCGGTTTCAAAAATCAGCAAGGATTTACTAACATCTGCTTTGGAGATTTTTGGTTTTTGTTTTGGAACGACAATTTTCTGAGAGCTTGTGACGATATTGTCCAAAGTTTCCAAGTCTATAACAGTTCTAAGAGGATCTTCTGGGTGGTTCTTTTGAGAGGGAGAGTCAGAAATGATAATGGGAAAATTTGGTGAGTTTGGTGGAGTGGATTGATAAGGAGATGGAATATCTCGAATGGAGAGGTTCTGTGAAGACATTGATGGATTTATTTGTGGTTGAGAGACCGTGAGAGGGAAGGTGATTATAGGGATGGATGTTGTGGTATCGGAGTCAAGATTTACATTTTTTGTGTAGGGAGCTTCAAACAGCGGATCAAATTGATCAATATCAGAAATAACTTGAGCAAGTTCAGGATGATTTTGGTCAATATGGGTAGAAGGTGGATTATTTAGAATGTTATCTATGTGAATTGAGGTGTCAAAGTCATCAAAGGTTTGAGGAGAAAGATCTTCTGTGGGTTTTGGAGATGAAGTGTTTTCAGATGTTGATCGCAGTACTGCTTCAATAACAGAAACAAAAGAAGGGTTACCTTTCTTTTTGGCAGCTTAGGGAGTCTTCTGAGAAGTTCATTCTGCAGCTGCTTTCCTTTTCCTTGATTTTCTGGGAGCAACTTCTAGAGGTTGTTATCTCAGATCACGGATGTTAACATCTGCATTTGTCCCGTCTCTTTTGCAAGCATCCAGATACATGAGAACAATGTCTGGAGAAGCATATGTTTGAATGAAGAGAGGAAAATCCTTCAGAGGTACTCTTCTAGTGGTAATGAATTCCTTGGTGGTTATAGTTGGATCCTTCTTGATAGTTTCAATAATCTTCATTTTCTTCAGATTTTTTGTGTTGAGAGGTTTACCAACACAAGCTTCTAAAGTGCTGGCTTGTTAAGCCTTAATCAGATGTTCTATCAGTTTGTTTTTTGTCAGAATATCTGAAATTAGTCTTCCTAGAGCGATCCAATCTCTCTTTGTTAATTTCTTCTTCTCTTGTATCTTTGACACTGGTCTTCAAATGATTGAACATAACATGAGGAAGATTAACCTTTGCTTTGGTGGCTATGAATTACAGAAGATACTGCTGATCAATATTGATGTAATCTGGAGAGCTTGTAGGCTTCCTGTGATTGATGCAACCCAAAATGATTTTAGAACAAATTCTGAGGTAATCTTTCAGATCTTTGATTTTGTTGGATGGTTGGCCAGAAGTGAAGATTTCCTTTGAAATCTTGGTTAGGTCAGAGCCTTTGTCAGCCATATCACTGCAATGAATACCGCCAATGTCGTGACCAATCAGGTTTCCAATGAGATCTTCAGAGATGACGATTTTCTTTCCCATAACGAAAGAAAAGATCTGATGATATAAAGTTGTAGCGTGAATCTAGAATTCTTTAACGAGTCTTGGAAAAACTGGACCCAGTAGGAGATCAAAGTACTTGGTCCATCCTTGGAACTCAACGTTAGGAGTTAAATTATATCAGTTTTCCTTCATGCTGACGAAGTCTACAATGAGCTCACACAGAACTTCCAGTGAATCAATGGGTGTGAGGAGAGTTCTTGAGGATTCTTCTTACCTTTCTTATGTTGAGGAAGAAGAGCCAAGAATGCTTTGAAAACTTTGAGAAAGTTGTTGAGAGGAAGCCATTGTTCACACAGACTCTTTTAGGGTTTTTGAAAAATTGAACAAATTTGAGAGAGAAAAAGGAATTGAGAGTGGAAATGTGATAGTGAAGGTGAACGAGGTAAATATGTATAGGAAAATATAAGACTTAATTAACAAGGAAAGGTTTAAAAAAATGATTACATGCATTGATGATTCATTAAAAAAGGGATATCATAAAGATATGAAACAGTTACCGATATGACACGAGCCTCAATGCATCAACTCAACGTTTCAGTCTCTTTTAAATTTGAACACGTGTTCAAACTTAGAGGAAAACCTTGTGTAGAGTTGACAATTGTTGATATTGTGAACTGCATGCTTCTATCTTTGAAATAAACCATTTGGAGAAGGTTCAGATCTTCTTAGATAGATCCTGATACAACCTTCCTTCTTACTTCTGAAGAAATATTGATCAGATGTTCACATAAAAAAATAGAGGCATAAAGTTTTGAGGGTTAACGTATACATAAACAAAACTATCATTCTGGGCATAATTTCATGCTGATATGTTTCAAAATGAAGTTAAACATATCTTCAGAAAGGGGTTTAGTGAAAACATCAGCCCATTGATGGTCCGTGTCTATAAATTATAATGAAAGAATTCCTTTATGAATATAGTCCCTAATAAAATGATGTTAAATTTCTATATGATTAGCCCTAGAATGTAAAATGAGACTTTTTGAAAGACATATAGAAGAAGTATTATCACAGAGAATAGGAATGTTACTCTCATATATGTTGAAGTCTTCAAGTTGGATTTTCATCTAGAGCATCTGTGTGCTGCATCCAAGTACTGCTATATATTCAGCTTCAGTAGTTGACAATGCAATAGTGGATTGCCTCTTGCTGGACCACAATATTAGACTGTCTCCCAGAAATTGGAAGCTTCCAGAAGTACTTTTCCTTTCTATTCTGTCTCCAGTGAAGTCAGCATCACAATACTCTACTAATTTGTATTCTTTGGTTTTTCTCTGTAGAGTTTCTGTTCTACCTTCTTACTTACCTCTTCCTAATCCAGAATGAATGTGGGATGCATAGGGGTTTTGGCTGGCTTACATTCTGACAATTCAAATTTCTTCATAAGTTTTTTAACATACTTGCTTTGATTTATGTAGGTTTCTTTTAGAGTTTGATTGATTTGGATGCCCAGAAAGAACTTGAGTTGTCCCATCAAACTCATTTCAAACTCTGCCTGCATAGACTTAGCAAATTCTCTTCCTAAGGAGGCTTTAGTAGATCCAAAAATAATATCATCTACGTAAATTTGACAAACAAAAATGTCATATTTAAATGGTTTACAGAATAAAGTAGTGTCTGTTAGAACAAAGTTTGAATCTACTACCCTATATTTAAGTTTTGATGATAACAAAGTGAAAAGATATAGTATTTATAAGTTTCATGTATGAACTATCTGCTGCCTAAAAATATTATGTTCTGACTTGCAGATACTCTGATTGATATAAGCAAGATCACATCTATTCAGCATCAGAACTTTATTTCAGACACCAACATCAGAAGTTGCTAGATCAGAACGTCAAAATCAGATGATCAACTTACGTACATGCTGAAGCCTGATGAACAAGACTGCGCTCAACACTCTGATAAAGAAACACAATAGTTCATCAGCAGCGAAGCAGAGTCAGAATGAGCCAAGCCAGAACTTGCGTTAAGTAAGCAACGGTACTGTGCATTGAAAGCTAATTAATTCCAACGGCCTCATTCCAGACAAGATCTGCTCAATAAGGAAAGTTTGTTATTAGCATTGAATCAAGAATATTGCATCCAACGTTCATCCTCTCAGTGCTATATAAACAAAGCTTTGAAGATTGAAATGGTTAATGCTCTCCAAATCTCTACACGCACAAAAGCTGAACCATAATCTTCGTCCTATCAGTTTTGCTAAACCACACACTCTGATATTCCATTACTGTTTAGCAATCTAGTTTCTAAGCTTCAATTTGTGTATACATCACAGTTGTGATAAAGTTTTGTAGAAAACATCCACACACATAGTTTTATCTCTTTGTAAGAAAGTGTTACCTTGACAAACCGGGTTGTGGTTTGAATCAAGAAGGCTTTAGCAGTTGTTAAAGCAGTCTGTAATATTCAGTTGAATATAGTGGATTAAGACCTCGTTGGAGAGAGGCGAAATCACCTTGACGGGTGGACTGGAGTAGTTTAAGATCAAACGAACCAGGATAAAAATATCTTGTCAATTGCTTTAGATTTCAGTTTTACAATTCAACCCCCCCCCCCCCCTTCTTGTGTTTTTCACCACTTCAATTGGCATCAGAGCGCCTGGTTCTGAGCTAAAACACTTAACCGTGTCAGTACAAGATCCAGCGTCAGAAAAACACAATGGCAGGAAACAATTCTCACATCAGCAATGACAACAATGAGGACAGAGACAGATTCAGTGGCAAACCTCCAGTCTTTGATGGAGAAAACTTTGATTACTGGAAAGACAGAATTGAAAGCTTCTTTCTAGCACATGATGCTGATCTGTGGGATATGGTGACAGATGGATACACGCACCCTGTGAATGCAAGTGGTCAGAAGATTGATAGAAAATCAATGTCTGATCAACAAAAGCGTGACTTCAAGAATCACCACAAGGCCAGAACCATCCTCCTCAGTGCCATCTCCGATACTGAGTATGAAAAGATCTCCAACAGAGACACATCAAAGAATATTTTTGATTCTCTCAGAATGACGCATGAGGGCAACGTTCAGGTCAAAGAAACAAAAGCTCTGGCGCTCATTCAGAAATATGAGGCGTTCAAAATGGAAGAATCTGAATCCATTGAAACTATGTTCTCTAGATTCTAGATTCTGGTAGCTGGTCTCAAAGTTCTGGACAAAGGATACTCTACTGCTGACCATGTCAAGAAAATCGTCAGAAGTTTACCCAAGCAGTGGAGGCCTATGGTTACTGCTCTGAAGCTAGCTAAAGATCTCAACAAAATCACTCTGGAGGAACTTATCAGCTCCCTCAGAAGTCATGAGATAGAGCTAGAAGCTGATGAGCCTCAGAAGCAAGGTAAGCCTTTAGCATTAAAATCTAACAGAAAATTTGAGTCTAAAGTTTTGCAGGCAGTTGAAGAAACATCTGATGGATCCTCATCAGAAGAAGACGAACTTTCCCTTCTCTCCAGAAGAGTAAATCAACTGTGGAAGCAAAGACAAAGGAAGTTCAGGAATCCCAGAAGATCTGATCAGAACGAGTCTTCTTCCAGATACAGAAGGACAGATTCTTCCTCTGGATACAGAAGATCTGAAGGCTCCTCCAGTAGCAAGAAGCCAAACACCAAAGACATCATCTGCTATGAGTGCAATGAGCAAGGACACTACAAGAGTGACTGCCCAAAGCTTCAGAGGGAAAAGCCCAAAAAGAAGTATGGAAGAGAGAAGAAGAAAAGTCTCATGGCTACATGGGATGACTCTGACTCGTCTGAAGCTGACTCAGAATCAGATGATGAAAGGGAAAACATAGCTCTCATGGCTAACATTTCAGAAGATAGTGAAGCTTCTGAATCAGACTCAGAATCAGACACTGAAGAGGTATTTCCTAACTTTGCTGTTAACTTTACAAAGGCTGAACTTGCTGAAAGCCTTAATGAGATTCTGGAACGTTATCAGCAAATTAGAGCTAAATTCAGAGACCTGAAAAGGAATCTTGAATCTGACTCTAATAAGTCTGAGAGTCTCAAATTGGAAAATTCTGAGCTGAGAAATAAGATTTCAAAATTAGAAAACACTTTACAAAACTCTCAGAAGGAACCAATTTCTGAAACTCCCAGCAACGCTGATGAGATCATCAAGGAGTATGATCACAGTTTCCAGAAGTTCCTAGCTAAAAGCATAGATAGAAGCAGAATGGCTTCAATGATCTATGGAGTTAGCAGAAACGGCAGGAAAGGAATAGGATACCAAGATAAGGTTCCTACACCAAAGAATGTCATGGACTTAACCATTAAACACACTCCTCTGAATTCACACTTTGTGTATGGTCACACACATGATATCAAATATACTAGCAGTAAGCACTCTGTGAAACCAAAATTCAACCAGAGTTTTGGTAAAACTAACAAATCAGGACCCAAGAAAATCTGGGTACCTAAGGATAAAATAATACATGTTGCAGATATCTTTAGCAGCAAGTCAGAAACACCAGTCATGGTACCTGGACTCTGGCTGCTCACGACACATGACGGGAAGAAGGCATATGTTCCAAAGCCTGGAACTTAAGCCTGGAGGCCACGTTGGCTTTGGAGGCAATCAAAGAGGAAAGATAATTGGCTCTGGAACTGTAGGTAATGGAAATCTTCCCTCTATTAATAATGTTCTGCTAGTAGATGGATTGATGCATAATCTGTTATCCATAAGTCAATTAAGTGATAACGGTTATGATATAATCTTTAATCAAAAATCTTGTAAAGCTGTTAGTCAGAAAGATGGGACTATCCTGTTTAATGGTAAGAGGAAAAACAACATTTACAAAATCAAACTTTCTGAACTAAAAAGTCAGAATGTAAAATGTCTTCTGTCTGTTAACAACGAGCAATGGATCTGGCACAGAAGATTGGGGCATGTTAGTATGAGAAGAATATCTCAGATTAACAAACTCAATCTGGTCAGAGGACTTCCTAATTTGAAGTTCAATTCAGATGCTCTGTGTGAAGCATGTCAGAAAGGCAAATTTGCAAAACCTTCTTTTAAATCCAAAAATGTTGTTTCCACCTCTAAGCCATTAGAACTTCTGCACATTGACTTATTTGGACCAGTTAAAACTGCTTCAGTCAGTGGTAAGAAGTATGGGTTAGTAATCATAGATGACTATAGCAGATGGACATGGGTAAAGTTCTTAAGACACAAGGACGAGTCACACTCTGTGTTTGTTACCTTCTGTAACCAAGTTCAGAATGAAAAGGATCTTAGAGTCGTTAAAGTCAAAAGTGATCATGGTGGAGAATTTGAAAATAAAGATTTTGAGTCATTCTTTAATGACAGAGGCATTCTGCATGATTTCTCTTGTCCTAGAACTCCCCAACAAAATGGAGTTGTAGAACGAAAGAACAGAACATTGCAAGAAATGGCCAGAACCATGATCAATGAGACAAACGTTGCTAAGACCTTCTGGGCAGAGGCAATAAACACAGCGTGCTACATTCAAAATAGAATCTCAATAAGACCTATTCTGGAAAAGACTCCATATGAATTGTGGAAGAACAGAAAGCCCAACATTTCATATTTTCATCCATTTGGATGTACTTGCTTTATATTAAATACAAAGAATTATTTGAACAAGTTTGACTCTAAAGCACAAAAGTGTATTATGTTAGGATACTCTGAACGCTCAAGAGGGTACAGAGTATACAATACAAAAACACAGATTATGGAAGAATCAATCAGTGTTTGTTTTGATGACAAGCTTGACTCTGAAAAGTCAAAGCAGAATGAAGTTTTTGCAGGTATAGAAATTGAATTTGCAGGTTCTGAAGACAAGTCATCAGAAGCTCTCAACACAGACATTCCTTCAACGTCTGAAAGGAGCACCGCTAGAAATCCTACAACAGCTGCTGATCAACCTCAGAAGAGATTACCCAGAAGCAGCTTGGATCACCCAGAAGAGACTATCCTAGGAAGAAAGGAAGATCCAATCAGAACAAGAGCAAGCTTCAGAAACTCTGAAGAAACACTTATGGGACTAGTGTCTCTGATTGAACCTTCTTCTCTTGATGAAGCACTTCTGGACAATGACTGGATTCTGGCAATGCAAGAAGAGCTGAATCAATTCACCAGAAACGACGTATGGGATCTCGTTCCCAGACCAAAAGGATTCAACATCATTGGAACAAGATGGGTGTTCAGAAACAAGCTAAATGAACAAGGTGAAGTCATCAGAAACAAGGCACGACTGGTTGCACAAGGTTATAGTCAGCAAGAGGGGATAGACTATACCGAAACCTTTGCCCCATTCGCCAGGTTAGAATCTATCAGACTTTTAATTTCATTTGCTGTTAATAGAGGCATCACTCTGTATCAGATGGATGTCAAAAGTGCATTCTTAAATGGTTATATAGAAGAAGAAGTTTATGTACACCAACCCCCAGGTTTTGAAAATACAAAACATCCAGAACATGTTTTCAAACTAAAGAAGTCACTGTATGGTCTGAAACAAGCTCCCAGAGCTTGGTATGAAAGGCTAAGTAACTTTCTGCTTGAAAATGAATTCACCAGAGGGAAAGTGGACACTACTCTATTCTGTAAATCAGTTAAGAGTGACATCTTAGTCTGTCAAATTTATGTTGATGATATTATTTTTGGTTCTACTAATCCTTCTCTTGGAAGAAAATTTGCTAAGTGTATGCAGGCAGAATTTGAGATGAGCCTCATGGGGGAACTGAAATTCTTTCTGGGAATTCAGATCAATCAAACTCCAGAAGGAACTTACATTCATCAGAGCAAATACATCAGAGATCTTCTGAAGAAATTTAACCTGTCAGAATGTAAGCCATCAAAGATTCCAATGCATCCTACGTGCATTCTAGAAAGAGAAGAGGTAAGCAAAAATGTAGAACAGAAAGTCTACAGAGGTATGATTGGTTCTCTCCTCTATCTGACTACTTCAAGACCTGACATACTATTCAGTGTTTGTATCTGTGCTAGATTCCAATCAGATCCTAGAGAATCTCACTTAACAGTTGTTAAGCGAATTTTCAAGTATCTGAAAGGTACTACTAATCTGGGTTTGTTTTATAGAAAATCTAGTGATTACAGCTTAGTAGGCTACTGTGATGCTGATTTTGCTGGAGACAGAGTGGAACGTAAAAGTACTTCTGGAAGCTGCCAGTTTCTGGGAGAAAATCTGATCTCTTGGTCCAGCAAAAGACAATCAACAATTGCTCTGTCAACAGCAGAAGCTGAGTACATAGCAGCAGCAGGATGTAGCACACAAATGCTCTGGATGAAAAGTCAGCTTGAAGACTTCCAGATTTTTGAGAGTAACATTCCTATACTTTGTGATAATACTTCTGCTATTTGCTTAAAAAGATAGAACATGCAGATTGTATCAGATGCAAGTCTAAAGATCTGAGAGTCTAAGCTCAAAGACAGACGTGCTGATCACTACATCAAACAAGTGTCATCCAATCATCAGCATATCTCTGAAGCAGAACGCGTGCACGCTTCTGAGAAGGCAAAGCGCTGATTGGGTGCATTGAGACACATGTCTGGTAACCGTTTTTAAGTATCTTTCTCAAATCCCCCAAAATCAGCAAGCATTTAATGAAAAGTAATCATGCTTTTAAATGGCAATCATGATTTTTCTCTCTCTTAAAAACGTTTATCTTTTCAAAATAGTTTTGAAAACTCTATTTAAGCACATTAATCTCTCATTCTTATTCTTTACGCTTTCTCACTAATACTCAAGCATGTTTCTGCATATTTCTGAGTTCATCTCTGGCAAACCTTTTTTTTCTCAGTTCATTCTCAAAACCCTTTTAGTGTGAACATGGCAACCTCCAGTAGCGTTTCTGCAGGTAATCAGAAGAAAGCATCATCTGAGCAATATCAAGTGCCACTCAGAACTCTCCTCACTCCGGTGAAGAATATAGAAGTGCTTTCTGAGTTAATCATTGATTTTGAAAGCTTGAAGGAGAATGGTTTTGACCTAACTGAAGAAATTAGGGCTCAAAAGTGGGAAAGGTATTTCGATAGGTTGGTTGGACCAACATTCCCAGCGTTGGTCAAGGAATTTTGGATTCACGCCAAGGTTTCAACACATCTAGTCATCTCCTCTGTTATGGGGAAAAAGATTGTGATTACTGAAGATCTCATTGCAAGGCTAATCGGTCAAAGTGGTGGTGGCGTCCGTTGTGTGGACATGGCTGAAAGATGTGCTGATATATGTGTGGTAGCTAAAAGGATTTTCACTCTTGGAATGCCCAGCAGCAAGATTAAAGATCTGAAGGATCATTACAGAGTGTGGGCTAAGATTATTTTTGGGTGCTTCAACCACAGGAAACCAACAAGTTCTCCTGATTACATAAATGTGGATCAGCAGTTTCTGATCTACTTTATTGATCAGAAGATAAAGATCAATCTGGCTCACTTCCTGTTCAACCACCTCAGAACCAGTGTGAAAGAAACAAGGGAAGAAGAAAGAACCAAGAGGGATTGGATACCTTTTGGAAGGTTGATATCAGATATTCTGACAGAGAATAGGCTGATTGAGCATCTGATAGAAGCTCAAGAGCTGAGCACTATTGAACCAACAATTGGGAAACCTCTGAACGCAAAGAACCTGAAAAAGATGAAGCTGATAGAGAATATTCAGAAGGAACCCAGAGCTACTTCCACTGCTGATATCTCCAGCAGAAGAGTGCCTCTGAGTGATTTTTCGTTATTTTATGAAGCTGAATCCAAACCAGAGGTGATTCTCAGGTACTTGGATGCGTACAAGGCAGATGGTACAGATCCAAAGCTGAATATCAAAGATCTGCATCAACCCCAACCATAAGTGACTCTGAAGAAGACAAAGAAGAGGAAGGCGCCATCAGAAGGATCATCTCAGCAGACTCCAAAGAAAAGAGGTATTTCATCGGCTGCCCCTGTTTCAAATTCTTTTACTATTCCAGCATCTATCCCTCCTCAAACCTCTCATAGGATATCAATTCCCATCCCTACCATTGATGAAACCGTACAAGAAGAAGACCCTTCTGAGGCATTAAAACTCAGAAGACCTAGAACCAAACACCCCAAACAACCAACAATTTCAACAACATCAGCACTTGACCAAGTGCTGTCTAATATTGATCAACATGCCTCTGATCAACCAAACTCTGAACCACAAAATGTTCCTCCTCCACAACCAGAACCAGAACTAGAACAACAACAACAACCACTCTCAGAAGAACCTCTGATCCCTGAGCAATCAGAGCTTCCACCTCCCTCTCCCCAACCAGAAATAAATCCACCTTCACCACAAACAGAGTTTCACCACTCTGAAACTCCTTCCCCTCATCAATCTGAACCTCACTCACCTCAACCATCACCGCTGGCAATTCAGTTGCCATGTGGCACAACTGTTATCATGCCCCAGTTACCATCCTCATCAGAATCGACACCACCAAATACTCCCAAAACACCACCCACTCCAATCGAAATCTCTGATTCTGATACCCCTTCTCCAAAACAAACTGCTTCTCAGAAAACCTCTGAAAACCCCAGCAGGACTTTCATTGACTTAACCAGTCTTGACCGTCTTGCTGATCTAAAACACAAAATAGCCATCCCAAAACCAAAGCAACCAGATGTTGGCTCTGGTATTTTGAATTTTGAAACAGGTGTGCTGCAATGGATTGCTTCTTTGAAGCAAGTCTGTCCGGGGATGATTGACCCAGCTGCTTCTGATCAGCTCTGGTCACAATTCAGACTTTGGGTACGTGCTGAAGCCCTCAAGTTGCAGGATATCAACTATGAGCAGGCACAACAAAATTTCAGCAAGCTTCTGAATGAAGTTGGAAGTATGCTTCTGAAAGAGGACGTGCTCCCTCTGGACAGTGAACCTTGGTCTGAGAAACAGCAAGCTGCAAAGGTGCAATCATCAGAATAAGACAAGACCATTCAAGCTGAAGAAAGTCAAGCAGAGGATGTTGCTGAAAGTTCTGAGAAGCCTCCTGCTTCTGATGCTTCTCAAGCTGCCTTGGACAGGCAGACTCTGGAAGAACTAAGGCTGAATGACATGCGTCTGCAGCAGCGGATGGATGAAAATGATCAGAAGATGAAAGAGAGAATGGATGTGCAGGACAGCAAGATTGACACTGTTGTCAGCATGGTGCATAAACAGAATGAGACTTATGAAAAGATTCAAGCCATGCTGGAGAACCTGTTCACACGCTTGCCTCCTCAACCTTAATCTTTTTTTCATGCATGACCTTTTTCATGTTTTCCTTGATTTTCTGATGTACTGTTTGATTATGTTTGTAATATTTTCTTGTTTTGATTCTGAACTATCTTAATATGATTAGTTTTTCTGATCTTATTTATTTTAGCACATCACCAACACTTTTTGATTGCTGACAAAAAGGGGGAGAACAAGAATGATATTTAAATCAATAACGGCTAACTAGACAGAAATTCTCAAACATTCTAACTCTATTACTTGAAATGTTTTTTTTCTGTTTTGTTTAAAGTCTACAGGCACAAGGAAGCTCCTGGACACTCTGAAGACTAGAAGCTCTGATCAATATGAAGTTCTGATCCGTCCTAATACTCTGATCCAAAGCAAAGCTCTGACAAGAAAAGCTCTGAAGCTCTGCTCTGACACAAAGCTTCTGATAAGTCAAAGACTCTGATACTCTGATGTTCAAAGAAAGGCAAAAAGATCTGATCCTGAAGAACACGTATAATCAAAGGGAAGTAATAAACTCAGGGGGAGTATCTCTCAACTCTGACATCTCCTTATTCCTTATCCTTTTACTTCTTATTCTGATACATATTCCAGATACCTTTTCACGTTATTTTCATTTAAAATATCTAGTTTTTGTCATCATCAAAAAGGGGGAGATTGTTAGAACAAAGTTTGAATCTACTACCCTATATTTAAGTTTTGATGATAACAAAGTGAAAAGATATAGTATTTATAAGTTTCATGTATGAACTATCTGCTGCCTAAAAATATTATGTTCTGACTTGCAGATACTCTGATTGATATAAGCAAGATCACATCTATTCAGCATCAGAACTTGATTTCAGACACCAGCATCAGAAGTTGCTAGATCAGAACGTCAAAATCAGATGATCAACTTACGTACATGCTGAAGCCTGATGAACAAGACTGCGCTCAACACTCTGATAAAGAAACACAATAGTTCATCAGCAGCGAAGCAGAGTCAGAATGAGCCAAGCCAGAACTTGCGTTAAGTAAGCAACGGTACTGTGCATTGAAAGCTAATTAATTCCAACGACCTCATTCTAGACAAGATCTGCTCAATAAGGAAAGTTTGTTATTAGCATTGAATCAAGAATATTGCATCCAACGTTCATCATCTCAGTGCTATATAAACAAAGCTTTGAAGATTGAAATGGTTAATGCTCTCCAAATCTCTACACGCACAAAAGCTGAACCATAATCTTCGTCCTATCAGTTTTGCTAAACCACACACTCTGATATTCCATTACTGTTTAGCAATCTAGTTTCTAAGCTTCAATTTGTGTATACATCACAGTTGTGATAAAGTTTTGTAGAAAACATCCACACACATAGTTTTATCTCTTTGTAAGAAAGTGTTACCTTGACAAACCGGGTTGTGGTTTGAATCAAGAAGGCTTTAGCAGTTGTTAAAGCAGTCTGAAATATTCAGTTGAATATAGTGGATTAAGACCTCGTTGGAGAGAGGCGAAATCACCTTGACGGGTGGACTGGAGTAGTTTGAGATCAAACGAACCAGGATAAAAATATCTTGTCAATTGCTTTAGATTTCAGTTTTATAATTCAACCCCCCCTTCTTGTGTTTTTCACCACTTCAGTGTCCACCTTCCCTATGGTAAAATCATTTTCTAACAGAAAATTACTTAGTCTTTCATACAAAGCTCTGGGAGCTTCTTTAAGACAATATAATGATATCTTAATTTTATAGACATAATATGGATGTTTTGAGTTTTCAAAACCAGGGGGTTGGTGCACATAAACTTCTTCATCAATGTAACCCTTTAAAAACGCACTTTTAACATCCATCTGATAAAGAGCGATGCCATTATTTACTACAAAAGAAATTAAAAGTCTGATAGATTCTAACCTGGCGACTGGAGTAATGGTTTCTGTATAGTCTATCCCTTCTTGCTAACTATAACCTTGTGTCACCATTCGTGCTTTGTTTCTGATGACTTCTCCTTGTTCAATTAGTTTTTTTTCTGAAGACCCATTTGGTTCCAATGATGTTAAACCCTTTTGGTTTAGGAACTAGATCCCATACATCGTTTCTGGTAAATTGATTTAGTTCTTCCTGCATTACAAGTATCCAGTCATTATCCATAAGGGAATCGTTAATAGAAGTTGGCTCAATCAAAAACATTAATCCCATGAGAGATTCTTCAGAATTTCTGAATGTAGATCTTATTCTGATTGGGTCTTCTCTCTTTCCCAGAATCTTGTTTTCCAAATGAGCTAAATTGTTTCTGGATTGTCTTTTCTGGATGGGATCTTCAGATGTTGTTGTAATGTTTGTGACATCTTCTTCTAGATTTGACTGTGATTCTTTGTGAGGAGCTTCTGATGCAGAATCTTCAGTACCTGTAAATTGAACTTCTATATCTGCAAAAAATTTACCCTGCTTTTAATTTTGAGAGCTAAGCTTATAATCAAATCTAAAACTGATAGACTCTTCCACAATCCGTGTTTCTGTGTTATATACTCTATAACCTTTTGAACATTCAGAGTATCCTGACATGAGACACTTTTATGCTTTAGAGTCAAACTTGTTCAGATGTTCTTTAGTGTTTAGAATAAAACAAGTACATCCGAATGGATGAAAATAAGAGATGTTGGGCTTTCTGTTCTTCCACAGTTCATATGGAGTCTTATCCAGAATAGGTCTTATGGAGATTCTATTATGAATGTAACACGCTGTGTTAATTGCTTCTTCCCAGAAGTTCTTAGCAATGTTAGTCTCGTTGATCATGGTTCTGGCCATTTCTTGTAAGGTTATATTCTTTGGTTCTACAACTCCTTTTGTTGAGGAGTTCTAGGACAAGAGAAATCTAAATAATTCAAATTTTTTGTTTTCAAATTCCCCACCATGATCACTTCTGAGTTTAACAATTCTAAGATCTTTTTCATTTTGGGCTTGGTTACAGAAGGCAAAGAACACATAATGTGACCCATCCTTGTGTCTTAAGAACTTTACCCATGTCCATCTTCTTTAGTCATCTATGATCACTAATCCATACTTATTTCCACTAATGGATACAGTTTTCACTGGTCCAAATAGATCTATATGCATAAGTTCTAATGGTCTAGAGGTAGAAACAACATTTTTTTGTTTTGAATGAAAGTTTTGGAAACTTGCCTTTTTGACATGCTTCACATAGAGAATCTGAGCTGGACTTCAGTTTAGGAAGTCCTCTGACCAGTATCAGTTTGTTAATTTTAGATATTCTTCTCATACTAACATGTCTCAATCTTCTGTGTCAGACCCATTACTCATCATTAACAGACAATGGGCATTTTATATTCTGAATTTTTATTTCAGAAAGTTTTATTTTGTAGATGTTGTTCTTTCTCTTTCCATTAAATAGGATAGATCCATCTTTCTGACTAACTGCTTTACAGGACTTTTGATTGAAGATCATATCATAACCGTTATCACTTAATTGACTTATGGATAACAGGTTATGCATTAATCCATCTACTAACAGAACATTAGTTATAGAGGGAAGAGTATTGTTACCAATATGAAATTAAAGAGAATTTGGAGATTATTAGAGAGAGAGTAATTGAGGAGAAAATGTATAATATGGCATTAACTATAAAACATTATAATGAGGGAGTTTATATATGATACAAAGCAAAACAAATTGGAACCAAAACAGGCCCATAAAACAGCAAAAAATTCAAAAACACGGGGAGAAAATCGATTTCCCAAAAGAGGGTAATTGATTTCCTCAACTGAAAACAGAAATCCAAAACTGATCTGGACTATGGAAATTGATTTCCTCAAACAGGATAATCGATTTTCTCTGCGAAAATTTCAAATTACAGATTTCCAGAAGTTCATTTTCAATAAGATATTTTCAACAAAACGGTCCTAAAAATTCCACGATATATTTGAATTATTAAGGACTTCTAATAATTGGATCATTACCGAACAACTAAGAAAATGATATAGCACAAGATCCCTCCAAGAAACTTCTTGAACCTATGAGATGAATAAGAAAACATATCATTTGACTCAAATAGTTAGAATAGTAATGACAAAAAAAAACACCATCTAGTTTAATTATTTCTTTGTATAAGTGATGTTCCAGGGCAGTACACACGTTCTAGTGACCAAATCGAGCACAAAGTTTTACTAGTTCGTCAACACTAGCACTAGCAAAAATATATCTATAAATGTGAATAAAATTGTCGGAAGAGAAGTGATATAAGAGAAGTGATATTTTGACACCTGATTTATACATTACACCGTATTTCATTGTTCACTAATACCGTAAATTGTGAAATATTATAATATATATTTAAAAAATAAATTTATTTTTTATTTTTTATTTTTTATTTTTTATTTTTTATTTTTAGACTAAGACATATCGATATAAATTGTGTGATCAACCAATTTCATAATTTTATAAATCAATATTTTATATTTTATTAACCAATTTTATTGTATTAAAAATTAATTTTAATAACTAGGTGTTTATTGACCAATTTCATATCCTTATTAACCAACTTCGTTTTACTACTAAAAATTAATTTTAATATGTGTGTTTATTAATCAAATTTATCATTTCATTAAACAATATATTACTTTTCATTAATCATCTTTGTTTTACTAATAAATTATTTTTGTTATCTGAACGTTTATTAATCAATTTTATTATTTTATTAATCAACTTTATTTTACTAATAAATTATTTTTAATATCTAGATATTTATTAACAAACTTAATCACTTCATTAATCAACTTTTTATATTTTATTAATCAATTTTTTATATTTTATTAATCAACTAATTTGTGAAAGAGTGTATATAAGAATAATTGACATGTCATTAAACCAATCTTGTATTTATTATTACTAATAAGTAGAAAGATGTAATTTCTCATTATAAGATTTTTTTCTCTCAATAATTTCAATTGAGAAAAAAAAAGGATAACGTGACTATTTACCGTGAAATTTGGTAAATAATCACTGGTCTTCAAAATCGAAGAAAAGATTGGTAACTTGTAGGATTGACCAGATTGATCTTAAGGACATGTGTTCTTATTCAAACTTTTGTACTTAAAAATAAAGAATAATTTTGACAACATTCTTAATCTTTTAAACAACACTGATTTCAATTGTTACTTCAAATGTAATAATGTAATGCTTTAAAGAAAAGACTCGTATGTAAAAGGCTTTCGAAATAAACTTAAAAGGAATGTATAAAACTTCAATTAAAGTTGAATGACAATAAATATAAAATTGGTGCATCATATGTACATTCTCATAACTTGTTTCTTGAACGCTGGTACTTTGAGTAATTTAGAGTAATTTGTACAAAGATGTGAACACATGAATCCTATTGCTAAGACCTCTATTTATACTAATTCTACTCTAACAGACTTTTACTAAAACAATGCCACGTTCTTTATTGCATGTTCTTTGAATCTCTTCAGGCTTCCACGCGTCTCTTTGGATGAGATCAAACTTTTAAATTTGAAAACCTTCTTGTCTTTGAAGAGCCAAATATAGACGTGACTGTCGAAGTATCTATTATAATAATACTTCGAATATAGACGTGACGGTCGAAGTATTTATTCCAATGGTTCACAAAACGAACCTTACGCCAACACTTAGCAAAATGAAACTCTTATTAGCTTTTCATTCATCGAAGTCTTCAAAAGATCCCTTTCATACTTCTTTTTCTAATCAAATTTCTTCCAGGATGTATCATTTCAGCTAAACATTCGTATAGTCGAAATTCCCAGTTATCAAATTGTACCCCAAAAATGTGTATTTCGATATACTTGGAGAAATGTCCATTTTTTGCAAGACATTTGTATTTCTAAGGACAATTATCTTTCATGATGAACAATAACTGTTATGATGTTAGAAACAACCATGATTCCCTTTTTCAAAATGTCTAATCAAGACGTGTATGATACAGTCTCATCATTGCTACTAAAAGTAGGTTCCCAATGTGGCTTTTCAATAAGCAATCTTCTTCATTGACTTATCAAAAACCACCACGTGTCCCACTAACTAAAAAATTGAAAATATAAACTGAACAAGTTCCAGTTATAAATACCTTTCTTCTTACTCAAAAATAATTTTCCTAACTTGTTGACTTCTGAGTTTCAAATACTTACACCATTTTCGGTTTTCTTTCTCAAAAACGCTTAATCATCAAACAATATGAACTTTCAACCATGACACCAACCAAGAAAGGTAGCAAATCCAGAAAGAACATGAAGAATAAGGAAGTGAAGAACACCGATGATGCTGCATTACAACCCATTCATCATATCACTAAACTACTTATTGTTGGAAATCAATAACTTGTTCCAACTCCTTATGTTTATACAGAACAACAAGCTAACTACGCTTCCTAGGTGATAATCCATTTCACCCTTGCTGATAAAACACTAGGGTATATAGGTCCTATGTTATCTTCTGGGTGTTTAGAACAAATTAGGGAAATTTTCCCAGTTTATCATGATACCAAACCCATTGTTAATAATACTAAACCTCCCAAAAAGAAGAACAATAATCCTGATATAAATCTAGCAAAATCGTCTGTAGAGAAAATTCAGAAATAAACTTCCTCAGTTCCCATAATTGAGAGCAAACCTTTTCAATTCGACTACATGACTTAGAACTTTAGACCTTTTAGGTCTTGTCCCATAGCAGATAAACAATATCTTGCTTGGTTAGCCAAAGTCGAAAAGAAAAAATCCCAAGCCTAGAAAGACTTAGGTATTTTTGACTTGATTCAAATGTCGAAAATAGGTTTTAGCTACTACCAACCTATTTTGATGGATTCATTATATTTTTATGATATTACTTATAATTGTTTTCATCTCCCTAGTGGAATGATAACAACCACTTTCTTTGACGTGATTGCCATTACTGGACTCCCATCAACTAGAGAAACTTTTGATCCTTACCAACAAAAAGAAAACACCATCGACTTCAAAGTAAAAAATATTGCCTTCACCAAATACATAAGTCTTTACCATGCTCAAGGAGATCAAGTATATGATGTTGAGCATATATCTTTCCTTGATCTCTGGCTATCTAGGTGTATCTTTTTCTGCAAGTTGCCAAAAATTCCTCACCTTAGTAAATCAACTTCATTCAGGTCGAAGAATATGCCTTAGTGATTTAATTCTCACTGGGTTATATGAAAGCCTTGGATCCGCCACCTACGAACTCAAAGGGTACAAAGTAGGCACAAAACTACTACTGGCTGGTCCATATTGGCTTCTCCAATTTTGGCTTAATGCAATATTTCTCATCTCTCGCTACTTCTGGAACAGTAGATAACAAAAATCCTGACATTCAGGATCGACCCGTTGAAGGAACTAGATTGCTCCAACTGACTCCTGATGATGATGCAAAGAACTTTGGGGAGTTCTTTACCAAGTATGTTATTATGTTTTCTAAGAGTCATCTCTTTAGTCCTTCGATGGCTCCTTTTACCAATAGGACTTATGGTCCTGAGTAGTTCACCAGATCCCTCTTTGATGTTTCACCTGAAGATACATACCTTATTGACATATGGAGAGCCTTTTTACTCCCTAGGCTGATTGTTTCGAGGATCATGCATGTGAGGAGCAACACTTTCCTACTTGCCTACCAACCAAATTTTGTGTCTCGATAATTTGGACTTTGTCAACTAATTCCCGAACCTATCCTTGGAAGGAAATATGAACTTTTCACAACAGGAATGAAGTTCTTTTTCCCAAACTTGGAAACACATATGGCTTATCATATTAACTTTGCATAATTCAACCCCGTTTTAACCATCTTTTTACTACTCAAAGGGTTTCGACACTTGGTGGAAAGAATTTTACTCGAAGAATATGTTTAACACCATTTTGCTCGGCCAACATCTGACAAAAGCTTTTGCATCTATGCAGGACCTGAGCCAAAAAGGTAAGCACACACATATCAAGTAAATCCAAGAATTCTAGAAGTAATTTGAAACTGTCTATGATCTAACTAACCTTAGTCGAACCACTTTCAACGCAACCTAAATTTTAAAATAGGAATTTACTAAAATGCTTCCTCGTTTAAACATCCCTTCTTGTGTTAAACTTGAGGACATATAGGACTTAGCCTTAAAACTTCAACCACCAAAATTCCCAAAATTTCCTAGCGCTAATTTTGGCTTGGTTTTTATCCTCCTTACCCAAACTGGTTCGTTTGTGAGGATTATCTTAACTTTTTAAAACAAGAGTCTCAAAAACTCGCTAAACGAGTGAATTCGACTAAGCATACCTTGGACAGTTTCAAAGGTTTCCTTTACTATAACTCGTCAGCTACCTCCATTCTTTCTCTGACAGGTGAAAGTGTGGAACCAAAGGATTTCCCTGGTCCTTTTGATTACCTTTGTTATTTCTTTTATACCTGATACTAACCATTGTTATCATGTACATTTCTCTAGCCATTGAAAAGAAAACCATCAAAATGGAACAACCTATCTCGAAGACATGTTCCCCTGAAACTTCAAACAAACCAATATTTTAACCAAAAGCGCTACTTCAGATACCAAAAAATCAAAACCATCAAAGGTATCATTCGATATTTTATCTACTTCTTGCATTTTATCATTTTTAACATCATTATTTTTTTAGGCTAGTCACTTACCTCCAAAATCTCCACACAAAAGAAAATCTACTCATGATATTTCAGTAGAAATCAAAGGCAATGAAGACACTCCTTTACATACTAAAAAGGTAAAGAAGAAGAAGAAGGAGAAGACTTATTCTCTCTAATATATATATATATATATATATATATATATATATATATATATATATATATATATATATATATATATATATATATATATATATATATATATATATATATATATATATATATATATATATATATATATATATATATATATATATATATATATATATATATATAGAGAGAGAGAGAGAGAGAGAGAGAGAGAGAGAGAGCAATTATTCTCTCTAATAAATTATTTAAATATGTAGAGAAGTTTTGTTAAAAGAAGCATAAGAAGTTGGTGAACAATTTGCGCTAAGAAGATCTAATAAGAATTTATGTACAAACACAATTAAAGTATCACGCTCAATAGAAGAAGTTATGATGTTATAACTTCTGAAGCACCAAAGCTGCAATCTAAAATTTGATGAAGCAATAGTCTTATAATCTAAATTCTCAATGTTAATATTCTTATTCTGATCAAATTTCAAAAGAATCTAAGTTCTGATGTGTTATAATTCATTCATTAACAACATTTTATCAACCTTCCAAAAACATCTTCTCATGTCTCAAATGGATCTAAAGCTTCACATATATAAAGGAGTTCTTGAAGGGTGATCAAACAACACTTGCGCATACAAAGAAATATTCATAATCTCTTTAGATCTATTCATTATGCCTTAACATTGTGTAAACATCAAAATTGTGATATAGTTTTCTAGAAACATTCTTGTACATATTTTGATTCACATTTTTGTAATTCCTTGAGAAACCAAGTTGTGGTTTAGTCTCAAGAAGACATTGACGGTAGTTTTTGTGTGTTGTAATCAAAGTTTTGATTAGTGGATTAAGACCTCGGTTGAGAGAGGCAAAATCAGCTTGGCGTGTGGATAATGAACCAGGATAACCAAACGTGTCATACTATTTTTATTTTTGAAAACCCAAATTCAAACTCTATTTCTTGTGTTTTTCTATCCTTCAAGCTCCTAGTTTTTGGTGCTAACACTTAATTGTGTCAGAAAAAGATCCTAGCAAGAATAACACTATGTTGGGACCAGTTCAGAATAACAACAATGATAACTATGATGAGAAAGACAAAATCAGCGGCAAACCTCCAATATTTGATGGTGAAAACTTTGACTATTGGAAAGACAAAATTAAAAGTTTTTTCTTAGCTCATGATGTTGATCTCTGGGATATGGTAATTTAGGGCTACATTCATCTGGTTGATGCAAGTGGTCAGAAGATCGACATAAAGAAAATGACAGATCAACAAAAGAAAGAATTCAGAAATCATCACAAGGCCAAACAATCCTCTTGAGTGTTATCTCGTACCCCGAGTATGAGAAGATCATGAACAAAGATTTAGCTAAGATAATGCTTAACTCTATAAGAATGAGGCATGAAGGTAACACGCAAGTCAAAGAGACCAAAGCGCTGACATATGGACACCCACATGATATAAAATATACTAGTGAATCTTAATCTGCAAATTCTATTGTGAAACCAAAATTCAATTAGAATTTTGGAAACTCTAACAAACAAGGACCCAACAAGATATGGGTACCTAAGGATAAAATCATCTATGTTGCAGATGTCTTTAACAGGAAAGTTGAAACACCAGTCTTGGTACCTGGAATCTGGATGCTTTCGACACATGACAGGAAGAAAACATATGTTCCAAAGCCTGAAACTTAAATATGGAGGATACATAGGTTTCAGAGGCAATCAGAAAGGAAAGATTATTGGATCTGGAACCATTGGTAACTGTACACTTCCCTCTATAACTATTGTTTTGTTAGTAGATGGATAAATGCATAACCTATTATCCATAAGTCAATTAAGTGATAATGGTTATGGTATAATCTTTAAACAAAAGTCTTGTAAATATGCTAGTAACAAAGATGGAACAATCCTCTTTAATGATAAGAGAAAGAACAACATTTATAAAATAAAACTTTCTGAACAAAAAAGTCAGAATGTAAAATTCCTTATGTCTGTTAATGATGAGAAATGGGTCTGGCATAGAAGATTGGGGCATGTTATTATGAGAAGAATATATCTGATTAAAAAACAAAGTCTGGTCAAAGGACTTCCTAACTTGAAGTTCAGCTCAGATGCTCTATGTAAAGCATGTCAAAAAGGCAAGTTTGCAAATCCCTCTTTCAAATAAAAAAAATGTTGTTTCTACTTCTAGAAAATTAGAACTTCTGCATATAGATCTGTTTGGACCAATGAAAACTGCACCCATCAGCGGCAAGATTTATGGATTAGTGATTGTAGATGACTATAATAGATGGACATGGGTAATATTCTTAAGACATAATGACGAGTAACACTCTGTGTTCTCTACTTTCTGTAATCAAGTTTAAAATGAAAAAGAGTTTAGAATCGTAAAAGTATGAAGTGATCATGGTCAGGAATTCGAAAACAAAAGTTTTGAATTTAAAAAAAAATTAAATTGGCATTTCTCATGATTTATCTTGTCCTAGAACTCCTTAATAAAACGGAGTTGTAGAATGAAAGAATATAACTTTACAAGAATTGGTCAAACCATGATCAACGAGACTAATATTGCTAAACACTTATGGGAAGAATCAATTAACACAATGTGTTATATTCAGAATAGAATCTCAATACGACCTATTATGGAAAAGACTCCATATGAACTGTGGAAGAATAGAAAGCCCAACATCTCTTATTTCCATCCATTTGGATGTATTTATTTTTATATTGAAGACTAAAGAACATCTGAGCAAGTTTGATTATAAGGCACAAAAGTGTTTCATGTTAGGATACTCTAAATGTTCCAAATGTTATAGAGTATACAACACAGAAACACGAATTGTGGAAGAATCTATTAGTGCCAGATTTGATGATAAGCTTGGCTCTCAAAAGTCAGAGCAGGGTGAATATTTTGCATATATAGAAGTTCAAATTACAGGTACTGAAGACGGATCTTCAGAAAATAAAAGTTCAGAACTTCAGCCAAATAAATAAGAAGACATCACAAATAATACAACAACTTCTGAAAATCCATCTAGAAAAGATAATCCAGAAGCAGATTAGCACATCCTGAAAATATGATTCTGGGAAAGAAGATGATCCAATCAGAACAAGACTACATTCATAAATTCTGAAGAGTCTCTCATGGGATTAGTGTCCCTGATCTAACCGACTTCCATAGACAAAGCACTTCTAGACAATGATTGGATACTTGCAATGCAGGAAGAACTAAATCAATTTACCATAAATGATTTATGGGATCTAGTTCCTAAACCAAAAGGCTTCATCATCATTGGAGCTAAATGGGTCTTCAGAAACAAGCTAAGTGAACAAGGAGAAGTTATGAGAAACAAAGCACGACTAGTTGCACAAGTTTATAGTAAGCAAGAAGGGATAGACTATACATAAATATTTGCTCCAGTCGCCAGGTTAGAATCTATCAGACTTTTAAATTCATTTGTTGTAAATAATGACATCACTCTTTATCAGATGTATGTCAAAATTAACTTTTTAAATGGTTACATTGATGAAGAAGTTTATGTGCACCAACCCCCAGGTTTTGAAAATAAAAAACATCCAGAATATGTTTATAAACTTAAGAAATCATTATATGGTCTTGTGATACGGTGGCAGAACCGACTATTATATTGGTTTTGTTTGTATTTGGCAATGTTGCGGTAAGTAAGAGTCGCCACCGACTTTTCTTTTATCCAACAAAGGAAAGGGTGAAAAGAACAGAAAAAGACATTTTCGAGAATTTTCCGAGTAAGGGGGGTAGATTATGGAAAGGGAAGGTGTTATCACCCTTTCCACGTAGTTTTCTACGGGTTCTTAGATGCTTAGATCATTTTTTAAATACCTTGTGCTTTATGTTTTTGAAAAGTATTTGAAAATTCCTTATTGCAGCGATTCGCTTTATGATAACTCTTGTATCAGTCCTCAAGAGTGTTGACAAAGCAAATCTTTTTGAAAGTGTTTTTGAAATGTTTTTGTGTAGGTGTAAAAGTTTGTTTTTGAGCAAGCATCTAACAACTATCTACTTGTACTCGAAAAGATTCATTATTTTCCTCCTATCCTTTAGACAGTGCTATCGTACTATTAGTGAGTAGGTAGCCCTATCGTTGAATGTATGAGGGACATTCAAAGGGATGTTTTTATAGTCACAAAGGCAACTGGGAAAGAAGCTTTAGTAACTACCCTAAGGTTCTAAAATCATATTTTTACCGAGGCAATGTCGAGAGGGTCATTGAGGAACTTATGATCTTTTTGAACCAGAGGGTAGCCACTAAAACCTCTCACGTTTCGAGAGTTGTGACTATTTTCTAAAGGCAACCGAAGTAGGGAATCCTAAAGGTGTATATGTTTAATGTGTGTTATATTCAGTTATTTTAGTCTTGAGTTAGGTTTGCTAACGTTTGATTATTAGGCTCTTGTCATGCAATCCTATTATCATACATCTAGGCAGTTAATATATGTACAGGAATTAAAAGTGCGGAAACGTAAATCTTACGCTATTACAATGCTTCGGGGAGGGGCTATTTACATATCCAAAAATCCGGGGAAAGAAAATAAAGAAAAGCAGTAAAACCCTAATTAATTATCTATTAAATTCCATTAGCAGATACAAAAATATGAAAAAAAAAGAATAATAGAAAAGAAATATCGAACGCGTACGAATTGAGAAAGATACGTCTAAAACCCTAAAAATTTCTAAGTAAAATAAGAAAATCTTTTTGTTTTTTTTTTGTTTTAATTAAGAAAATACTTAAAATTAAAATGAGGAAGACTAAATTTTATCCTAATTAATTAAATAAATACAATAAAACTAATTCTAATTTTTTTTTTGTATTTTTGTTAAGAAAGATTTGAAGGAAATAAATCTAAGTCTAATTGATTTTAAATTAATTAAATAAAGGTAAAAATAATTAATTTAATTAATTTATGAAAATTAAATTAATTTAAGAAAACCTAAGTCTAATATTTTTTATGGTTTTTTTATTTTGTATTATTATGAAAAAAAAAATTAAGTGAGAATGATAAAACAAATAAAAAAAAGAATCAAGTTAGGCCTGATGTCTAAAGCAAATAGGGGATATGCATATGAAATTTCTCTTAGGCCCAATAAGAGGCAGCCCAGAAGTTGTATGGATCCAGTGTTGCTGGCCACTGAGGGTCTATCATGGGGTGGTACTCCAGGCGGGTTGGATCTGTTCTCCTTATGATCCATTGGCTGAGGTTTAAAGGCACATGATAAGTGTTTGAAATATTGTGCATGAGATCTGCAGCAAATTTGTTAGAAAATATAAAAACACCAAGCCTAGGGATCGAACCAAACCCTTTCAATTTCACAAACACACGCTTTGCCACTCAACCAACCTGCTTATTCGTTTATATAATAAAATGCAAATAATATAATGATAAATCAATCCCAACGTCAAACTTTCAAACGCGCGTCAGATCAGATTTAAATGGGCCAATAGAATTGCATGATTTTGCCATGCGGACTACAATGGAGTCAACACCGGTCAAAGACGCCGGAGCAGATCTGTAGTCGTCTTCTCCGGCCTTCCAAAAAATCAAAACCTTCCAAAAATGTTAGATCAAAGGAAAATAAAATCATGGTCCCCCTAATTTGGAGGCTGCGAATCCATTGGTGCCCTCCATTTGGCCTGAAATGGTCTACATATAGCGAACCAATGCTTGACCATAATCATGCCTTAACAATGGCGTATCCTTAGTTCTGCATTTATCCTTGCATGTAACACGTAAAAGTAATTCCAAACAATGATATGAACATGAAAATATGCCTCAAACCTATTTAAGTTATATGAATTGAAAGATTCGGATGTGAGGAAATTACCTAACCGGAGTAAATTGGTTCATGCGTTCTAGGACGTTTTAGGTGTTGAGAATGGTTGGTATGCACTCCTGGATGTCTCAGGGACACGTTGTGATGCTTGGTTTGGATGAATATGGGCTGGGAATGGATTTTCGAGTTTTACAACTTTTGGAGATTTTTGCAATTTTCGTGGCTCTTCTAGGTAGTGGGTATGCGTGTGTTAGGCTTGCAAATGTACTGCATATATAGAGGAGTGATGAGAGTAAACAAATGTGGAAAGAAATCATCCCATTAAGCCATGGTTTAAACACCAAAATCAAATTTGAAAAAATTCCAAAAATGGTCATTCTTGTTCATTTTGTTTCGGGGATGAACCTGGACAACCTTGCACGAATTTATGGGCCTAAATTCAATCCAAACCAATAGCCCAAGCATCATGATCTAGCATTCACTATTTTATACAATTTATCTTGTATTTATGTGAATAAAAACAAAATAAATATGAATAAAATAGATTAAAAAAATGCAAGGCAAGGTAATAATGAGTTTATAGGTCTTCCATAAGGTTAGGAAGATGTTTGAAACCCAAAAAGTTTGGCCATTGACCTAAAAGTTTGATTTTGCTCAATACACAATTCTTGGAATTTCCAAAATTTTCCCAACTTGGGCAAGCCATAACTTGCTCAATTTTTATCTCATAATGATGATCTTTGATTTTTTGGAAATCCTAAGATGTTTACTTCAATCTCTCTTTTGATAAAATTTTCATTTGAAGACTTTATCTTGATGTAAATGGTCTTGACAAAAAGTGCCTTTTGTTGACTTTCTGAAAATGACTTATAATGTATGAGCTTGTATCTTTCAAATGGTGCATCTCTTGGACTTGAGGGAAAAAGAGAAGTTTTAGGGAATTGGATTCTCTTCAAAATTAGATTTGGTTTGGGAAAAATGGATGAAGTATGTGAAAGTTATACCTGGTCAAAGTTCAGTTGACTTTTCTTATAGAAACCCTAATTTAGAAATTTTTGACCTTTGATAGATTAGGAGTATTTCTTGAGGAATCATGATCAAATCTTGATCAAATGATGGATATCACTTCAAAATGTTTATGTTGACCAAAAATCATGAAGTTTGACTGTATTTGGGCCACAGTTGACTTTTGACCTAGTGCAATTGATTTTCAAACATTTGAGTAATTGACTGAGCAAACTTATAGTGTAAGGCATGAAATTTGTCATGGACAACATTGAAGGAATATTAGGCCATGGAAAACATTTGAGACCTTTGGAGTTCACACATCTTGATGAAAAGTGACACCCTAATTAGAACCTCAATGAGCATGTCTTGAGTAAAAAATGGGAGGGAAAATTTTGGGGTACAATAGCTGCCCCTGTTCAATCTTCTTAAACCTGAGGATTTAGATTGGCTTGTCTGCCTTTCATGATCTGAAGGTGGAAGAGAATTGAACACTAGAGTGCCCAGAAATTTGCACTGGCATGAAGTAACACTGATGGTTGATGATATCGGGAATAGGCTTCTAGATGCCATTTAGAGAAGATGATAGAGAGTCTTCGGAGATGGGATTAAAGATGCCATCCAAAGTAGATGCTGATTTCATAAATGGTCCCTCTGTGGAGGTTCATTTTCCTGCTGTCTGAGGAGGACTCCGCTGGGGAATGTGGGTTTCTATTATTCTCCTGTTTGAGGAAAACTCAGTGGGGAATAGAGTCTAGGAACTTCAGTTGCCCAAGGCTCTACTGAAGATTTATCTATGGCGAGATGAAAGTTTTCTATTTTCTGGTTGAAATCCAGGCTTCACAGTAACTTACTGGGGATAATGGAGTTAACCGTTATCTGAAAATGTAATAAAAAGAACCTATGTAGGGATGCTTCTGGATGAGTTCGTGTTAGTCTGCATCAGGAGATATATGAGAAGGAGCTTGTGTGGGGATGCTTCAGGATGAGTCCGTGTTAGACTACATCTGGAAAGTTGAGAAGGAATCCATGTAAGATTACTTCAGGATGAATTCGTGGTAGACTGCATCTGGATGATGAGAAGGAACCCGTGTAAGATTGCTTCGTCTGGTCATGTAGATAGTTGTCCTGTCTGGTTTCAGGCGTTAATCTACAATCAACTATTCACAAATAGTTGTCCTGTCTGGTTTCAGGTATTAATCTGGAACTTGCTTTTATCAGTCGTTTGAGATAGTTATCCTAGCTTGTTACAGGTATTAATCTTCAATATCCTCATGTAGATAGTTTTCCTGGCTTGTTACAGGCATTAATCTATAGTCGGTCTTCCACAGATAATTGTTCTGGCTTGTTACAGGTATTAATCTGGAACTTGTTTTTGTCGGTTGTCAAGATAGCTGTCCTGGCTGGTTTCAGGTATTAATCTCTGACCTGAGAAAGAAATATAGCTTTCCTGGCTTGTGACAGGTATTAATCTTCAATCTCCTCATGTAGATAGCTTTCCTGGCTTGTTACAAGTATTAATATTGAACTTGTTTTTGTTGGTCATTGCGATAGTTGTCCTGTCTGGTTTCAGGTATTAATCTCTGACCTTAGAGAAATAAAGATAGTTTCCCGTCTGTTTTCGGGAGTTAATCTTCAATCTTCTCATGTAGATAGTTGTCTTGTCTTGTATCAGGTATTAATCTATAATCAGTTGTTCATAGATATGTGTCCTGTCTTGTTTCAGGTATTAATCTAGAATTTGTTTTGTGTTGGTCGTTGAGATAGTGGCCCTGTCTGGTTTCAGGAATTAATCTCTGACCTTAGGGAACGAAAGATAGTTTCCCTGTCCTATTTCGGGAGTTAATCTTCAATCTGCTCATGTAGATAGTTTTCATGTCTGGTTTCAAGTATTAATCTATAATTAGTCGTCCACAAATAGTATTACTGGCTTGTTACATGTATTAATCTGGAACTTGTTTTTGTCGGTCGTTGAGATTGTTGTCATGTCTGGTTTTAGGTATTAATCTCTGACTTTAGAAAGAAAGATAGTTTTCCTGGCTTGTTACATGTATTAATCTTCAATCTTCTCATGTAGATAGTTTTCCTGGCTTGTTATAGGTATTAATTTATAATCAGTTGTCCACAGATAGTTGTCCTGGCTTGTTACAAGTATTAATCTGGAACTTGAAAATGTTGGTAATTATGAAGCTTGACTGTGACGTATAATGAAGTAATCTTTGACGACTACCACTTCAGTTGATAATGAAGGAATCTTTGACCTCTACTTCCTCAACTAGCGATGCATGAATCTTTGACGATTACTACTTCAACAGATAATGAAGGAATATTTGATGATTTCTACCTCAGCAGGTGATGAAGGAATCTTAGGCGATTACTACTTCAGTTGATAATGAAGGAATCTTGGAAGATTACTACATTAGTAGGTGAAGAAGGAATCTTGGACGATTACTACTTCAGTTGATAATGAAGGAATCTTGGACGATTACTACCTCAGCAGATAATGAAGGAATCTTGGACGATTACTACCTCAACAGGTAATGAAGGAATCTTGGACGATTACTACCTCAACAGATAATGAAGGAATCTTGGTCGATTACTACCTCAATATATAATGAAGGAATCTTGGACGATTACTACCTCAACAGATAATGAAGTAATCTTGGACGATTACTACCTCAACAGATAATGAAGGAATCATGAACGATTACTACCTCAACAGGGTACCAGAAATTTGTCTGGTCATGTAAGTAGTTGATGATATTTGTCTGTTTATAAACTTTTACCTGAAAAGATACAGGGTTAGCTGTATGCAAAGTCATGATGCATGAAGTGCAAATGATACTCTCAAAATAAATGAGATTGTAATATATGCATTCGTGCTGCATATGTTATGACACTTGTAAAATGATGTATGAATGCAATGTATGAACGTATTAGTCATTCCATTGTTGTATTGTGGAACTAGGGAAAATGAATCCTTGATTGTTGTTGGGGAATGAAGAATGTAGGTCTTCAAATTTGTTGAAGTTGAAACGCTGGGAGATGAACTTCCGTTGTTAGAGAAATAAACTCTGTTGGGGAAGGAAAACTCTGTGAACTGCTTGGGGAATTTGTTGAAATCCTGTTGGGGAATCCTGAGAAGCTTGGCGACTTCACTGGGGAATTTTTGTTGGAGCAGTAATTTAGAGATTCTTGCTCCTCCAGGGATATAAGAACACCTGTCACCATTAGGCTGCATGTTGAGGATATGGTAGTGACCTTGTAGTAAGATGCCCCTGTCTCTGTACTTGCTAGAGAAAATATCTATTGGGATTCTGTGGATGGCCTGACTGTTATCTCAACTCCTGGAATCCTTGGTGAATGTAGATCAGGGTGGTCAACACTCTACTGATAGACAAGTGACGAGATGACGAGACATAGTCGTACGCTTTAATCCCTAACTTTTGCCTGAACTGTCCTTTCAGATTTTCAGTCCACCAGGATACCCTTTTTTACCCAAGCCGCCTTTTCAGGTTTTCGACTTGTCGGGTGTTTAGATTTTTTATATGTATATCCCTAATTTTTGCCCGAACCCTTTTGGTTCGCTGGGATGCTCTTATTTTTGCCTAGGCCAGCTGACCTAACGAGTCTTTATTTATGCGTAGTATTCTTTGACTATATCCACGTTCATCGGGTGCATATAATTGTCACTGTCCATAGTAGTAAGTGTTGCCACACTGCCAGAAGATGTTTGCTTGATCATACATGATTTGTTGCTGGAATTCATGTCAAATGCCCCAACTGATTCAGATGGAGATCTGCCCCTGGCTATTTTGGCACTTTTGAGAGGTTCATTGACTCGACTTCCCCCAGATCAGTTTAGACACCATGTCATGTCTCTTGATTATGAAAGGACTGTTATTGGAAATGTCTTTCCATCTGAGGTGATTCTGTTCATTGAGAGAATTTTTGTTCATCAAATATCCATTGTGCGAATTTCTCTGCTGTTTGAACAAATAGTCACATGCAAACAATGGTATTTGAAGGATGCAAACTTATGGCTGTCTTGAATTTGAAAAATTCATTTTTTTAGTAAAGCAAACAAATTTTTTAAGAGTGTGATATCAACTCAGGATTTGTAGCGAACCTTACAAGAGTCAGGATACCTTTTGTAACAATATGCTTTTAAACTAACCCATGCTTCAGCTAGGACTTTTAAGGGTTATAATGCGGCCTGGTTCATGGTTTAAGAAACAAAGGGTAAAGGATAAAATTTTATTTGTACCCAACCCGTTCTTTGTTTTATTCTTTAATCCTATGCTTAGATAATTGTGCGTTTAGATCCCAATTAGGTTTGGAATCTTTGCTCTAATACTTGGTGATGTTTCAGAAATTGAACGTTTGTTTCAGATTTTTGTAACCTTTTCTCTTCTTTTTTTTGTTTTTTTTTATATTTTGTTATCCCCATCTTTTTCCTGAACTGCTTTTGTGATTACAGTCAACGGGATACCCCAGTTTTTCTTAAGTCTCCTTCATAGGTTTTTGACTTAATAGGCCTTTACTTTGAGAGATAATGACTACTTGTCTTGATGATTATACGGAACCATCACCATCTTTTGGAGAGCACCTTCTACACCATTTGTAGTGTATGAAGGTAGAGCTTGTGACTGAATGCATATCTGAATTAACTGAGAAAACTACCCTGCCCCAAAGAAAAACGCCTACTTCTTAGGCTCAAAAGGGTTGACTAGGGATTATCTTCCTTATTACTCCATTGTTTATGATTTGAAATAAGCCATGTACATCGTCAGCGGGATCTGTTCAAAAGCATACTGTAGAGATTGTGGTATCGTTTTTGTCATCCTCCCTCTAAAGATTTATAGCTTTTAATAGAGAGTTGAATATCACACAAAGGAAGTGAAAAACACAGTTTGAATATAATGAATACGAATGAAATAATTCAAGACAAACATATGCAATGCATTAATATGAATAACCAAAGTCTGATATAAAGACAAATGTTTTAAGCAAACAAAGAAGTTACAACTGATAATTCGAAATGAAATAAAAGCTCTCAATTATGGCCATGATTTGGCATGGGAGTAGTGATCACGTTGGGAGCCTTAGGAGGGTCAAATTTGATCTCCTTGTTGTTGATCAAATCTTGAATCTTGTTCTTCAAAGTCTAACAGCTGTCGGTGTCATGTCCAAGACTATCAGAATGGTAGGCACATCTTACATTTGGATTATACTTAGGAGAGGAGGTATCGGGGTTTTGAGGAGGATCCTTTAGTGTAATCAGTTTCTCCTTAAACAAATGTTGTAACACTTGAGAAAATGGCATATTATTCTTAGCGTATTGCCTTTCTTGGTACTTTACCCTATGCCTATTGCCCTGTCGTTGTTGAACAGGTGTAGGATTAGAGATTAGCACCGCTCCCACGGATTGATGGTGATCCTTTTTGTTATGGCCCTTTTGACCATAAAAAAGCATTAATTTCTTTTTTACCCCCAAATGACCTCTTCTCAGCATTAGAAGATGCGGCCATTGGAATTTTCCAACTCTTGATACCACTTTTGATCCTTTCCCTAGTCAGAACCATCTTCGTAAAACCCGATGAAGAACTCCCAATCAGCAGATTCAAGAACGGGCCTATCAGAGTGCCCATGAACATGTCTACCATTTCCCGATCAGTCAGAGGAGGTAGCACCCTTCCAGCCAAATCCCTCCATTTTTTTGCATATTCCTTGAACCCTTCTCTTGAGCCGATGGACATATTCTGCAATTGCACCTGAGTTGGTGTCAGGTCAGCATTGTATTGGTACTGCTTGTTGAAGGAAGCAACCAAGTCTTCCCAGGTATGGATGTCAGTTACTTCTAACTGATAGAACCACTCCAATTGAGTGCCAGCCAAACTTTCTTGGAAGAAATGGACCTATAACTTCCAGTCAGCAGTGTGAGGCTAGATTTTTCTGACGTATGATCTCTAGTGAAGTTTAGGACAAGAGACCCCTTCATATTTATAGAACGTGGGGACCTTGAATTTTGGTGGGATGACCACTCCGGAAACCAATCCTAACTCTTCAAAGTCCAAGCCGGGTATTTGCTAAATCTCCATAGCATTGAGGTGATCCTCCAACTATTTGTATTTATCATCAGCAGGAGGATACTGCTCCTCAGAATAGTCTGCTTCATCTTCCTTAGTCCCCGGGTTGTTATCTTCTTCATGATTGTCCCCCTCATTTGATGGAGTTGAAAGATCTAGAGCTCTCTTGGCTGGTCCTCTAAGTCTTCTTCCCATATTCAAGACGCCAGTCGGTTTCTTTGCCTTCTTCTTCTTCTCTTAGATGACGAGAGCTTTCAGTTCTTCCTGCCCCTTAGCCAGAGCCAAGATCATTTGTTGGAACGAAGCATTTTGGGCTTGAAGGTGTTTTACTGTCTATTCAAGAGCCATTTCTTTTGCTGAAATAAACAGCGAAATGATAAGAAACTTGTCTTGAAATACCTGCTATGGAATGACATGTATGATATGCTTATGCGATGTTTTCAAGGATCTCGCGGGGTAAACACAAGAAGATGTTAGGAGTTGACTGCAACTTTGCTTGAAGAACTTTGTACCGTTGGAGGTCCTTCTACGATAATCAAGCTCACCATGTCGAGTGGGTCATAGCCTCTGACTCAAGCCATCGTGTTTTGATCTTTTAACGGCATTGGCTAGAGGAAAATAAATCCCCTTGCCCCTTGCTAGACAACTGGTTCATCATAACCTGCATCACAGGCCCTTTGAGATCCTTGAAATGGTTAAGGAAATGCTATGGCATGATGCTATGATGTGTATGTTATGCATCAAGCATAAAATATAGGGTGATGAAAACAAGTGAGTCTTGCTACAAATCCAGGTTATTTGATAATGACTCATAGCATCAGATAATAAACAAAACCCTGCAAGGAATAAAAGCAAACAAGTTACACAAGCAACCTTAGGTTTACCCTCTTGAAGTTTAGTTGGTTCAACCTGTCCTATTAATAGTAACCGAGTTCTAGGGGATCTCAATATCACTGATCTTTCTTCACCGAGAATTGTTTCAGCGCAAGCCTCTTTATTAGCAACCAAAATATCCCAGAAATCATATCTCAATGAGTGTAGTATTGAGTATCAACAACTTCAGACTGCACCAAAGCCGGCTATCTCACTACTTCCTATTGGACAAGTAGTTCAATTAAAGGTTCTAAGGTCAGTTGGTGCTTCATGACACCACACAGCGGCCCCGTATTCTCCTTGACTATTTAAGGGATACCAGTACCAACAAATGTGTCACACCAACGTAGCTATTGTTTCAATCGTGTCATTATACCCTACACAATCCTCACGATCTATTGCTACTTAACTAAAAGGTGCCCTAGATCCGAGTGTACGATCTTTACAAGTAAACCCAAGAAAAACCCTTTTAAGATAAAGCAAACAAATCATGCAAGGAAAGCAAGTTAAATATGATCTAAGCTCTAAGGTAACCCCACTTTTTATGACATCTCCAGCAGAGTCGTCAGTTCTGTTATACGGTGGCAGAACCGACTGTTATACTGATTTTGCATTTGTATTCGCCAATGTTGTGGTAAGCAAGAGTCGCCATCGACTTTTCTTTTATTCAACAAAGGAAAGGGTCAAAAGAACAGAAAAAGACCTTTTCGAGAATTTTCTGAGTAAGGGGGGTAAATTATGGAAAGGTAAGGTGTTAAGACCCTTTCCATCCGTAGTTTTCTATGGGCTCTTAGATGCTTAGCTCATTTTTTAAATACCTTGTGCTTTGTTTTTTTGAAAAGTATTTGAAAATGCCTTAGTGCGGCGATTTGCTTTATGATAACTCTTGTATCAGTCCTCAAGAGTGTTGACAAAGCGAATGTTTTTGAAAGTGTTTTTGAAATGTTTTTGTGTAGGTGTAAAAGTTTGTTTTTGAGTAAGTATCTAGCAGCTATCTACTTGTACTCGAAAAGGTTCGTTCTTTTCCTCCCATCCTTTAGACAATTTTATCCTCCTATTAGTGAGTAGGTAGCCCTATCGTTGGATGTATGAGGGACATTCAAAGGGATGTTTTTATAGTCACAAAGGCAACTGGGCAAGAAGCTTTAGTAACTACCCTAAGGTTATAAAATCATATTTTTACCGAGGCAACATCGAGAGGGTCATCGAGGGACTTATGATCTTTTTAAACCATAGGGTAGCCACTAAAACCTCTCACGTTTCGAGAGTTGTGACTATTTTCTGAAGGCAACCAAAGTAGGGTACCTTAAAGGTGTATATGTATAATGTGTGTTATATTCATTTATTTTAGTCTTGAGTTAGGTTTGATAATGTTTGATTATTAGGCTCTCGTTATGCAATCCTATTATCATACATCTAAGAAGTTAATATATGTACAGGAATTAAAAGTGCGGAAACGTAAATCCAACGCTATTACAATGCTTCGTGGAGGGGTGTAGCGATAGAAATGTTCAAGACTAAGCCATTGGATTGACTAGACTTTATACAAATCAAAATAAAAATCGCCACCGCACTTTATTGTTTCCAAAGGAATGGGAAAAGAGAGAATAACCCAAAAAGAGGGGGAAAGATTCAAGGTATGTGGATTGGTTATGCAAAGGGAAGGTATTAGCACCCTAAACATCTACGGTACTCCGCATGAACCTCTTTGTAAAATCTGTATATTTTGGCTATAAAAATGTGTTGTATAAAATGGATGGTGGAGGTGAGAAAAGAAATATTTTTTTTTATGATTTATGCACCCGCCGCAGTTGCGAACCTTTAGTGCCTACCGTACCACCTTTCGTGCAATAGGGGATCAGGGTACACATAGTTCCTCTTTTAAAAATTTAAAACACAAGTGTGTTGGTTAATTTTATGAGATAAGACATCATCGTCATTGTCCGTGTGGAAAACATACTTACTACCCACAATCATGAGAAAGAAGTATTTGCATCATCTCAAAGTTGAGGATATGGCTTGGATTTCAAAATCAACAATGCCTCACTCAACAACCAAGTGGAAAATATATCCTTCACTACATATTGTAGAAGTATAGTTGTTCGCATCACTACAAGGATTGACAAGAGTTTAATCTTTTTAAGAAAAGTTTAAAGATAAAAGCCAAAGTGGCAAAATAGTTTGAAATGAGATTGATTGACTTTTAGTCTTATCACAAAAAAATGTCAAGGTATTATTAAGTTGATTGAAGTTTATTTATGAAAATGTTTTGAAAATGTTTTGAAAATGCATGGACATAAGTCCAAGTTTATTATGAAAATGGTTCAAGTTTCAAAACAAGAAGAGTTTTCAAAAGGAGGGAGAAGATTTTTTAAATTAAAGAAGATGGGAGGAGATGAAGAGACTATCCTAAACCATAAGGTAAAAGCTAGGGATAAGAACCATCTAACCAACAAGAAGCCAATACTTAACATTATGAGTCAATATATAATTCCCATTCTTTAGATTGAAACCAAGCAAGCAAAAATACTAGACTTCTTGAGAGAACCAAGCTTCAAGTGTTTTAATTCTTTGCAAAAATTAGGCAGAGTAACGGCTGTATACGGGTGAATTCCAGATTACAAACAAAGGGTGTAATCACAATAACCTGCACACAAAAACAAACAAACAACCCAATGTATTGAGGTAAACCTCAAGAACTCCAGACAAAATATCAAATAAAGTCACAAAGTCTCCAAGATAGGCCAAGGTCTCTAATCCTAAGTCCAAGAAAAAGTCCCATGCTCCATAATGCCAAGGATAGTAACCAAATAGTCCAAGTTTTATTAAATATTTTTATGGTTCATGTTGATTATTAGGTGTCTTCAAAAGGAAAAGAAAATCTCAAGTGAGAAAAATAAATATGACATAAAAGTAAATTCTCAAGTGAGCAAAGATGAAAATAGCATGAAATGTAAATGGTACATAAAGCATAAAAATAAAAGCATAAAGTAAAGTCAATTGTTAGAAATTAGTGGTTAGTTGGATGACCATATTGAAACTTGCATTTGGAACTCATTAGAGGATTGGTAGAACCAAAGCCTCCACACAACAAGTTTCATTTTATTTTTGTCAAGTATATCATCCATTTTGGAATTCTCACAAGTACCATTTAATGATCAACGATGTTTAAGTGATCCACGTTGACCAAAGGTGTTGTAGATCCATTAGAGGATTGGTAGAACCAAAGCCTCCACACAATGAATCTCAAGGTTATTGGATAAAAGAGATCAAATTAACATACTTGGGCTTGCAATCATAAGTTTGGGCTACGAATTATCATTTATTCGAATCAGGACAAAATTTAGCGCTATGTTAAGAAATCGTAAGTGGACTTATGTAGCAGTCACACCTATTTTGAGGCCAGTCAATAGAAATCTATGTACTTCATGTTTGGATAAATGATATAGAGATCACCATCCCTTAACATGTAGCACAATTAAAAAAGAAAGGGATAAGATAAAGAGGGAGGGGAATGATAAGCTAATTTGGATCACTACTTTAAATTTCTTTCATCTTTAAATTCAACCACTCCTCTAGATGGATTAAAGCACTAAACATATCATTAATCCAAAGCACCAAAATTAAATAATTCACTCTTCGGTAGATTTGAATTGATGAACATTTATCCAACTTCATCTACATCACAAAGTCCATTGAGTTGAAAGAGAAATTGGACATTTAAAATTGCAATCAAAACCAACAATCAAAAGGAGTGAGTAGAAAAAGCATTTTGGATCAAAGCTGCCCCAAAACAAGGCAAAACAATGCATTATGTCCCTGTGTAAATCGATTGCACTACTGTGTAAAGCGATTTACACAGTACAGTTTTCAAAAATCTGTGCGAAATTGCTTCTGTGCAATCGATTGCACTGTTACTGCAATCGATTGCACGCTGTTACAGACAGCAAAACAACATTTTAAAAGGCCAAATTCTTGTTCAAACTTTCCATCAAATACCTTATGATCATGGATCCAATTGAGCACGAAAATTCCATCAAATTATGAGAAAATAACACCATTGGAATCACAAAATAATGCTCAAAGAATCAAACCCAAAGATCAACATGATATCACATTGATAAAGAAAAAGTGTTTGGATGAATGTTTAGCTCAAAGATTAGTAAGCTTCAATGCAAAGCTTACTAACTTTTTGAAAATGGAGCTTTGAGTGAATTTGGTAGATGGAGAGAATTGAGAGATTTTTTAGAAAGGTGGATTTGGCTATCAAAAGCTTGAAATTTGAATGAAATGAGGGCTCTATTTATAGAGTTTAGAATTGGGATTAGTGGTAATTTGGTAATTGATTCTTGGAGCCAAATTTTGAATTAATGATAATTCTTTCAAATATTAGAGCCAAAATTTGAATTAATGATAATTCTTTCAAATATTAGAGCCAAAATTTGAATTAATGATAATTCTTCTTAAAAATGAAAGATTGGCACTAAAATTTGAATTAATGATACATCTTTCAAAAATGAAGAAAAATTGTAGCCAAAATTTGACAAGTTTAAAATTGTTGATTTTTTTTCAAATTTTCACGTTGTGCGATCGATTGCACTATAGTGCAAATCGATTTGCACAATGTATTTTTTCAAAAATGGCGCAAAATGCACTATGTGCAATCGACTCTAAGAGAAATCGATTGCATCAGTGAAAAAAAATGAAAAATTTTAATTCTTTTTCTTTGCAAATAGAGATTTTAGGAAAATAATACCAGAAATCCTTATTTGTCAGATGCTTCGACTTGGTACCTACAAAACAAAAATATACAAAGACAAAGACAAATGTTTTTTTGTATTTTGATTAGAAGTTAGTCAACAACACATATACAAAATACACAACCAAGGTGCTTGGAGATTCCTCAAGAGAAAACTTAAAGATAGGAGATAAAAAAGAGGAAGAACCAACCCTAATGTGATCTTGTTATGATCGAGTTGATATGATATGATAGAGGAATCTTAGGGGCAAAAATTGGGGTACCACAGCTGCCCTTATTTAAGTGTCTTCTATCCGTAGATACGGAGGTTAAAAATCTTCGTGTCGACGCGATTGAAGATACTTAAATATAAAACAATCCCTATTTTTGTCTCTAAGATGCCATGCAATGCTTATGATTATGAATGCATATGAACAAAACAAAAGATACGCAAAGTAACACTGGGGATGCCACAAAAATGAAGAAACAAAGGAGCAACCCCACCAGGAAAATAAATCACTGGTGGACCAAAAGAATAGAATTAGAGAGGAGGATAACAAGCATCAACGTTCAATGCTGATGGTCTACCAACATTCACTGAAGGTAGAAAGAGAAAATATCATACCACCACCGATCAATGAAGATGAACTATCAACGTTCATTAAAGATAGAAAAAAGATAACAAACACCAACGTTCACTGCAGATGTACTACCAACATTCACTGAAGGTAGAAAGAGAAAATATCATATCACCGCTGTTCACTGACGATGAACTATCAACATTCACTGAAGATAGAAAAAAGATAACAAACACCGACGTTCACTGCCGATGTACTACCAATGTTCACTGAAGGTAGAAAGAGAAAATATCATATCACCGCCATTCATTGACGATGAACTATCAACGTTCACTGATGATAGCAAAAAGATAACAAACACCGACGTTCACTGCCGATGTACTACCAACGTTCACTGAAGATAGAAAGAGAAAATATCATATCACCGCCGTTCATTGACAATGAACTATCAACGTTCACTGATGATAGAAAAAAGATAAGAAACACCGACGTTCACTGCCGATGTACTACCAACGTTCACTGAAGGTAGAAATAGAAAATATCATATCACCGCTGTTCACTGACGATGAACTATCAACGTTCACTAATGATAGCAAAAAGATAACAAACATCGACGTTCACTACCGATGTACTGCCAACATTCACTGAAGGTAGAAAGAGAAAATATCATACCACCACCATTCACTGACGATGAACTATCAACGTTCACTGAAGATAGCAAAAAGATAACAAACACAGACGTTCACTGCCGATGTACAACCAACGTTTAATGAAGGTAGAGAGAAAATATATCATATCATATCACCGCTGTTCACTGACGATGAACTATCAACGTTCACTGAAGATAGCAAAAAGATAACAAACAGTAACGTTCACTGCCGATGTACTACCGACATTCATTGAAGGTAGAGAGAAACTATCATATCACCGCTGTTCACTGACGATGAACTATCAACGTTCACTGAAGATAGCAAAAAGATAACAAACACCGACGTTCACTTTCGATGTACTACCAACATTCACTGAAGGTAGAGAGAAAATATCATATCACCGTCGATCAATGACGATGAACTATCAACATTCACTGATGATAGCAAAAAGATAACAAACACCGACGTTCACTGCCGATATACTACCAACGTTCACTGAAGGTAGAAAGAGAAAATATATCAAGTTTTCCCCCAAAATTCTGGTGTTTCACCTAGAACGGGTCTCAATTTCTTCTTTAACCGAGGAAATCTTCCTGGAAAGGATCAAACATAAGCTGTCTCAAAATAAAGAGACTTGTTATTTGTGGTCACAGAGGATTGCAAAAAGAAACGACTTTCTGGGGATAGATATATGGCTTCCTAGGGATAGAAATATGGCTTCCTGGGGAAAGAGGTATGACTTCCTTGGGAAAGAGATATGACTTCCTGGGGAAATGCCACGATATTCCTGCTGAGGAGATAAAGTCTTATCGTGCAAAATAAATGCACAAACCAAAACTCAAAGTTCTCAGAAATCCAAAGTAAATAATATTATCATGCAACCACAAATCCAATTCAGAAATAAACTGGAGCAAGACGGCCAATGCAGATACATTTGAGAAATAAACTCAAGAGGGAAAACCAAATTCAACTAAGCAAAGAGCGTTGCAGGAAGATCAAAACATAATGTCAATGATCGATGATTTTTAGCAATGCATGATGTATGCATGAATGTATGAGTGATATCGTGCATATGCTGGTGTTATACCCCAAAATTTTCCCTCTCATATTTCTACAAACATTGCAAGAAAGATCTCCAAGTGGCTCAAGATTGCTCAAGAGTTGGACAGTCAAGCTATCTCCTAAGGCAGTCAACCCCAAATTAGGATTTTGTGTTGCATCAATATCCTTGAGTCCAAATGACCTCAAATTCTCCCTAATGTCCTAATATGTTCTCAAGGTCATCCATGTCAAATTTCAAGCCTTGTAGAGGAAGTTAGCTCAGTCAATTGCTCAAAGGGTCCAAAAATCGACTGTGCTATGGCAAAAGTCAACTGTGACCTATAAACAGTCAAACTTCAAGATTTTTTGTCAACATTCTCATTTTGAAGGATATTTCATCATTTGATCAAGGGTTGATCATGATTCATCAAGGATTGCTCAAAATTCATCAAGACTCAAAAGTTGCTAAATTAGGGTTTTATAGGAAAAGTCAACACAACTTTGACCAAGCATAACTTTCTCATACTTTATGATAAATGACCCATCCAAAGCTCTTTTTGAAGAGGATGCAATTTCCTACAATCCATCTTCATAATCCAAGATCATAAAATGCACTCACAATAAGTTATAAATTTGGACATTATTGGTCATTTTTGAAAGTTAACAAAAACACCTTTTTTGCCAAAGCTTATAACGTTAACATGGGTTATCAAAATGAGATGAGACCAAAAGGGTTGGTTAGAGGACATCTCAAGATTTCTAAAATGTCCAAGAACACTTCCAAGAGTTCAAAATTGAAGAAGTTATGCATTGTTGAAGTTGGGCATTTTTGCAAAATTGCCAAAAGTCAACTATCCCTAAAACTTGAAATTTTGTCAAATGGGCCCATTCTTTTCCACTTGATTTGGAATTGCCACATTACACACGTGTCCTAGCTTCAGCCTTGTGTCTATTTATCAATTTTATTATTTTATTTGATTTTTTAATGAATTATTTCACTTTTAATCAAATTAAATCAAATAAAATCCCAAAACTTGATTACATGAGATCTTTTCCTATTTTCAGGACTTAATCATCATCAATATCATGATCAAACTCGTATCAAGTATTCCATGTGCAAAAAGATTGAGTTTTTGACAAAATTGGCAAGTCTTCAATGGTGAATCAAATCCAATCTCAAGGCATTGATGTGAAAAGATTCAAGACAAATTTGTTGACCTAATGCATTGCATATTACATATACAAGTCAAGGCACACGAATTTGAGACCTAAAGGCTGCAATAACACCAAGAACCAAACTTGAAAAATTGACAAAAAAGTGTGAAACTGAAATCATCCTTGGAGGCATTTTCAGAAGCGAAACTCAACATCAATCAATTGCTGGAGGTTCACTGAGTCAGAACCAACCCCTAGCAAGCTCTCACACGCTCGCAAACGCACTGTAAGTATTACGCAGCCCCCCTCCGAGTTTGATTTCGTGTTTCAAAATCTATGTATCATTACAAGAAACCAATGGTATATTTGCAATCACTAGATAATTTCCAAGCTTTCCATATTATTTGATTGTGTTTATCTGCTCTAAGGTGCAAAACGCCATTGTAGGGTTTCCTAGGTTTTTTTTAGGGGTTTTTGTTACAGGTAAAATTAGACCTATTAATGGCCATGGACATGACCGGAGGAGAAAGACAAGCACAACCATGGCCTTGGATGGAGTTTATATGGCCTGAGATGGGTTTTTGAAATGACCTACGCTTTTAGCTGCGGATTTAAATCCGTAGGTAATTTCCTTGCAGACCTGAGGACAGGGACGACCACATGCCCTCATCTGATTGCCCCATTCAAATATTCACGCGTTTTGTTTTTTTTATTCTGGCATATTACGTGTTTTCCCATATTATTATTATTGTCTAATATAATATTAGATGAAGCGTGATGGCTGAGTGGTAGAGGCTTGTGTCCAATGATCAACAGGACCTGGGTTCGAATCCTAGGTCCCCATATGCATTGTTATTATTTTTCTACAAGTTATCCAGTGCAAATCCAAGCGCATGACCTATCATATAGCCTCAATCAATCAAGCGCCAGATGGCCCAAGGCCAGATCTGGTGATCCAAGATGATGGTCTACCATGGGACCAAGTCAACCAGCGCGTATGGGAGCCCAGAAGTTCACCAGGCCTGCGCCAATTGGGCCACAAAATTGCTGATCAAACACCTTTTCCAGGCCCAAACCTCCTAACTCTTTCTATTTTTTATCATTATTTCCTTTAATTATTTATTGTTATTATTTTTATTATTATTAATTAACCAATTAAATATTTTTCTTCATAAAATTAAAAACCAAAAAATGTTTTCTTTATTTAAAATTAAATTTCAGTATTTTATTTTTGTTAACAATATTAATTTAATTAATTTAGTTTTAATTAGGAATAACTTTTAATATATTTTGCAATAATTAAAATTAACTTAGACAATTAGGTTTTATTAACATTGATCAAATTTATTTTTATTTCTTTAAATACCAAAAACCCAAAAATATTTTTATTAATTAATTTATTTATTAATTTAATAAGTAATTTAGGATAGTTTCTTTCTTAATTCAAAAATAACAAAAAAAGATACTTTCTTTCAAAAAAGGGTCAAAACCCTAAACTCGCGCCCGATTTAATTTCTCGTATGCAATCCATTTTTATTCGATGTTGTATCTGTTTCCGGAATATAATAGATAATTAGGACTATCTTTATCGCTTTATTTATTTTCCGCATTTTAATTTCAAGGGTTGCTTTTGGCGATGTAAATACCCGACGCCTTGTAATAGTTAGTTTAATTTCCGCAACTTATAAACTGTTAGATGTTTGGTAATAGGGAATGCATGACAAGATTGAACGTTTAAACCTAAAATCAACATAGATCACCATTAACATGTACAAAGATAAAATAAACTGAAAACAAAACACTCGCGCATGCGCACTCTTAGGGTACACCTCACTTGGTTGCCTTCGTAATGCGGTCATTGAGTATAGGAAGTTTTAGAGGTCGCCCTCTTGTCCAAAGATCATAGTTGCCTCGAAACGGTTGCCTCGGAAAAAATGATCTAAGACATTAGGGTTACCGCTAAGGCGTCCTAACATCGCTTTAGTGACCGCACATCCCTAAAATCGAATTGACCCTTAAATTCCTACGACGGTGGTACCTACTCATCAATAGTAGGATAGCATTGTCTAAAGGAAAATTTTATAGAACGATTCCTTTTTTGAGTAGGTAGATGGTTCTTAGATACTTGCTCTTTCAAAACAAAATAAAATTTTCACACTTACACTTCTTTTTCAAACAAAAACCTCTTCAAACCCACAAACACAAAGAAAAGCAATTTTGAAAACACTATGAGCAAGTACCTAAGAGCCCATGGATAACCACGGATAGAAAGGGTGTTAACACCTTCCGTTTCTATAATCTACCCCCCGGACCCGAGAAATATCTCGAAAAAGGAATTTTTCTATGCTTTTTTCCTTTCCTTGTTGGATAAAATAAAAGACGGTGGCGACTCTTGCTTACCGCGACATTTTGCGAAAACAAACGCAAAACGCAAACCAACATTCCAAAAAACTGTCAGTTCTCTCCCACCATATCACAGAACTGGCGACTCTGCTGGGGATACTTAATAAGTGGGGTGTACCTTAGGAATAGTTCATAATGTTTTCAATTGCTTGCTTTGTATGCTTTATATTTGTGGGCTTGAATCGGAGTTACTATAGATCCTAACCCGGATCTGGGGGCACCCTTTAGGTAAGTAGCAATAAACTGTGAGGGAACTGTACGGCGTAGATCGATACGGTTGAAGCAGTAGCTACGTTGGTGTGGCACTTTAGTATGTACCGATATCCCTTGTGTTGGAACGAAGAGAATATGGGTCTGCTAAGGGGTCATTAAGCACCAACTGACCTTAGAACCTTTAAATTGACCAACTTGGCCATAGAACAGTAGCAGTATGCTACACTCATTGAGACTAAACTCTCACGATGATTCCGGCCGCAAGAAAAGGTTGCTAAACTGGAATTATGACCGATTGAGGGTAGTCAGTGATATTAAGATCCTCTAGAACCCGGTTACTATTTTTACGATAGGTTTAAACCAACTGAACTGAAAGAGGGTAGTACCTAGACTCCTTGCCAGCCTGAAATCTAAGGGCTCTCTGTGTGACTTGTGTGTCTTTACCATGTTCGCTATTTGTGGATACTTGTGTTGTGCTTTATATCATGACATCATGACATCATAACATTGCATACATCTTGCATTGGACTAACCTATTTCAAAGACAGGAGGGATTCATCTTTGTTCTGTTTTATAGGTCATGGCACCCATGCGTAGGAACACCATCCGGATCCACTGTGTCCAGGTTCCAACTATGCTTAAAGAATTGGTTGCAAAGATGTCTGATACTACCTCCTTCATCAGAAGACATGGGCATCTTCTTGGTTTGGTCACCTCCAAATTGGACGAGCAGATGATGAGTGTCCTAGTCCAATTCTATGATCCACTGTACCATTGCTTTACTTTTCAGGACTACCAGTTGGTCCCTACCTTGGAAGAGTTCTCTGATCTGCTCGGTATCTCTATTCTGGAGCAGACCCCGTTTACAGGTTGGGAGAAGATCCTTAGGTCGGAAGAGATTGCTTCAGCCCTTCATCTGACAAAGGCTGAGGTAATGGATAATTGGGAGACTAGAAGTGGAGCAAAGGGCTTTCTGACTAAGTTCTTGGTTGGTAAGGCTAATCATTTCTGGGATAGTCTATACTTCAAGGCATTCGAAGATATTCTGGCTCTTCTGATATATGGCTTGGTATTGTTTCCGAACCCTGACTCATTTGTTGATGTGAATGCAGTGAAAATCTTCATCTCTTGTAATCCTGTACCCACTCTCTTGGGTGACATTCTTCATCAGCTTTATGCTTGTACTGCTCGAAAGCGGGGAACCTTGATGTGCTGTGCTCCATTATTGGCGAGGTGGTTTATTTCGCACCTCTCCAAATCAGTGTTGAAGAACAAAGAAAGCATGGGCTGGGCCTATAGGGTTATGTCTCTCTCATAATGACATCATCTGGACTATCAAGAGTATGGATGAGGTGGCTATTATTGATCGATGTGGGGAGTACCCCAATGTTCCACTGATAGGAACCAATGGAGGAATCACTTACAATCCATGCTTGGCCTTACGTCAGTTTGGGCGAGCCAGAAGGGAAGGACCTCATGAGCTGCTAAAGCCTAGTATCATCTTTGATTTTCAAGGCGATAGTGACGAACAACGCCGCAGATTCATAAGGGCTTGGGATAGAGTTCACAGATCTGATCCACACGAGCTAGGTCTAAAGACTTCTCTTCCAATGGAGCCATATCTCAGATGGGTTCACATCCGTGCCCAAAAGCTGGGAATGCCGTATGAAGCCGTCTTGCCTATTATTGTTGAAGTTGCTGACGAGGAAGGGGTTCTTCCTACTATCTTACACCCTTACATGCCTACTGACATTGGGGAATTGAAGAGGTCCCGGATGCAGCTAAGGGAAGAGCGAGATACTTATAGAGAAAAGTATCACGAGCAAGAGCAAACGATCCAGAAGTTGACTAGGCAGTTGGAGAAAGAGCAGATCATCAATGACTATGTCAGCACTAAAGGCAAAAGACCATGGGAGCGTTGATGTCCTTTGTTTACTTCCAGTTTTTATTTACTTTTCAGTATTTCCTTTCTTGTAACGCCTTAAGGGAAATTTGTTGAACAATTAATTTCACAGTTTATCTAATAAAAGTGTGTTTCATTTCTTGTTTACGAATTTGAATCTCTCGATGTCTTTGAAATCATATCATACGCATTTCATTCCATGCACCTCATAACAGGTACCCTTACAGGTTTTCTCATCTTCTTCGCAGTTTATTTCAGCATCATGTCTGCTGAACCATCAACTGAACAAGCAATCAAGGCTCTACTGGCCCAGAATGCCCAATTCCAAGAGTTGTTCATGAATCTAGCTAAGGGTCAGCAAGATTTGAAGACCCTTATTCTGAAAGAGAAGAAGAAGAATAAGAAGAGGATAGTCCTGTTTAACACAGGTCACAGGTTTGGAAACAGGCTACGGGATGAAGTTGATTTGACCACCTCATCTGGAGGGAAAGATAGTCAGGAAGAAAGGAGGGCTCCTAGCCCTGTGGTGTCAGACAATGAGACGGACTTCGACGAAGACCAGTATCCTCCGGCTAAGGATAGATACAAGAAACTGGAAGACCGGTTGAGTGCGATGGAAGTTTAGAAAGTGCCTGGTCTGGAATTTGGTGATCTGGGTCTATTATCTGGGGTGGTGATTCCCCACAAATTCAAAGCACCTGCCTTTGCTAAGTATGACGGAGTTTCTTTTCCGAAGCTGCACCTCCGGTCATATGTAAGGAAGATTCAGCCGTACACCGCTGATAAGAACCTATGGATCCACTTCTTTCAAGACAGTCTCTCAGGGACTCAGCTTGAATGGTTTTACCAGTTAGTAGTAGCCAGTATCCGCAGTTGGGAAGATTTGGCTGCTGCTTTCTACAGGCAGTACCAATACAATGCCGACCTCGCTCCTACGCGTACCTAACTCCAGGGTATGTCTATGGGAACGGGTGAAGGTTTAAAAGATTATGCTCATAAATGGAGGGATCTCGCTGGAAGAGTGCAACCACCCTTGGCTGATAGGGAGCTAATTGATATGTTTCTGGGGACCTTGTCTGGTCCGTTCTTCAACCATCTGATCGAAAGTTCTTCATCTGGGTTTACAGAGCTAATTATGACCGGTGAAAGGATTGATGCTGGTATTAAGTCTGGTAAGATACAAAAGGGTGCTTCATCGAGCACCGAGAAAAAGCCTTTTAAGAAGGAATCCAGTGCTATTTACAGTTCGAAAAGCCAGAATAGACCTGAACGCCGCCAAGCTGTTAATGTGGTTGTTATTTCAAGACATGCTGGTGCTCCTCAGCGCAACAATCAACAAAAGGCTGACAGACCTCGAAGACAATTCACCCATCTCAACATGACTTTGTCTCAGATTCTGCCCCAGTTATTAAAGACCAATCTAGTGACTCCAAGGGAGGCTCCGCAGAATCCCAACACTGCATCACCAAAGTACAACCCTAATGCCCGCTGTGCTTTTCACTCTGATAGCCTGGGACATAATACAGATGATTGTTGGGCTTTGAAAAACAAAATACAGGACTTAATTTATGCTAAGGAGATTGAGTTCGAGGCGCCCGAAAGACTTAATGTTGTGGCTACTCCTATGCCCTAGCATGAAGTGAATGCTGTAGAGGAAGACTCGTTTGTGGTTTCTGTGAAAGATATTGCTACTCCCTTGATGACTGTGAAGAAGAATATTTTGTCAGCCGGTTTATTTCCAGGTTGTGACGAAGATTGTCGTATGTGTTCTGTCCTACCTACCGATTGCCATCTTTTGAAGTCAGGTGTCCAACGCCTGATGGATAATAAAGAAATTCTGTTTGAGAAGACTGTTGTTCCTTTAGTTTATACTGAAGAAGTTGCTATTATCACCATTTTCGACAATTCTTCTAAGGCTTCCTCGAGAAAGCCTGTTAGAATTACATCTGTTCCAAGAATCACACCATTGATCATCATTGTTCCTGGGCCTATTCCCTATACATTTGATAAAGCTGTCCCTTGGCATTACGGGGCTGATGTTTATTTTCATGGAGTAAAACAAGATTTGGATGCTGATACTGACGTCAGCAATTTTGTTGGACCTGCTAAAGTCACCCGCAGCGGAAGACTTTTCTCACCTGATATCTCTCCACCAAATGCCCGGAAACTTGTTGTTATTACACCTGCCAGTGTACCTGTTACTATCCCTGTTCAAGTTCCCATCCTTACCCCTGTCGACGAGTCATCTGACACTCGGGGCAAAGGGATCACCAGTGATCCTGCCCAGACAGAAGCACCAAAGACGATCACCGTTGAAGCTTCTAGACAAGAGATGGAGGAGATTCTGAAGATTATCAAAAAGAGTGACTACAATGTAGTCGAACAGCTGGGGCAAACCCCATCCAAAATCTCTATGTTGTCACTGTTTCTATGCTCAGAAGCCCATGCCAAGGCTCTGATTGCTTTCCTGAAGACTGCACACGTACCGCAAGAAACATCAGCTGATCAGTTTAAAGATTATGTGGTTAGTCTGACTGCTGATAATGGGTTGGGTTTCTCTGACGCCGACTTGACTGCTAAAGGGAAGAATCACAATGATGCCCTGCATGTCTCCATTGAATGCAGGGGCACTACTCTTGCTCATGTATTGGTGGATAATGGTTCCTCATTGAATGTTTTTCCTAAGAAAGCTCTAGACCGGTTGGATTGTGAAGGGTTGGAGCTGAAACCAAGCAACATTGTTGTCAGGGCCTTTGATGGGTCTAAGAGGATGGTGCATGGAGAAGTGGATATTCCGATTAAGGTTGGTTCTCAGGTTTTCACCTCTACATTCTATGTGATGGACATTCGGCCATCTTATTCATGTTTGCTGGGTCATCCGTGGATCCACAAAGCTGGGGCAGTGACCTCAACGCTCCACCAAAAGTTGAAGTACCAGGTCAGAGGGAAAATTGTGAGAGTACGAGGGGAGGAAGAGTACATGGTGAGTCACCTCAACTCTTTCCGGTATGTAGAGATGCATGGGGAGTTCATTGAGACCCCGTTTCAACATTTTGAAGAGGTTCCCTAGACACTGGCATCAACTAAGACTGTTGTTGAAGATTCTCCTATGAAGATGGCTTCCTTTAGGGATGCCCGGGCTGTTGTCGAGAAAGGTGGGTGTGCAAATTGGGGCCAACTCCCTGATTTTGCACAGAAGACTAACAAGTTTGGTTTGGGTTTCACCGCAGAAGCTCAAAGGGTTGTTCGGAATGCACGGATCGGAAGACCTCCCGTGTTCATCAGCAATTCGGGAGTGAATTCCATTGAAGATGATGTGGAGGAGTCAGAGCTCGACATTTGGATCTATCCCACGACCGACGGTGGACTAAGCAACTGGACAGTAAAGGACTTCATCCCTATTTCTTTTGTTACCCAATAATGAAACTTTTTATTTTGAATTTGTAACAGACAATGTTTTAAACTCTTTGGCCCTGTGTCTTACCCGGGGCCCTGTGGCTTCATTTGTGAGGGCTTTATGTGTGTCATTTTCATATATCATTAATAAAATCATTGGACTTTTCTTGCATTTCGAATTTTGCACTTCTTATTTTTCTTTTATTACATATTGCAAAACAACTATTTTACACACACTCACATATACAGGTCTATATCCACTCTGGATCTCACTGGTAACGGCTCTGCTACTGCCAGTTATGACTTCGAAAGTCCGATCAACTTAGCCGAAGACGAAGGTGAAGATGATTGCGAAGTGCCTGGTGAACTTGCAAGACTGTTACTCCAAGAAGAGAGGGCTATTCAGCCACATAAAGAGCCGGTGGAATCAGTGAATCTGGGTACAGAAGAGGACAAGAAAGAGGTCAAGATCGGGACAAATCTGGAGCTTAGTGTGAAGCAACGGTTGATTCATATGTTGCGTGACTACATTGAGATCTTTTCCTGGTCTTATGAAGATATGTCTGGTTTGGATACCGATATTGTGGTTCACCGCCTGCCTACTAAGGAAGACTATCCTCCAGTGAAACAGAAAGTTCGCCGAATGCGCCCAGAGATGTCTGAGAAAATCAAGGCTGAAGTTATGAAACAGTTTGACACCGGTTTTCTAGCAGTGACTTCTTACCCACAGTGGGTGGCCAACGTGGTTCCTGTACCGAAGAAGGATGGTAAGGTTTGAATGTGTGTCGCTATAGGGATCTGAACAGGGCGAGTCCCAAGGATGATTTCCCTCTGCCTCATATCGACGTTCTGGTTGACAACACCGCTCAACATAAGGTCTTTTCCGTTATGGATGGTTTCTCCGGTTATAATCAGATTAAAATGGCTCCCGAAGACATGGAGAAGACAACCTTTGTTACTCAGTGGGGTACCTTTTGCTACAAGGTCATGCCTTTTGGATTGAAGAATGCTGGGGCAACGTATCAGCGTGCCATGGATGCTTTGTTTCATGACATGATCCATCACGAGTTTGAGGTATACGTCGATGACATGATTGCAAGATCCCAAACGGAGGAAGAACATCTTGACCACCTTCAGAAGCTGTTTGATAGGTTGAAGTTGTACAAGCTGAGGTTAAACCCGAATAAGTGCACCTTCGGGGTGAGGTCCGGTAAGCTGCTGGGTTTCGTCGTAAGCGATAAAGGTATTCAAGTGGACCATGCAAAAGTGAAGGCCATACAAGAGATGCCAGCTCCCCAAACAGAGAAAGAAGTCAGAGGCTTCCTGGGACGACTAAACTACATTTCCCGATTAATCTCACACCTAACTTCTACATGTGAGCCAATCTTCAAGCTACTGAAGAAAGATCAAGTAGTACGTTGGAACGATGAATGTCAGGCCGCTTTCGAAAGGATCAAAGAGTATCTCCAAGAGCCACCCATTCTGATGCCTCCAGTTGAAGGGAGACCTTTGATCTTATACTTGACAGTGCTCGACAACTCAATGGGGTGCGTGCTGGGTCAACATGACGAGTCTGGCCAAAAAGAGCATGCTATTTATTACCTTAGCAAAAAGTTTACCGACTGCGAGACCTGATACTCGTTGCTCGAGAAAACTTGTTGCGCTTTGGCATGGGCTGCTCGCCGGCTGAGACAGTATATGCTGACTCACACTACCCTATTGATATCAAAAATGGATCCAATCAAGTATATCTTCGAGAAGCCTGCTTTATCCGGAAGAATAGGAAGATGACAGATGATCTTGACTGAGTATGACATCCAATACACAACCCAAAAGGCAATCAAGGGAAGTGTGTTGGTAGACCATTTGGCACATCAAGCAGTGGATGATTACCAGTCTATGAACTTTGAATTTCTGGATGAGAATATCATGCTAGTAATTGACTGTGAGACACCTGGTCCGAATGAAGGACCTGAGGAAGGATCCCGATGGTCTATGTACTTTGATGGAGCTTCAAACGCTTTGGGTAATGGCATTGGCACCGAGATCATATCTCCTAAAGGCTCTCATACTCCGTTTACTGCCCGACTATGTTTCAACTGCACCAACAACATGGCGGAGTATGAAGCGTGCATCATGGGTTTTCGAGCAGCTATTGACCTAAGGATTAAATTTCTGAGTGTCTTCGGAGATTCCGCTCTCGTGATCAGTCAGATCAAGGGTGAGTGGGATACGAAACACCCAAATCTTATTCCTTACAAGGAGTATGTGTTGACATTGCTTCCCCATTTCGAGGAGATAACCTTTGAACACTTCCCTAGAGAGGAGAATCAGTTAGCAGACGCACTAGCTATGATGTCTTCTATGTTCAAAGTCAATTGGGACAACGAAGATCCCCGGATTATCGTTGAAAGGATGGATGAACCTGCGCATTATTGTGACATTGAGACTGAAGAGGTAGCGGATAAACCCTAGTTTTACGAGGTGAAGAGATACCATGAGGCTCAGGAATACCCCGATGGTGTATCTGTTAATGACAAGAAGTTTCTGAGGAGATTCGCAGCGAAGTTTTTCATCAGCAATGGTATCCTTTACAAGCGTAACCATGATTCAACCTTACTGCGATGTGTGGATAAGAATGAAGCAGAAAGGATCATGGCAGAGTTACATGAAGGTGCTTTCGGAACCCATTCCAGTGGACACACCATGGCAAAGAAGATCCTACGGGAAGGATATTATTGGTCCACAATGGAAGCCGACTATTATCAGCATTCTCGGACATGTCACAAGTGCCAAGTCTATGCTGATAAGGTGCACAAACCCCCAGTTCTTCTAAAAGTCTTGACGGCACCTTTGACTTTTGCAATGTGGGTTATTGATATGATTGGTGAGATCAGACCTACAGCATCCAACGAGCATCATTTCATCTTGGTAGCAATCGATTACTTTACGAAGTGGGTTGAAGCAGCTTCCTTTGCTACGGTAACCAAGAATGTCGTGGCATGGTTTATTCGGCATAATCTGATCTGTCGATACGGTGTACCAGAGAGGATCATTACAGACAATGGTACCAACCTCAACAATAAGATGATCACTGAACTCTGCAAGCAGTTCAGGATACAGCATCACAACTCGTCTCCTTACCGGCCGAAGATGAATGGGGTTATTGAAGCGGCTAATAAAAACATTAAGAAGATTGTGCAGAAGATGATAGTGACATACAAATATTGGCACGAGATGTTACCATTTTCTCTTCATAGGTATCGTACCTCAGTACGAACGTCAACAGGGGCAACGCCTTATTCCTTGGTATATGGCACGGAGGCAGTCTTGCCCATTGAAGTTCAGATACCCTCTCTTCGGATTATGAAAGATACAGGTTTGAGCGAAGATGACTGGATCCAGACCCGGTTTGATCAGCTGAACTTAATCGACGAAAAGAGACTCACTGCTATTTGTCATGGTCAGGCGTATCAAAAGCGGATGATCAAGGCGTTTAACAAGAAAGTCAGACGATAAGAGTATCAAGTTGGTGATCTGGTGATTAAGCGCATCATTTTACCTCAAGGTGATCCCAGGGGAAAATGGACCCCTACTTATGAAGGGCCATTTGTGGTTAAGAACATTTTCTCAGGAGGAGCTATGATTCTAACCACCATGGATGGTGACGACCTTCCTCACCCCGTCAATGCAGACATAGTGAAAAGATACTACGCATAATCAAAGACCCGCTAGGTTGACTGGCCTAGGCAAAAATAAGGGCTTCCCGGCGAACCAAAAGGGTTCGGGCAAAAATAAGGGACGAAAATGAAAAAAAATCTGTACACCTGGAAAGTCGAAAACCTGAAAAGGCGACTTGGGCAAAAAAGGGTATCCCGGTGGACTGAAAACCCGAAAGGGCGGTCCAAGCAAAAATTAGGGATCAAAGCTTAACACTATGTCTCATTGGATCACCTTGCATCTAGACTTCGGTATCAACTATCAAGCTCGGACGGCACTAAACAATCTGATCTACCTTCAACCAAGCAGCAAAGTGATGAGATGCTTGAGGACATAAGGGCAATATCAGAGTTTGAACCCAGTGGGATTATTCACATAGCTGTTTTGTTTTCTTTTCACAAATCGTATAAAATTCTATTATTCAGCGGCGTTCTCTTACTAGGACGCCAACCTCTTGTACAAAAACGCCTATTTACAGGCCAAACTTCAAAATCAATACAATTTATTTTCAAAGAAATTCCAAACTGTTTTTTATTTATCTGTTTTGATTTGCAAAGAACGTCCAATGTTCATTTTTGATATATATTGCTGCTCATGAATATTTACATGCGAAACAAAAGACAATTACGGGTAATATCAGAAACATGGGCAATGAAATTGTCCAAACTGTACAGTTGCTTTGTCCACCAGGTACAAGGTAAATTCAACTGAAGAATATGGCTAAGATACCTTCCCTCCCCGCAGAGTAAGACAGTAATGATATCTCTCCTCAACTGAGACCTGCAACTGTGAATGAATCGGTAATATTCTCCCCAAGCAAAGTTTATCTACCATCAGCACTAAAAAGGCTTGATATCCCCGGCAGTCTTAATATTCCCCAACAGAGTATAAGAATACTTCTCGGCAGGGTACAAAATATCCCCAGTGGAGTCAAAATTTTCCCAATGCAGTCTGAAAAAGCTTCTCCAACGGAGTTGGGAGAGTCATCCCCAGTAGAATCTGGAAGTTTATCCCCAGCGGAGTACAAAAATAAATCTCCCCAGCCGAGTTCAAAGGATCGTTCCCAGCAAATCTCAGAAGATTATCCCCAGAAGAGTCTAACAGGTTATCCCCAGTGAAGTCGCCACTGAGAGATTATCCCTCAGCGGAGTTCTTTCCTTTCACAAACAGGAATTCAATCCCCAATAGGATCCAATATCACCAGCAACGATAATTCTTCCCGACGAAATTTATCAGTGGAATTTTCAGCAGAACATCTCTTCCCCACAGAGTAATCTCCTCATCGGTTTATTCCCCCAATGGAGTCATCCTCTCCAGCAGATTTATTCTCTTCATTCGCCATCCCCAGCGGAAATGAAGAATCCAACTTTATTCTTCAACAGCTATCCGGGATTTATTTTCCCCAGTTAGGAACATTACATTTCCATACATCATGATACAGGCATATACGCATCATACCACACAAATTCATTTATTTTGAGAGCATCATTGCTTGATATATATATCATGCATTTCATACATCATGACATTGCATATGACTAACTCTTTACCTTTTCAGGGAAAGACGAATCAATAAACACCATTGACTACTTATACGACCTGGTAGTCCCCTCAAAAACTACATCTATTGAGGGTTGTTTCAGGGGATTCCTCAGAAAGATATCACAGGACTTTCGTCTGGTTCAGTTAAATCGATTCTAAGATTTTTCTGATTCTTTTCCAGTCAAATTTAATTCAAGACAATTCTCTGGTTCAGTCAGATCGACGCTAAGATCTCCCTGATTCTTATTCCAGTTGAAGATATTCCAAGACTTTCGTCCGGTTCAGTTAAATCGATTCTAAGATTTTTCTGATTCTTATCCAGTCAAAGTTAATCCAAGACCTTCTCTGGTTCAGTCAGATCGAAGCTAAGATCTCCCTGATTCTTATTACAGTTGAAGATATTCCAAGACTTTCATCCGGTTCAGTTAAATTGATTCTAAGATTTTTCTGATTCTTATCCAGTCAAAGTTAATCCAAGACCTTCTCTGGTTCAGTCAGATCGATGCTAAGATCTCCCTGTTTCTTATTCCAGTTGAAGATATTCCAAGACTTTCGTCTTGTTAAGTTAAATCGAGTCTAAGATTTTTCTGATTCTTATCTAGTCAAAGTTAATCCAAGACCTTCTCTAGTTCAGTCAGATCGACGCTAAGATCTCCCAGATTCTTATTCCAGTTGAAGATATTCCAAGACTTTCGTCTGGTTCAGTTAAATCGATTCTAAGATTTTTCTGATTCTTATCCAGGCAAATTTAATCCAATACCTTCTCTGGTTCGGTCAGATCGACGCTAAGATCTCCCTGATTCTTATTCCAATCGAAGGTACTCCAAGACTTTCTCACTGGTTCAGATAAATCTCTCAACGGTTTATTCTGATTCGTTTTCTGTTAAAATAAAGTTCAGACCTCCTATCAACAATCTCCAAATGGCATCTGTAAGCCCATCCCCAACATCACGATACTGATACCACTTCATGCGAGTGCAAATTTCTGGGCACTCTAGTGTTCAATCATCTTCCACCTTCGGATCACGAAAGGCACGAAAGCCAATCTATATCCTCAGGTTTAAGAAGATTGAACAGGGGCAGCTGTTGTACCCCAAAATTTTCCCTCTCATATTTCTCCAAACATTGCAAGAAAGATCTCCAAGTGGCTCAAGATTGCTCAAGAGTTAGACAATCAAGCTATCTCCTAAGACAGTCAACCCCAAATTAGGGTTTTATGTTGCATCAAGATCCTTGAGTCCAAATGACCTCAAATTCTCCCTAATGTCCTAATATGTTCTCAAGGTCATCCATGTCAAATTTCAAGCCTTGCAGAGGAAGTTAGCTCAGTCAATTGCTCAAAGGGTCCAAAAACTGACTGTGCTAGGGCAAAAGTCAACTGTGACCTATAAACAGTCAAACTTCAAGATTTTTTGTCAACATTCTCATTTTGAAGGATATTTCATCATTTTATCAAGGGTTGATCATGATTCATCAAGGATTGCTCAAAATTCATCAAGACTCAAAAGTTGCTAAATTAGGGTTTTGTAGGAAAAGTCAACATAACTTTGACCAAGCATAACTTTCTCATACTTTATGAGAAATGACCCATCCCAAGCTCATTTTGAAGAGGATGCAATTTCCTGAAATCCATCTTCATACTCCAAGATCATAAAATGCACTCACAAGAAGTTATAAGTTTGGACATTATAGGTCATTTTCGAAAGTCAACAAAAACACCTTTTTTTCCAAAGCTTATAACTTGAACATGGAATATAAAAATGAGATGAGACCAAACGGGTTGGTTATAGGACATCTCAAGCTTTATAAAAAGTCCAATAACACCTCCAAGAGTTCAAAATTGAAGAAGTTATGCATTGTTGAAGTTGGGCATTTTTGCAAAATTGCCAAAAGTCAACTATCGCTAAAACTTCAAATTTTGTCAAATGGGCCCATTCTTTTCCACTTGATTTGGACTTGCCACATTACACACGTGTCCTAGCTTCATCCTTGTGTCCATTTATCAATTTTATTATTTTATTTGATTTTTTAATGAATTATTTCACTTTTAATCAAATTAAATCAAATTAAATCAAATAAAATCCCAAAACTTGATTACATGAGATCTTTTCCTATTTTCAGGACTTAATCATCATCAATATCATGATCAAACTCGTATCAAGTATTCCATGTGCAAAAAGATTGAGTTTTTGACAAAATTGACAAGTCTTCAATGGTGAATCAAATCCAATCTCAAGGCATTGATGTGGAAAGATTCAAGACAAATTTGTTGACCTAATGCATTGCATATTACATATACAAGTCAAGGCACACGAATTTGAGACCTAGAGGTTGCAAGAACACCAAGAACCAAACTTGAAAAATTGACAAAAAAGTGTGAAACTGAAATCATCCTTGGAGGCATTTTCAGAAGCGAAACTCAACATCAATCAATTGCTGGAGGTTCACTGAGTCAGAACCAACCCCTAGCAAGCTCTCACACGCTCTCAAACGCATTGTAAGTGATACGTGGCCCCTCTCTGAGTTTGATTTCGTGTTTCAAAATCTATGCATCATTACAAGAAACCAAGGTATATTTGCAATCACTAGATAATTTCCAAGCTTTCCATATTATTTGATTGTGTTTATCTGCTCTATGGTGCAAAACGCCATTGTAGGGTTTCCTAGGTTTTTTTAGGGGTTTTTGTTACAGGTAAAATTAGACCTATTAATGGCCATGGACATGACCGGAGGAGAAAGACAAGCACAACCATGGCCTTGGATGGAGTTTATATGGCCTGAGATGGGTTTTTAAAATGACCTACGCTTTTAGCTACGGATTTAAATCCGTAGGTAATTTCCTTGCAGACCTGAGGACAGGGACGACCACATGCCCTCATCTGATTTCCCCATTCGAATATTCGCGTGTTTTGTTTTTTTTTATTCTGGCATATTACGTGTTTTCCCATATTATTATTATTGTCTAATATAATAACAGATGAAGTGTGATGGCTGAGTGGTAGAGGCTTGTGTCCAATGATCAACAGGACCTGGGTTCGAATCCCAGGTCCCCATATGCATTGTTATTATTTTTCTAAAGGTTATCCAGTGTAAATCCAAGCGCATGGCCTATCATATAGCCTCACTCAATCAAGCGCCAGATGGCCCAAGGCCAGATCTGGTGATCCAAGATGATGGTCTACCATGAGACCAAGTCAACCAGCACGTATGAGAGCCCAGAAGTCAACCAGGCTTGCTCCAATTGGGCCACAAAATTGCTGATCAAACCCCTTTTAAAGATTATTGTTATTATTTTTATTATTATTAATTAACCAATTAAATATTTTTCTTCATAAAATTAAAAACCAAAAAATGTTTTCTTTATTTAAAATTAAATTTCAGTATTTTATTTTTGTTAACAATATTAATTTAATTAATTTAGTTTTAATTAGGAATAACTTTTAATATATTTTGCAATAATTAAAATTAACTTAGACAATTAAGTTTTATTAACATTGATCAAATTTATTTTTATTTCTTTAAATACCAAAAACCCAAAAATATTTTTATTAATTAATTTATTTATTAATTTAATAATTAATTTAGGATAGTTTCTTTCTTTATTCAAAAATAACAAAAAAAGATACTTTCTTTCAAGAAAGGGTCAAAACCCTAAACTCGCGCCCGATTTAATTTCTCGCACGCAAGCCATTTTTATTCGATGTTGTATCTGTCTCCGGAATGTAATAGATAATTAGGACTATCTTTATCGCTTTATTTATTTTCCGCATTTTAATTTCAAGGGTTGCTTTTGGCGATGTAAATACCCGACGCCTTGTAATAGTTAGTTTAATTTCCGCAGTTTAATTTCCGCAACTTATAAACTGTTAGATGTTTGGTTATAGGGAATGCATGACAAGATTGAAAGTTTAAACATAAAATCAACATAGATCGCCATTAACATGTACAAAGATAAAATAAACTGAAAACAACACACTCGCACATGCGCACTCTTAGGGTACACCTCACTTGGTTGCCTTTGTAACGCGGTCATTGAGTATAGGAAGTCTTAGAGGTCGCCCTCTTGTCCAAAGATCATAGTTGCCTCGAAACGGTTGCCTCGGAAAAAATGATCTAAGACATTAGGGTTACCGCTAAGGCGTCCTAACATCGCTTTAGTTACCGCACGTCCCTAAAATCGAATTGACCCTTAAATTCCAACGACGGCGCTACCTACTCATCAATAGTAGGATAGCATTGTCTAAAGGAAAATTGTATAGAACAATTCCTTTTTCGAGTAGGTAGATAGTTCTTAGATACTTTCTCTTTCAAAACAAAACAAAATTTTCACACTTACACTCCTTTTTCAAACAAAAACCTCTTCAAACCCACAAACACAAAGATAAGCAATTTTGAAAACACTATGAGCAAGTACCTAAGAGCCCGTGGATAACCATGGATAGAAAGGGTGTTAACACCTTCCCTTTCTATAATCTACCCCCCAGACCCGAGAAATATCTCGAAAAAGGAATTTTTCTGTGCTTTTTTCCTTTCCTTGTTGGATAAAATAAAAGACGGTGGCGACTCTTGCTTACCGCGACATTTTGCAAAAACAAATGCAAAACGCAAACCAGCATTCTAAAAAACAGTCAGTTCTCTCCCACTGTATCATAGCTAGTAAAAGGATACATGATCAGTACAAATAAACAAAACCGCCTCAGGTACTAACAACATTGGGCGAAACTTCAACCAGAAAGATCAATCCAAGAAAGGTAAAATCAACTGCGGAAACCAAACCTATTGCCTGTCCTAACTTCACTGAGGAGAAACATAATCCAGATGTAGCCAAATCAAACAGATACCGAGATAGAACATCCTTCTTCCGGTTTCATCGGAGAAGTAGTTTTCCAAAAACAACATGCCTACGGGAGATTGCAAGACCAGCCTCAAATAAAGCAGACTGACGCCGACACAACCAAACCTCATTGGGGAATTCAAGTTTACCTCCCTGGAGAAAAAAACTGCGGATTGAAAATTTTCATCACGAACACCCATTCCAAAAACAGATGCCCTGGGATAACCTTCCCGGGAAATCAAGAAGTCAACACTAGTGCCACTATTGCAAAAAGAGCGACATCTTAGCACACCAAGGGAATAAAACCTTTCATCATATGAGGGAAGACTTCGTTGGGGAAACTGGGACAGAAGTTTCCGACCATGCAAACCCAAAATCAAAAGCGAACCAAGACTTGATTGGGGATAATGGATTCACAAACCCAATATTGTATCTTACACCCACTGGTATCGTCTTTAACTATCTGAGAAACACACAAAGATTGCGCACATACCAGTAAAATGACCTGAGAAAATATTCATGAAGGGAGTAAATCTTCTTAAAACAACCGGAGTTTGTTCATTCCTGGGATCACCATTCTTGTTGTCATTGTTTCATCACAAATCCCAAAGTAAATTGAATTGTAAAGATCTCTTTTTTTTTAAAAGTCAATTTTGCTTTTTTAATCTTTTTGCTTTAACAATTATTATCAGTAATAAATGGAGTCTTTGCAAGCTAAATAAAAGTAAGAACACAAAGAATTGGGAAAAAGCTCGAATTTCATTCATAGAATGGTATTCCGCGAATTGCGAGACTCCATGGATGATTACAAAGTTGGGGAATTAGTAATATATAATGGAAAAGATACATTGAGATACAATGACCACTATTCCCCCTAACAACTTTTGAAATCCTGAGCAGTAGCTTTTGTTGAAGTATGGTGAGGATCCAAGAAGATTGTTGCTTTAACGATCAAGTCTTGTATGACGTAGTTACTTGCCAAGAAAAATCCCTAACTTTTTCCTAAGCTGCCCTTGCGGGTTTTCAACTTAGCGGAAAATTTATTCTGCTTATGTCTCTAATTTTTGCCTAGACCGCCCTTTCGGGTTTTTGGCCTACCGAGACGCCCCTTTTTGCCTAAGCCGCCCTTTTGGGTTTTTAACTTAGCGAGCTGCTCTTTTATTTCTTTAGGCGAAGTATTTCTTGACTACGTCAGCATTCATGGGACGTGGGAACTCCTCGCCATCCATAGTTTCAAGAATTAATACACCACCAGAGCAGGCTTTCTTGACAACATACGGGCCTTCAAAATTGGGAGTCCACTTGCCCCTAGAATTAGTGTTGAAAGACATGATCTTCCTGAGCACGAGGTCTCCTTCTCTGAATTCACTAGGTTTGACCTTTTTATCAAATGCTTTCTTCATTCTTTTTTGATATAACTGGCCATGACACAAAGTTGTCATTCTCTTCTCTTCAATCAAATTCAATTGGTCCAACCTGTTCTGGACCGATTCAGCCTCTGTCAACTTGGTTTCCATTATCACACACAAAGAGGGAATCTCAACCTCAATTGGGAGTACGACTTCCATTCCATATACTAAGGAGAACGAAGTTGCTCCTGTTGAAGTGCGGACAGATGTCTGATATCCATGCAGAGCAAAAGGAAGCATTTCATGCCAATCCTTATAAGTAACAACCATTTTCTGGATAATTCTCTTGATATTCTTATTAGCAGCCTCAACAGCCCCATTCATCTTTGGTCTGTATGGAGATGAATTGTGATGGTCAATCTTGAATTCTTCACACAGTTTTGTCATCATCTTGTTGTTCAAATTCGAGCCATTGTCAGTGATAATTCTACTCGGCACACCATACCGGAATATAAGATTTTATTTGATGAAATGCATAACCACCTGTTTGGTAACATTGGCATATGAAGCAGCCTCTACCCATTTGGTGAAGTAGTCAATTGCTACCAAGATGAAACGGTGCCCATTCAAAGCTTTGGGTTCTATCATCCCGATCATGTCAATACCCCACATAGAGAAAGGCCATGGGGAGGAAATCACATTGAGAAGTGTCGGAGACACATGGACCTTATCTGCATAAACTTGGCATTTATGGCACTTCTTTGAAAATTTGTAACAGTCAGATTCCATTGTCAACCAATAGTAACCTTCCATTAGCATCTTTTTAGCCATCGAATATCCATTAGCATGAGTTCCAAATGAACCTTCATGAATCTCATGCATCAACATGTCTGCTTCGTGTCTATCCACGCATCTGAGCAAGACCATGTCATAATTTCTCTTGTATAACACATTTTCACTGAGGAAGAAATTTCCTGCCAATCTTCTCAGTGTCTTTCTATCTTTCCTCGACGCACCAATCGGGTATTCCTGAGTCTGAAGAAAATGCTTAATATCATAATACCAAGGTTTTTCATCTGCTACCTCCTCTGTTGCAAACACATGAGCGGGCCTATCCAGCCGTCGAATTGTAATTCGGGGTATATCATTCCAAGTATTCACTTGGTACATGGAAGCCAGAGTTGCCAGAGCATCCGCCATTTGATTTTCATCTCTAGGAATGTGATGGAATTCAACTTTTTTGAAGAAGGGTAATAATCTTCTTGCATAGTCTTTGTAAGGGATCAAGCTAGGGTGACGAGTGTCCCATTCTCTTTTAATCTGATTTATTACCAAAGCTGAATCACCATACACATCTAGAATTTTGATTATGAGATCAATAGCTTCCTCGAGACCCATGATGCAAGCCTCATATTCTTCCATATTATTAGTGCAATAAAATGTTAACCTTGCGGTAAAAGGAATATGTGATCCATGAGGAGTAACAATCACAACACCAATTCCTTTACCATAAGCATTCACAACTCCATCAAAAATCATGCTCCAACGAGATTCAGGGTCAGGGCCTTCCTCAGGCAATGGTTCATCACAATCTTTCACTTTCAGGAACATCACATCCTTATCGGGGAATTCATATTTTGCAGACTGGTGATCTTCCACCGGTTGGTGAGCAAGGTAATCTGCCAACACACTACTTTTAATAGCTTTTTGAGTGCGGTACTCAATATCATATTAAGATAACAACATCTGCCAGCGGGCAATTCTCCCAGTAAGAGCAGGCTTCTCAAAAATATACTTGATTGGATCCATTTTGGAGATCAACCAAGTGGTATGATTCAACATATACTACCGCAAACGCTTTGCCGCCCAGGCCAAAGCACAATATGTATTTTCTAGCGTGGAATACCGCGATTCACAATCAGTGAACTTTTTGCTGAGATAATAAATGGAGAACTCTTTCTTCCCTGTTTCATCCTGTTGTCCCAGAATACAACCCATGGATTTATCTAACACTGTTAGATACATAATCAACGGTCTTCCTTCTACGGGAGGGAGCAAGATAGGAGGTTCAAGCAGATACTCTTTAATACTCTCAAATTCCCTTTGGCATTCATCCATCCATACACAACCTTGATCTTTCTTTAACAACTTAAAGATCGGTTCACATGTTGCAGTCATGTGGGGAATAAATCTGGAGATATAATTCAAACGCCCAAGGAAACCCCTGACTTGCTTTTCAGTTCTTAATGCTGGCATTTCTTGAATTTCTTTGACTTTATCAGGGTCAACTTCAATTCCTTTCTGGCTAACAATAAAACCCAATAATTTCCCCGATCTAAATTCGAAGGTGCATTTATTTGGATTCAAGCGGAGACGATATTTCCTCAAATGCTGAAACAACTTCAACAAATCTTCTATATGCCCTTCTTCAGTTTGGGATTTGGCAATTATATCATCAACATATACTTCGATTTCCTTGTGCATCAGATCATGGAATAGGGTTATCATAGCCCTCTGGTACGTTGCACCAGAGTTCTTCAACCCGAAGGGCATCACTTTGTAACAGAATGTTCCTCAGGGTGTGATAAATGTTGTTTTTTCCATGTCCTATGAAGCCATTCTTATTTGATTATATCCGGAAAATCCATCCATGAACGAGAATACTTTGAATTTTGTTGTGCTGTCAACTAACATGTTAATGTGAGGCAATGGAAAATCATCTTTTGGACTAGCTTTATTTAGATCTCTGTAATTTAAGCACATGCGGACTTTTCCGTCTTTTTTCGGTACTGGGACAATATTGGCAATCCATTAAGGATACACTGACGTCACAAGAAAACCAACATTAATCTACTTTAGGACCTCCTCTTTGATTTTTACTGCCATATCTGGGTTGGTTCTTCTCAACTTTTGTTTAACTGGCAGACACTCTAGCTTCAACGGCAAACGATGCTCGACAATGTCTGTATCTAGACCAGGCATATCTTGATAAGACCAAGCAAAAATATCCACATATTCTTTCAACAGCTCAATCAACGCGCTCTTCACATCAGGATGCAACGATGCTCCAATCTTAACCTCCTTCGGATCTTCTTCTGAACCCAAATTAATCACTTCCAAAGGCTCCTTATATGGATGAATGGTATTTTCCTCATGTTCAACCAACCGTGATACCTCTTCTGGAATCTCACCATAATCTTCTTCTTTAACCCCAAACACAGGACAATCAAAGTTGGGAGAGGGTGCAGGGTCATTGTATTCAACGGGTTTTTTAATTAATCCGCACATGTGATTTATGATTGCTTTTAGAAACTGACACATATAACAAGTGATCATGCAGATTAATTTTCAGTTGTTACTTTGAAAGGTTTTTTATTTGATTACCATTTCCTAAGAAAAAGAAGAAGATAAAGACACAATTTGGGAAGCAAAGACAACTTTTATTAATGATATTAAAAGTCACAGCAAACAGATAAGCCCTACAACATTAATACTTCAACCTTGGGCAAAGTGAAAGCTTTTCAAAAGAAACAGATTAACAAAACAAATTACTTTGAAACATGTATGCAAGAAGGAACATCAATGGTGACCCAATTCTGAACTCGGACTCCATGCATCACATAATTCAGTACTTCCTGCTCTACTTCATCCTCTTCAACAACATTAATTCCAGAACCAATTGGATGGAGGTAGCCTCCGCTGCGGAAAACATCATGATAACTGTTCACAGTAGACTTTGATTTCAAACTTTCGCCTTTGCCATTTCTCGAAGAGAAACCCAAACCAGCTTTGTTTTTGTTCACGAGTGGATCCACCAGTCATCCCCAAACTACATTATGACCATTGCACACAACCTGCTGCGCGTCCTTCAGGGAAACCACCGAATTCTTATTCCTCCTTATGTTGTCAATAGATAGGGCTTAGAACTGGGTTCCGACAGCAGCCACATCCGCTTCTACAATACTGAAAGAGGATAGTTGGGATATCAACAAAGCCTGCTCCCCATTTATGATCACTACCTTCTCTTCACCCACAAACTTTAGCTTCTGATGCAGAGTTGAAGTGACAACCCCTACTTCATGTATCCATGGTCATCCTAGCAAACAGCTATATACAGGAATATTGTCCATGACCTGGAAGGTTATCAGGAACAAATGTGGTCCTATATGGATGGGCAAGTCCACTTCACCAATGACAGATTTCCTCGACCCATCAAAATCCTTCACAATGATGCCACTCGGGAACATAGGTGCTCCTTGATGCTTTAACTTCATGAGAGTACTCCTCGGTATAACATTCAGCGCGGATCCATTATCAATTAGCACATTGAACAGCGAATCATTCTTGCAATTCATAGACATGTGGAGGGCCAGGTTGTGATTCCTCCCTTCATCTGGTAATCCATCATCGCAGAAACTCAAATTGTTACATGACGTAATATTTCCATTACGCTGCTGAATTGTTCTAATGGCATGTCATTCTCCACAAAAGCTTGGTCTAGTACTCTCATCAGCGATTCTCTATGTGCAGAGGAATTCATTAATAAAGCTAGGATGGATATCTTTGAAGGAGTCTGCAATAGCTGATCTACAATTTTGTATTCGCTCATCTTAATTATCTTCAAAATATCATCCACTTCTTTCTCTAATGTAACTCCACTAGTCTCTCCTGCAGCATTCTTAGGCTCATCGTTCTCAGCAATTTTCTTTCCAGAAACAACATCTCTTCGAATAACCGGCGCAAACACACGACTGCTACGAGTCACCCTACTATTATCAACTATATTCCCAACATCTGGAATTGGCTGGATGGGAATTTCCACCCCATCTTCTAATATTGTAGCGTTGTATTTGTAAGGCACAGCCTTATCTGATTTGTAGGGAATAGGAACTGGAAAACTAATTACCAATGGGGTAACAACTGGTTTGCTATGGTACTCCATTTCAAGATGAGCGGGTGCACCAAAACAAGGTGCAATGACATTTACCCCTTCCTCAACACAACAAACCATCAAAAGGTCATTTCCGGCAAACAAATCTTCGTCTGAAGAGAAATACTCATCCACAGAGGCATACTCTTCCTCTGACTCTTCTTCCATCAAACAAACTCCAACCATGTCAATCTCATGATAATCATCTCTCTGACCTGTGATCTTGATAGTTCCATTGTCTAACAGCAACTGAACTCCTTCCCTCACAATAGAACATCCTTGGGGGTCTTGACAACAAACTATGCAAGATCCATATTGGTGTTCCACCTGACCAGCAATACGGCAAAAGGTAGCATGCAAATGCACGAGATCCTCATTCAAATGATCCATATCAAAAATTCTGAATTCACCCGGACATCCAGAAACCATATTCACTTCCTCTTCATATTCTTCCCTAGGCCTGATTATATGGATTAAACCCTCATCCATCATCTCCTGTAAATCAACCTTTATCTTCTCGCAACCCTGTATGTTTGTACTGCAAATAGCACAACCGCATGGTCATGCGTATAATAACTGAATTCAGAGATCTGCATGCATCTTCACCAAATATCCTCTAACCAGATTAATCTCAAAAATTAGAAAGTCACCTAGACAACCGGCCACCATATTTACAACTTTCACTCCCCCGTGCTTGGGTAGAGGATTGTCTTTCACATTAGGCCCCACGTCTTTGAAAGATAAAATTCCATACTTCACCAACCTTTGCACTTCAGTCCTCAAAGGATAACAATTCTCAACACTATGCCCTGGTGCTCCCCGATGAAAGGAATACGTCTGGTCTGTTTGTAATACCAAGGCAATGGTGATGGTATGGCGGGAAGTGGTCGTGTCTGGACCAACTTCTTCTAAATCAATGCTGGTAGTAGCTCTGCATAGCTCATCGGAATAAGGTCATAGTTCTCCCTTCTCTGATTATACCCTTAATTCCCCTGCTGGGACAGTCTTTGATAAGCAACGGTAGTTGGAGCGGCATTCATAACAAGAGTAACTGAGGCGACTTGCTGATGACGCTGATAATTCCTTCTAGGAGCGTTTAGCCTTCTCTCTTGCATAACAACATTTGTATCCCCCTCTTTCTTCTTGGTAAACCCATAAGATTTCTTCTTCACACCTCCAGATCCTTCACCTTTTGTCAAACAGCCTTCTCTTACTGCCTCTTCTAGGCGGACACCCATTCCTACCATCTCTGTAAAATCACTTGGTGCGCTTGCTACCATCCTTTCATAGTAGAAAGCTCCCAGCGTCTTCAGAAAAATCTTAGTCAGTTCTTTCTCTTCCATGGGAGGACTTGGGCGGCTACCTCGCGTCATCTCTGTGCATACTCTTTGAATGATTCTCTGTCTTTCTGAACCATGGCCCTAAGCTGGTCACAGTCGGGCGCCATGTACACATTGTACTTGTATTGTTTAATGAATGCTTCTCCCAAATCATTAAAAGTATGGATGTTGGCGCTGTCTAAACTCATGTACCATTTCAACGCTGCACCGGTCAGACTATCCTGGAAAAAGTGAATCAGCAGACGCTGATCATCAGTGTGGGTAAACATTCTCCTCACGTTCATCACCAAGTGAGCACAAGGGCAAGTGTTTCCCTTATACTTCTAAAACTCCAGGACCTTGAACTTCGCAGGCACTTTAACATTCAGAACTAAACACAGGTCATTCACATTCTTCCCAAATAACTCTTTTCCCCTAAGAGCCTTCATCTCTCGTTGCATTCTATCAAACTGCTCTTGGAAATCATCCATTCTGTCATAAAGACCCAAGTCTTCACTCGACGGAGGGAAAGGACGACACATATCTTCATTAACAAACGGAACCAAATTCACCGAAGGAGGTGTAGCAGGAACCGTATGCACCACAGGAGGTGCTGGAGTAACAACATTCTGAACCACTAGAGCATCTTGAGGGCTAAGATTGAAACCTTCAGGTGCAAAATTTTCTGGCATTCCCCACGGATAACCCTGAGGCATACGGTTTTGAACAACAGCAAGAGTAGAGGATACAGGAACAGTTGGAACTTTAATACTTGATCTTGTTGGTTGAGGTTGAACACTCGGTGGCTGATTCTGAGCAACCACCAGAGCTTCCATCAGAGTAGTCATGTTGGCCAAGCCAGCCTTTAAAGCGGAAACTTCTTCGCGTAGCTCGCGATTCTCATGTTCCAAGTTGTCCAACTTCTTTTTGAAATTAGCCCGAGTGTTGTAGTGATGAGTCAGCTTGCTGGATGAAGTAAAGAAGTTGGGAAAGGCACCTGGATATGCGCGAAAAATGCAAGAAATATGTGCAATATGATGCATGATATGCAATGCACATGATTTTTACTTCATTATTTAATATTTCAAGGGATTTAAGATTTATAGACATATTGCAAACATCCAAGTAATAAAGCCTTCGAAATACTGAAATTTTTTATTATAATAACTTCAAAATGGATTACAAGTTTCAATGATCCCAAGTACAAGATGAAAATACAATCTAAAATCCTGAGAAAAAGAATTGATGGGGATCAATCTGTACGCTGCCGCTTCCCTGTGAGCCCGACAATCTGAGCCCTCAACCTCTGGTTTTCTTCCAAATGTCTGATGGCAACCTCCCTCCAATCATCGGGATCAAAAAGTGAGTAATCAGCACCTGATTGAGGCTTAGGAGAAAATAAATCCCCTTTCCTCTCCATAGACTCCACCGCTAGACTCTCAAGGATCTCGATCAAGTCGTCTTTCTCCTTCAGGTCTGCTCTGTAGGAACTCTCTAAAGTCTGGAACTTGTTCTTCCGAGCATCCCTTTCATGTTGTATCCTGACCAAAGAAAGTTGCAGCTCTTCTAGATCATCTAATAAGGGAGGAGTGGTCTTCACAAATAGGTCAGGCATGGGTGTCTCCTGAGTATACGGCATCTTCAACTGAATAGCTCTCGATCGGACCCACTGAAGATATGACTCCAAAGAAATAGCACCTCTAGGTCCCAAATCCTTCCTACTCTTCTTATGAATGTGACGCCAGGCCTTCGCAATCTGCTCCCTAGCTTCCCTATGGTCTTCTCCTTCCTTCAGAAAGAAACTACTCAAATGAATACTGTTCGGTTTATCCCTCATCGGATAACCGAGCTTCCTCCGTGCAAGAACAGGGTTATAGTTAATTCCTCCCTTTGTACCAAGGAGAGGCACATTGGGGAAACTACCACAACTGTCAATAATCTCCACATCCTGGTAAGCTCGATGATACCAATCAACATCCGAGTGAGTAAGTGCCATGATCTTAGGATCCCAACAGGGTTCCTTCTTGACATCTCAAAAAGCATCAAACTGAGGCATGTGAGAGATGAACCACCGGTACAACAGAGGCGTGCAACAGATAATCATTCCCCGATGATAAGAACTCCGAAGATGAACAGAGTAATAAGCATCACCTAACAATGTAGGAATCGGGTTTCCAATCATGAAAATCCTGATAGCGTTAATGTCGACAAACTTGTCCACATTAGGAAATAAGAATAATCCATAAGCAAGTAAAGCAAAGAAGGCCTCAAAAGCAACTGTACGCTTCATCCTGGCAAAGTAACGAGCTTTCTCCAATAAGAACTGAGCTGGTAATCCTCTAATCCATCCTTTAGTAGTCATATGGGCTTCCACCTCAGACTTCCCCAGATGAACCAAAGCAGCAATCTCATGTGGTTTTGGCTTGCCCTCCAAACAAGTAAAAGGAACACGGTCGGTAACAGGTAAATCCAATAGATAGGAATACTCCTCCAGTGTAGGCATCAACTGATAATCGGGAAAAGTAAATCAATGATACATCAGATCATAGAACTGGATCAAGGTCGAGAGAATACCCTCCTTCATCTTCAGCTTCATGAGAGGAATAATGGATCCATACTTCTTCCGAAAGTCTACAGAACACTCGATCTCTGGAATTAGACTGACCAACTCATCTATCTTGGGATCCTTGAAACTGTATTTCCCGGTCTTTGTCTTTCCAGAATCCATGGTTAAAAGTACTTGAGATATTCAAAAATAGTCAACCTTTAAATCTCTTGAAATATTGTTTTCTTCAAAAGATGCTTATGAGTGCATGGATGCATGATGTAACAATTACACACAAGATCACACATATAGGGTTCATAGGTTCAATGTCACGAGCATGAGGTCGAAGGTACTACCCATAAGGTGTTGGTCTAAAAATTTATCACCTGCCGAACAAGGTTCTAGAGGTTCCCAGAGTCTACATCCTTCCTTCGGATATTACCAACTTCTCGATTAACTCGGTAATTAGTAATATTCTCAAGAAATACTCGTCCGAGCGTAGTATCGCGTGATAACTATTTCCGGATTACTCCGTCATAGCTTCCGCACTACAGCTAAAAGGCCAAGATGGGTTAGGTAATCTACGGTCCTCAGCTTCAGCAGGCTCCCAGGTCGAAAGCAGTACGTCTTCCCGATTACTCGGTAAACAACACTACAGTCAAAGGGGCCTCCACTAAGTGGGGGATCTCATGCCTCCTTTTTTGGGATTACTCCCTCAAAGTTAACATGACTATATTGTCTGTCCTATCTTAAAGTTTTCCCAAGTCCGGGTATAAGACTTATAAGTAATCACCAAGCACCCTGAAAACCAATAAACTCCAAGCAAACATATATACAAAATATAATACATAAACAACAATAGCACATATACAGATATAAACAAAGATAGGTTCAACCCACTTAGGGATGGACCAGCAAGAGGTCAATTTTCCCCAATGAAGTCGCCATTTTTCGGTAGCGGTAGAAATGTTCAAGACTAAGCCATTGGATTGACTAGACTTTATACAAATCAAAATAAAAATCGCCACCGCGCTTTATTGTTTCCAAAGGAATGGGAAAAGAGTGAATAACCCAAAAAGAGGGGGAAAGATTCAAGGTAAGGGGGTTGGTTATGCAAAGGGAAGGTATTAGCACCCTAAACATCTACGGTACTCCGCAGGAACCTCTTTGTAAAATCCATATATTTTGGCTATAAAAATGTGTTGTATAAAATGGATGGTGGAGGTGAGAAAAGAAATATTTTTTTAATGATTTTTGCACCCGCCGCGGTTGCGAACCTTTAGTGCCTATGTACTACCTTTCGTGCAATAGGGGATCAGGGTACACGTAGTTCCTCTTTTAAAAATTTAAAATACAAGTGTGTTGGTTAATTTTATGAGATAAGAAATCATCGTCATTGTCCGTGTGGAAAACATACTTACTACCCACAATCATGAGAAAGAAGAATTTACATCATCTCAAAGTGGATGATATGGCTTGGATTTCAAAATCAACAATGCCTCACTCAATACCCAAGTGGAAAATATCTCCTTCACTACATATTGTAGAAGTATAGTTGTTCGCATTACTACAAGGATTGACAATAGTTTAATCTTTTTAAGAAAAGTTTAAAGATAAAAGCCAAAGTGGCAAAATAGTTTGAAATGAGATTGATTGACTTTTAGTCTTCTTACAAAAAAATGTCAAGGTATTATTAAGTTGATTGAAGTTTATTTATGAAAATATTTTGAAAATGCATGGACATAAGCCCAAGTTTATTATGAAAATGGTTCAAGTTTCAAAACAAGAAGAGTTTTCAAAAGGAGGGAGAAGATTTTTGAAATTAAAGAAGATGGGAGGAGATGAAGAGACTATCCTAAAGCATAAGATAAAAGCTAGGGATAAGAACCATCTAACCAACAAGAAGCCAATACTTGACATTATGAGTCAATATAGAATTCCCATTCTTCGGATTGAAACCAAGCAAGCAAAGATACTAGACCTCTTGAGAGAACCAAACTTCAAGTGTTTTAAGTCTTCGCAAAAATTGGGCAGAGTAACGTCTGTATACGGGTGAATTCCAGATTATAAACAAAGGGTGTAATCACAATAACCTGCACACAAAAACAAACAAACAACCCAATGTCTTGAGGTAAACCTTAAGAACTCCAGACAAAATATCAAATAAAGTCAAAAAGTCTCCAAGATAGGCCAAGGTCTCTAATCCTAAGTCCAAGAAAAAGTCCCATGCTCCATAATGCCAAGGACAGTAACCAAATAGTCCAAGTATCATTAAAGATTTTTATGGTTCATGTTGATTATTAGGTGTCTTCAAAAGGAAAAGAAAAGCTCAAGTGAGCAAAATAAAAATGACATAAAAGTAAATGCTCAAGTGAGCAAAGATGAAAATAGCATGAAATATAAATGGTACATAAAGCATAAAAATAAAAGCATAAAGTAAAGTCATTTGTTAGAAATTAGTGGTTAGTTGGATGACCATCTTGAAACTTGCATTTGGAACTCATTAGAGGATTGGTAGAACCAAAGCCTCCACACAACAAGTTTCATTTTCTTTTTGTCAAGTATATCATCCATTTTGGAATTCTCACAAGTACCATTTAATGATCAACGATGTTTAAGTGATCCGCGTTGACCAAAGGTGTTGTAGATCAATTAGAGGATTGGTAGAACCAAAGCCTCCATAGAATGAATCTCAAGGTTATTGGATCAAAGAGATCAAATTAACATACTTGGGCTTGCAATCATAAGTTTGGTCCATGAATGATCATTTATTCGAATCGGGACAAAATTTAGCGCTATGTTAAGCAATCGTAAGTGGGCTTATGTAGAAGTCGCACCTATTTTGAGGCCGGTCAATATCAATCTATGTACTTCATGTTTGGATAAATGATATAGAGATCACCATCCCTTAACATGTAGAACAATTACAAAAGAAAGGGATAAGATGAAGAGGAATGATAAGCTAATTTGGATCACTACTTTAAATTTCTTTCATCTTTAAATTCAACCACTCCTCTAGATGGATTAAAGCACTAAACATATCATTAAACCAAAGCACCTAAAATGAATTAAATAATTCACTCTTCGGTAGATTTGAATTGATGAAAATTTATCCAACTTCATCTACATCACAAAGTCCATTGAGTTTAAATAGAAATTGGACATTTAAAATTGCAATACAAACCAACAATCAAAAGGAGTGAGTAGAAAAAGCATTTTGGATCAAAGCTTCCCCAAAACAAGGCAAAAAAATTCATTTTGTCCCTGGGTAAATCGATTGCACTACTATGTAAATTGATTTACACAATACAGTTTTCAAAAATCTGCGCGAAATTGCTTCTGTGAAATCGATTGCACTGTTACTGCAATCGATTGCACGCTGTTACAGACAACAAAACAACATTTTAAAAGGCCAAATTCTTGTTCAAACTTTCCATCAAATACCTTATGATCATGGATCCAATTGAGCACGAAAATTCCATCAAATTATGAGAAAATAACACCATTGGAATCACAAAATAATGCTCAAAGAATCAAACCCAAAGATCAACAAGAGATCACATTATGAAAGATGAATTATCCAACTTACCAAATGTAGATCTAGAGAATTATCAAAACAACTTCAAGAATTGGCTTCAATTAAACCACAAGAATCAATTGATCAAGCTTAGATGTAGAGAATTGATAAAGAAAAAGTGTTTGGGTGAAGGTTTAGCTCAAAGATTAGTAAGCTTCAATGCAAAGCTTACTAACTTTTTAAAAATGGAGCTTTGAGTGAATTTGGTAGATGGAGAGAATTGAGAGATTTTTTAGCATGGTGGATTTGGCTATCAAAAGCTTGAAATTTGAATGAAATGAGGGATCTATTTATAGAGTTTAGAATTGCGATTAGTGGTAATTTGGTAATTGATTCTTGGAGCCAAAATTTGAATTACTGATAATTCTTTCAAATATTAGAGCCAAAATTTGAATTAATGATAATTCTTTCAAATATTAGAGCCAAAATTTGAATTAATGATAATTCTTCTTAAAAATGAAAGATTGGCACTAAAATTTGAATTAATGATACATCTTTCAAAAATGAAGAACAATTGGAGCCAAAATTTGACAAGTATAAAATTGATGATTATTTTCAAATTTTCACGTTGTGCAATCGATTGCACTATAGTGCAAATCGATTTGCATAGTGTATTTTTTCAAAAATTCGCAAAATGCACTATGTGCAATCGATTGCACTCTAAGAGCAATCGATTGCATCAGTAAAAAAAAGTAAAATTTTAATTCTTTTTCTTTGCAAAATAGAGATTTTAGGAAAATAATACCATAAATCCTTATTTGTCAGATGCTTCGACTTGGTACCTACAAAACAAAAATATACAAAGACAAAGACAAATATTTGTTTGTATTTTGATTAGAAGTTAGTCAACAACACATATACAAAATACACAACCAAGGTGCTTGGAGATTCCTAAAGAGCAAACATAAAGATAGGAGATAGAAAAAGAGGAAGAATCAACCCTAATGTGATCTTGTTATGATCGAGTTGGTATGATATGATAGAGGAATCTTAGGGGCAAAAATTGGGGTACAACAAGGGGGTATTTACATATCCAAAAATTTGAGGAAAGAAAATAAACAAAAGCAGTAAAACCCTAATTAATTGTCTAATACATTCCATTAGCAGATACAAAAATATGAAGAAAAAAAAGAATAATAGAAAAGAAATATCAAACGCGCACGAATTGAGAAAGATACGTCTAAAACCCTAAAAATTTCTAAGTAAAATAAGAAAATATTTTTGTTTTTTTTTGTTTTAATTAAGAAAATACTTAAAATTAAAATGAGGAAGACTAAATTTAATCCTAATTAATTAAATAAATACAAGAAAACTAATTCTAATATTTTTTTGTATTTTTGTTAAGAAAGATTTGAATGAAATAAATCTAAGTCTAATTGATTTTAAATTAATTAAATAAAGGTCAAAATAATTAATTTAATTAATTTATGAAAATTAAATTAATTTAAGAAAACCTAAGTCTATTATTTTTTATGGTTTTTTGATTTTATATTATTATGAAAAAAAAGATTAAGTGAAAATGATAAAACAAATAAAAAATAAAAAAAAGAAGCAAGTTGGGCCTGATGTCTCAAGCAAATAGGGGGTATGCATCTGAAATTTCGGTTAGGCCCAATAAGAGGCAGCCCAGAAGCTGTATGGATCCAGTGCTGCTGGCCATTGAGGGTCTATCATGGGGTGGTACTCAAGGAGGGTTGGATTTGTTCTACTTATGATCCATTGGCTGAGGTCTGAAGGCACATGATAAGTGTTTGAAATGTTGTGCATGGGATTTGCAACAGATTTGTTAGAAAATATAAAAACACCAAGCCTAAGGATCGAACCCAGCCCTTTCAGTTTCACAAACACACGCTTTGCCACTCAACCAACCTGCTTATTCGTTTATATAATAAAATGCAAATAATATAATGATAAATCAATCCCAATGTCAAACATTCAAATGCGCGCCAAATCAGATTTAAATGGGCCAATAGAATTGCATGATTTAGCCACGCGGACTCCAAAGGAGTCAACACCGGTCAGAGACACCAAAGCAGATCTCCGATCGTCTTCTCCGGCCTCCAAAAAAAATCAAAACCTGCGAAAAACGTTAGATCAAAGGAAAAGAAAATCATGGTCTCCCTAATTTGGGAGCTGCGAATCCATTGGTGCCCTCCGTTTGGCCTGAAATGGTCTGCATTTAGCGAACCAACGCTTGACCGTAATCATGCCCTAACTATGTTGTATCCTTAGTTCTGCATATATCCTTGCATGTAACACGTTAAAACAATTCCAAACAATAATATGAACCTGAAAATATGCCTCAAACCTATTTAAGTTATATGAATTGAAAGATTTGGATGTGAGGAAATTACCTAACCGGAGTAAACTGGTTCACGCGTTCTAGGACGTTTCACGCATTGAGAATGGTTGGTATGCACTCCTGGATGTCTTAGGGACATGTTGTGATGCTTGGTTTGGATGAGTATGGGCTGGGAATGGATTTTCGAGTTTTACAACTTTTGGAGATTTTTTCAATTTGTGTGGCTCTTCTAGGCAGTGGGTATGCGTGTGTTAGGCTTGCAAATGTGCTGCATATATAGAGGAGTGATGAGAGTAAACAAATGTGGAAAGAAATCATCCCATTAAGCCATGGTTTAAACACCAAAATCAAATTTGAAAAAATTCCAAAAATTGTCATTCTTGCTCATTTTGTTTGGGGGATGAACCTGGATAGTCTTGCACGAATTTATGGGCCTAAAATCAATCCAAACTAACAGCCCAAGCGTCATGATCCATCATTCACTATTTTATACAATTTATCTTGTATTTATGTGAATAAAAACATAATAAATATGAATAAAATAGATAAATAATGCAAGGCAAGGTAAGAATGATTTTATAGGTTTTCCATAAGGTTAGGAAGATGTTTGAAACCCATAAAAGTTAGGACATTGACCTAAAATTTTAATTTTTCTCAATGCATAATTCTTGAAATTTCCAAAATTTTCCCAACTTGGGTAAGCCATAACTTGCTCAATTTTTATCTCATGATGTCAATCTTAGATTTTTTGGAAAGCCCAAGATGTCTACTTCAATCTCTCTTTTGATCAATTTTGCATTTGAAGACATTATCTTAATGTAAATGGACTTGACAAAAAGTGCCCTTTGTTGACTTTCTGAAAATGACCTATAATGTATGAGCTTGTATCTTTCAAATGGTGAATCTCATAGACTTTAGGGTAGAAGGGAAGTTGTAGGGAATTGTATTCTCTTAAAAATGAGCTTTGGTTGGGAAAAAATGGACGAGGTATGTGAAAGTTATGCCTGGTCAAAATTCAGTTGACTTTTCCTATAGAAACCCTAATTTAGCAATTCTTGGCCTTTGATAGATTAGGAGTATTTCTTGAGGAATCATGATCAAATCTTGATAAAATTATGGAAATCACTTCAAAATGTTTACGTTGACCAAAAATCATGAAGTTTGACTGTATTTGAGCCACAGTTGACTTTTGACCTAATATAGTTGATTTTCAAACATTTAAGCAATTGATTGAGCAAACTTGTAGTGTAAGGAATGAAATTTGTCATGGACAACCTTTAAGGCATATTAGGGCCATGAAAAACATTTTATACCTTTGGAGCTCACACATCTTGATGAAAAGTGAAACCCTAATTAGAGGTTCATTTCTTAGGAGGAGAATTTGTCTGGTCAATTCTTGGTCAACCTTGAGCAATTCGGAACCTCAATGAGCATGTCTTGAGTAAAAAATTGGAGGGAAAATTTTGGGGTACAACAGGTCTGAAACAAGCTCCCAGAGCTTGGTATGAAAGACTAAGTAACTTTCTCTTAGTAAATGATTTTACCAGAGGGACGGTGGACACAACTCTATTATGTAAGTCATTTAAAAAATAACATTCTGATTTGTCAAATATACGTAGATGATATAATTTTTGGATCTAATAAAGCCTCCTTGGGCAAAGAATTTCCTAAGATTATGCAGGCAGAATTTCAAATGAGCTTGATGGGTGAACTCAAGTTCTTTATTGGAATTCAAATCAATCAAACTCCAAAAGGAACCTACATACATCAAAGCAAGTATGTTAAAGAACTTCTGAAGAAATTTGATATGTCAGAAAGTAAGCCATCCAGAACTCCTATGTATCCTACATGCATTCTGGAAAAGGAAGAGGTAAGTAAGAAAGTAGAACAAAAGCTCTACAGAGGTATGATTGGTTCTCTCCTATATTTAACAGCTTCAAGTCCTGATATTCTATATACTGTTTGTCTTTGTGCCAGATTCCAATCAAATCCTAGAGAATCTCACTTAATAGCAGTTAAGCAATTTTTCAAGTATTTGAAAGGTACTACTAATCTTGGACTTTGTTATAGAAAATCCAGAGAATATAAATCAGTATGGTACTGTGATGCTGACTTTGCTGGAGATAGAATAGAAAGAAAAAGTACTTTTGGAAGCTGCTAGTTTTTGAGAGATAACTTAATCTCATGGTCCAACAAAAGGCAATCCACTATTACATTATCAACTGTTGAAGCTGAATATATAGTTGCAGCTAGATGCAATACTCAGATGCTCTGGATGAAGAGTCAGCTTAAAGATTTTCATATTTATGAGAGTAACATTCCCATCCTCTGTGATAATACTTCTGCTATCTGTCTTTCTAAAAATCTTATTTTACATTCTAGGGCTAACCATATAGAAATAAACATCACTTCATTAGAAACTATATTCAGAAGGGAATTCTTTGTTTAAAATTTATAGACACAGACCATCAATGGGATGATGTTTTCACAAAACCCCTTGCTGAAGATAAATTTAATTTAATTTTGAAACACCTCAGTATGGAATTATGCTCAGAATGAAAGTGTAGTTTCTGTATATTTAATCCTCATAACTTTTTGATATGTTTTTATGAACATCTGAAAAATAGTTCTTCAGAAGTGAGAAGGAAAATTGTCTCAGAAACTATCTAGAAGATCTGACCATTTTTTTTCAAAAGCTTCATTTTAAAGATGGACGCAAGAAGTTCACCACATCAACATCTGTCAACCCTAAATTCTAAGTCACTCATTGAGGCTGAACACGTGTTCAAAATCTGAAGGGAAGAAACAGTTGAGTTAATGCATTGAGGCGCAAGTCACATCAGTAATTGTTCACAAAATCTTCACGACACACCCCTTTTCAGAAATCATTATTGTTGTTAATCATTTTGGTTATTTTATTAATTGAAATTAATTTCATGTTTTATCTTCGTTGGCCATTTATACCTCACTTTCACCAAAACACTTTCACACCTTCACTTACACTCACCCTATTTTCTTTGAATTTACACTTTTCCCTTTTGTGTGCTCTCAAACCCTAAGTTTGTGAAAAATGGCTTCTTATCAACAACAACAAACGCCTCAAGATCCATCTCCTTAAATCAACATCATTGGTTCATCCTTTACGTCAAACGAAGAAAGGTATGTTGAACCTACAAGAACTCTCCTTACTCCGATTGATACTCTTGAAGTTCTCTGTTAACTCATAGTTGATTTTGAAAGAATGAAAGAAAATGGGTATTACCTTACTTCTGATGTTGAGTTTAAAGGGTGGATAAAATATTTGATCGATTAATTGGTCCAGTTTTTCCCAAACTAGTTAAAGAATTCTGGATTCATGCTACTTCATCAAATCATCAAGTAACTTCATATGTAATGGGAAAGAAGATCGTCATCATCGAAGATCTCATTGGAAAGCTCATTGGTCATGATGGAAGCAGCATAAGGTGCACTGAAATGGCAGAAAAAGGTTCTAACCTTTGTATCCAAAGAAATCTTCTCTTCTGAACAACCCTCCAACAAGATCAAAGATCTAAAGACTATCTCCATATTTAGTCTAGAATAATTTTGGGATGTATAAATCACAGAAAACCAACAAGTTATCCTGACTATATCAATATTGATCAATAATACTTGTTGTACTTCATTGTAACTAAGGAAAAAGTCCACCTCCCTCATATTCTATTCAATCATGTGAAGACCAGTGTCAAGGAAACAAGAGAAGAAGAAAGGACCAAAAGAGATTGGATTCCACTAGGAAGTCTGATCTCAAATATTCCGAGAACATTTGAGTGAAGCTCAACAAGCTAGTGTTCTGGAACCTTGTACTGGAAAGCCTATCAACACCAAGAACCTCAAGAAGATGAAGATTATAGAAACTATTAAGAAGGATCATAGACTTACTGCAAAGGAATTCATCACCACCAGAAGAGTTCCTCTGAAGGATTTTCGTATCTTCACTCAAGCAGACTCATCTCCAAAAAATTTCCTCAGATACCTGGAAGCTTGCAAGAGAGATGGAATAATTCTAGATGTCAATATCATATATCTCAGGAAATAACCTCTAGAAGTTTCTACTAGAAAGTCAAGGAAAAGGAAAAGGAAACAACCTTCTAAATTTGCTAAAAAGAAAGGTAACTCCTCTCTTATTTTTGTCATCGAATCGGTTTTCTAACCAACATCTGAATCCTCCTCATCTCTAAAACCTACTGAAAATCCCTCACCAAAAACTATTGATGACTTTGACATAGAAATTGATACCACCATACCCACTAATCATCCTCTGATTAATCCCCATTCTGCCTAATTTGTTCAAAATCAGCTAGAACTTCCACAAGTTCTATCTGATATTGATAAATTTGATTAATTCTTTAATGCTCCCCAAACAGAAAACCCAAATACCACCTTTGAACAAATGTATGAAACCATATCTATTCTTCCAGGAATCACCTGCCCTCTCAACACCTCTCAACGACTAAATATCCCCACTAAACCTCCACAAGACTTTTCCCTTCCAGATATTCCCTCTCCTTATGATTCAACAACACCTAATACTCCTATTATCATTTCTGACTCTCCAACTCCCACTGACTCCTCAGAAGATCCTCTCAAAACCATAACTGACCTAGAAGCCTGGGACAATCTCGTTACATCTTCTGAGAAAATAGTTATTCCAAAACCAACACTAAAACCATCCAAATCATATGTTGGTAAATCTTTACTGCTTTTCGATATAGAAATACATGAATATGTTAACTCTTTTCAGCAAGCTTGCATGGATAATCTCAATCCAGCTGCTTCTGATTAGAATTAGTTCAAAAAATGGTTTAACTATGAATCTTTGAAGATGAAGGAACTTAGTTATGAAATTGCTCAACAGAACTTCTGTGATCACCTGAATATATTTAAGGATCAATTTCTACATCTATGGGTAAGGAAATCCCTTCATCTTCTGGACAACACTCCTTGGGAAGCTCCATAGGAATCAGAATTTCAGGAACCATCTCCTGAACTTCAACCTCTACATCTGGTTGTTTTTAAAGACAAAGGCATGTCAGTTGAAGAATCTCCTAAGAAAGAATCTAGTGCAATAACTTTTAATAATATGGCTTCTACTGTTGAAACCAATAAAGATATTAAGGGGATGCTATGCAAGCAAGAAGAATCAAACAATCAGATAAAAAGTCTCCTGGAAGTGTTGTTCACACGACTTCCACCTCCTTCATAACCTTAGTTCTGATCTTTTGGTTGTTTCTGCTATGCTTTATGATTAAATTTTTGTTTGTCTGCTTCTGTTTGTATTACTCTGTTCTTGAATGCATCATATTTTTGTTCTCTTTACTTATTTTTATTGCTTTTTGATTAATGACAAAAAGGGGGAGAACGTAAGATACTTTTAATATAACAATGTCGGGACTAAGTCTCAAACATTTTTGATAACATAACCTATGCTTCACTTTTTGAAAAGCAAACAGAAAAGTGTCTCTTGAAAGAAACTTCTACCACATGGACTTATCAGAACATCCATCAAAAGCTCTGATCAAACATCTTTAGGGAAGTATCTAATTTTTTCTTTATCTACGTATTTAACTAACCTTAATTCTTTATGTTCTTACTTGTTCATCAAAATATACAAGTTTTTATCATCATCAAAAAGGGGGAGATTGTTAGATCATAGTTTGGTTCGACATCTTAGTAATAGTTTTGGTGATAACAAATACATGTTATATATAAAAAACAATTATGCTCTCTAATAAATTATTTAAATAAGTTGAGATGTTCTGATAAAAGAAGCATAAGAAGTTGTCGAACAATTTGCGCTAAGAAGATCTGATAAGAATTTTCGTACAAACACAATTAAAGTATCACGCCCAATAGAAGAAGTTATGATGTTATAACTTTTGAAGCACCAAAGATGCAAGCTAAAATCTGATGAAGTAATACTCTGATGATCTAAAGTATCAATGTTAATATTCTTATTCTGATCGAATTTCAAAATAAGCTAAGTTTTGATGCATTACAATTTATTCATTAACAAATCAAAGAGTAACGGATGTTACCAGACAAGATCTATATTTTTGGAAAGTGCATTAACAACATTTTATCAACTTCCAAAAACATATTCTTATGTCTCAAATGGATCTAGAGCTTTGCGTATATAAAGGAGTTCTTGAAGGGTGATCAAACAACACTTGTGCATACAAATAAATATTTATAAGCTCTTTATATCTATTCACTATGCCTTAACATTGTGTAAACATCACAGTTGTGATATAGTTTTCTAGAAACATTCTTGTACACATTTTGATTCATTTTTTTGTAATTCCTTGAGAAACCAAGTTGTGGTTTAGTCTCAATAAGACATTGACGGTAGTCTTTGTGTGTTGTAATCAATGTTTTGATTAGTGGATTAAGACCTCGATTAAGAGAGGCGAAATCACCATGGTGGGTGGACTGGAGTAGTTTGAGTTCAAACAAACCAGGATAACCAAACATGTCATAATATTTTTATTTTTGAAAACCCAAATTCAAACCCCCTTTATCATATTTTTCTATCCTTCATTCGCATCCATACAAGCAGAAACCTGAGCTCACCATACATCCCACAAAGTCCAAAGAGAAAAGCACGTCCCACCATTTGGAGGCAATATTCTGGAGAGGGTCGAAAGCGACAACTAAAGTCCTGATGGAATAAAGGTATGACTTCTATTTGTTATTCCTCTTTGATCACCATTGTTCTTTTATTTGAACTAATGTTTTTTTTTATTGTGCAGGAAAATCAACCAACTCCTACAGAGTCTGCAATCAAAACTGGCGTTCCTCCTGATAGTGGTATTGCTTCATACCATCCCTTGTCATGCGACAAATATTTCAGCAAAGGATCTTCGATTGCAGTTAATCAACTTGAAACTGATGTACCATATGAAAAGGAGTCCAATCCCCATCCTGATAATGACCAAGAGGTAGGTCAAGGTGGGACCAAGAGGGTTAGTGATGATGAAGTTCAAGATGATGATATCCCTATTGATTCTTCTCCCAAGAAGATTAAGTTTGTTGATGACCTTTTAGATGATGATGGCCATCTTATTGACGAAATTGAACAATATTTCGATGAAGATGAAGAAGGTGCAGGAGAAGAAGAAACCAAGGGAAAAAAAGACAAGGAACCTTATGTCTAAGCCAGCTCCCAAGCTAAAACCACTTATGCAAATGAGCAAACCAATAGCAACGCTTCACCACAACTTTCCCAAGAAGAACTGGAGGCTTTGAAGAAGAATAAACCTCTCGAGTACGTAAGGCTTATGATGGAAAATAGGGTACAACTTGCCCAAAAAATGGCCCCTGTCCCTCTGCCACTTTGAGAGGAAGTTCTAGTGCTGAGACCAATGAGAAACTTCTCCAAAAATCAAAGAAAAAATCTTTGAAGCTGACCTATTCGAAGTCTTGAAGAATAATGCTACTGTGAGTGCTGTGTTAAGGAAACTGATCAACCAAATAGACGTAGTCACTTGTCCTTCTAAGACTATTGAAGTTATAATGAATGTGACTACATTGACCAACACAATCAATATAGACTTTCTTAGGGAACAATATGTGGATTTGAAACTCCAAGAAAAGCAAACCCTTCAGGAAACTGAGTGGTCGAAAGCTCTTGACTCAACCAACAAATCTAAGAAACTTGGAAAAGATTTCAAAAATGCCAAAGAGGAGTTCGATACCATTTTCAATCTATCTCCTTCTGGAAAGAGAAGATCAAAGATTTGCAAGAGAAAATTTCTCAGATGGAAGCACACCAGAAAATTATCGAATATAAGGATCATACTGAGATGAAACTTGAGATTGCTCAAAGTGTGCAATATGTGGATGCTGCCAAAAATTATAGGATGAAATTACTACTCTTCATGCTACTAAATCTTCTATTGACTGTAGGCTGAAGCTGGCGAAGACCAAATATGATAGGATGAAAGCTAACTTGCCTTTTTGAATCTGCTGAAAACTTTTGTGTATTTCCATTTTGCATTTTGTATGCTTTTTAATTATGTAATTTCAGACAAATCCATTTTGGAATTTTATAATGACACCATGTTGGCTCTAATTCGTTACTTTATACTATTTTGTCGTAATCTTTAGCTCTTGAATGACAGGTTTATACTTTTTCAAGTACTCTCCATTTATCTTCATAGACTTTGATCCTCTGTCAATTATACTATTTCGTAGGCGTTATTTGAGAATGTTTGGATAACTCGAAAAGGTTCTTCCTAATGTGGAGACCATTTTCCTAACAACTTATTCTTTCGATCCATTGGTAATATTACCTTCCATACCAAATCATCATTCAAAAAGACTTTACTTTTCACTTTTTATTGTAGGCTCTAGTTATTCTTTCTTTTTGCCTTCTCAAGACCTCTAAAGCATGTATCCACTCTTCATCCAAATCCACTAATTCATTCATCATCATTCCCCAATAATAGCCAGAAGGGATTTCGTCCTGCCTCTGGATTCTTACTGACTGTAAATATATTTGCACTGGAAAAGTTGCATCATGCCTAAAAGTCATACGAAATGGTGTTGTGTTCGTCGCTTATTTTGGAGATGTTCGACAAGCCCACAAAGCTTGATCCAAGGTCTTATGCCAATTTTTTGGCTTTTTCCTACATTTAATTTATCAAACCAATAACTACCTTATTTGCGGCTTCAACTTGTCCATTCGCCAGGCCATAATAAGGCGTAGAAGTTAGTAATTTGAATCCCATTTCCTTACTAAATTCCTGCATCTTTCGACCAGTCAAAACTGATCCTTGATCAGTTGTAATTGTTTCTGGGATTCCAAATCTGTAGATTATGTACTTTTGAATGAATTCAATAATACTTTCTTGATCCATATTTACCAAAGGTATCGCTTCAATCAATTTTGTAAAATAGTCAATCTCTACTAGGATGTATTTATATCCTTTGGATGAAGTCGGTCGAATCTCTCCAGCCAAATCTAATGCCAACCCTCTGAAGGGCCATGGTTTAATGATTGAATGTAATTCACTTGCAAGAACATGTTGAATGCCTACATGAACTTGACATTCTTGACATCCCTTGGTGAATTCTATGCAATTTTTCAGTATGGTCGGCTAATACATGCCATATCGGCACAAGAGCCACTTCATCTTGTGACCTTCTTGACGTGCTCCACATGCCCCACCATGTATATTTGACAGTGCCAAGTATGCTTTGCTTTCACCTAAAAATTTGAGTAAGACTCTTTCTGGTGTTTTCTTGAACAATTTGTTGCCTACTAAAATATAGTTTAGCGTGCAATAGTTAATCTCTCTTTCTGCATTCGTTGTTGGATTCTTTAAATAATCTATTATTGGGCTTCTCCAATCTGTATCTGCTAAGATATCGATGGCCAATACTTTGAAATTAACTTCATTTGCATATCCTAAACCTGTATTTTTTAAATTTACTAGAGATAATCTAGTAGCTAGTACTTTTCCACGAACTTCGAATAAATCTTCCAGCTTCTCCTTTGATACTTTTTATCCTGAAGCAATTTGGGCTAAGTCATTTTCTTCTTGATTCTTTAGTCTAGGGATATGCTTGATATTAACATACTCAAATCTCCGAAGAAATCTATTTGCTACCACAAAGTACATTATCATATTTTCTTTTATGCATTTGTGCTCCTTGGTTATTTGTTTGATCACCAGTTCAGAATCACCTCTTATTTCGACTCTAGTTTCCCCAAATTATAACAATGATTCAAGTCCTGCTACCAAAGCTTCGTATTCAACTTCGTTGTTCGAACAAGAGGTACCTATGACCTTGTAGTTGAACTTGGTTTAAATTTTATCAGGATAAATAATTAGTATTCCAACTCCAGTTCCATCTTTATGAGTAGAACCATCGAAGAATAATTTCTAAGGTTCTAATTCCACAACATTTTAAGGAATTTTGACCACTGCATGGTCAACTATAAAGTCAGATACTACTTTCCCTTTCATAGATTTTAAAGGCATGAAAGCAAAGGAATATTCAGTCAAAGCAAGTGCAAATTTTCTGATTCGGTTGTGCAAGATTGGTCTCGAAAGCATATGTTTAATGGCATCAAAATGAAAAGAAACATAAACTGGATTTATATAATATTTCAACTTAGTGCACAAAAAGCACAAACAAAGATATAACTTTTCTATAGTACTATATTTAGTTTCTGCATCATTTAGTACTCGTCAGAAGTAATAGATGGCTCTTCCGATGCCATTCTCATCCTCTTGTGCAAGCATAATTCCTATAGTAACATGTGATGCAGATATATACAATCTTATACACTTATTTCTATAAGGAGGTGACAAGATAGGAGGGTGAACAAGGTATTGTTTTATCTTGTTGAGCGCTTCTTGATGCTCTGGCTTCCATTCAAAACCATCTTATTTTAGGTGCAGAAGAGGAGAGAAGGCTTGAGTGCGTCCACTTAGGTTCGAAATAAACCTTCTTAAGAAGTTTATCTTTCCCATAAGTGATTGTAACTCTCTTTTCTTCGATGGCGCTTTCGCTTCCGTAATAGCCTTGGTCTTGTTCTGTAGAAATGTTTAAGACTAAGCCATTGGATTGACTTGACTCATACAGATCAAAATAAAATCGCCACCGTGCTTTATTGTTTCCAAAGGAATGGGAAAAGAGCGAATAACCTAAAAGAGGGGGAAATATTCAAGGTAAGGGGGTTGGTTATGCAAAGGGAAGGTATTAGCACCCTAAACATTTATGGTACTCCGCATGAACCTCTTTGTAAAATCTGTATATTTTAGCAATAAAATGTTGTATAAAAATAGATGGTGAAGGTGAGAAAATAAATAGTTTTTATGATTTTTTCACCCGTCGCGGTTGGGAACCTTTAGTGCCTACGTATCACCTTTCATGCAATAGGGGATCAGGATACACATAGTTCCTCTTTTAAAATTTTAAAACACAAGTGTGTTGGTTAATTTTATGAGATAAGACAACATTGTCATTATCCGTGTGGAAAACATACTTACTACCCACAATCATGAGAAAGGAGAATTTGCATCATCTCAAAGTGGAGCATATGGCTTGGATTTTAAAATCAACAATGCCTCACTCAACACCCAAGTGGAATATATCTCTCTTCACTACACATTGTAGAAGTATAGTTGTTTGCATCACTACAAGGATTTACAATAGTCTAATATTTTGAGAAAATTTTAAAGATAAGAGCCAAAATGGAAAAATAGTTTAAATGAGATTGATTGAATTTCAGTCTTCTCACAAAAATATCAAGATATTATTAAGTTGATTGAAGTTTTTTTAAGAAAATGTTTTTAAAATGTATGGACCTAAGTCCAAGTTTATTATGAAAGTGGTTCAAGTTTAGAAACAATAAGAGTTTTCAAAAGGAGGGAGAAGATTTTTGAAATTAAAGAAGATGGGAGGAGATGAAGAGACTATCCTAAAGCATAAGGTAAAAGCTATGGAGAAGAAACATCTAACCAAAAGAAGTCAACACTTGACATTATGAGTCAAGATAAAATTCCCATTCTTTGGATTGAAACCAAGCAAGGATACTAAATCTCTTAAGAAGACCAAACTTCAAATGTATTAGTCTTCAAAAAAATTGGGCAGAGTAACGACTATATACAGATGAATTCTAGATTACAGACAACGTAGGTAATCACAATAACCTGCACACGAACCAAAAAACAACCCAATGTCTTGGGGTAAACCCCAAGAACTCTAGAAAAAATATCAATTAAGATCACAAGGTCTCCAACATAGGCCATGGTCTCTAATCCTAAGTCCAAGAAGTCCAATACTATATAATGCCAAGGATAGTAACCAAAAAGTCCAAGTATCATTAATGTTTTTTATGGTTCATGTTGAATATTAAGTATCTTCAAACTAAAAATGACATAAAAGTAAATGCTCAAGTCAGAAAAGATGAAAAATAGCATGAAATGTAAATGCTAAAGTAATTGGTACATAAAGTAAAGAGCATAAAATAAAGTCAATTGTTAGAACTTAATGGTTAGTTGGATGACCATCTTGACACTTGCATTTGGAATTCCTTAGAGGATTGGTAGAACCCAAGCCTCTCAACAACAAGTTGCATTTGCTTTTTGTCAAGTATATCATCCATTTAAGAATCCTCAAGGCAATATTTATTGATCAATGATGTTTAAGTGATCTGCATTGACCAAAATTGATGAAGATCCATTGGAGGATTTGTAGAACCAAAGCCTCCTAACAATGAATCTCAAGGTTATTGGATCAAAGGGTTCAAATTAACATACTTGGGCTTGCAAACATAGGTTTGGGCCACGAAAAATCATTTTCTCAAATCGGGACAAAATTTAGCGTTATGTTAAGCAATCGTAAGTAGACTTATATAGAAGTCACACCTATTTCGAGGCCGGTCAATAACAATCTATGTACTTCATGTTCGGATAAACGATATAGAGATCATCATCCCTTAACATGTAGCACAAATAAAAAAGAATGGGATAAGATGAAGATGGAGGGAATGATAAGCTAATTTGGATCACTACCTTAAATCTCTTTCATCTTTAAATTCAATCACTCATCTCGATGAATTAAAGTACTAAACATATCATTAATCCAAAGCACCAAAAAATGAATTAAATAATTCACTCTTAGGTAGATTTGAATTAATGAACATTTATCAAACTTCATATACACCCAAAGTCCATTGAATTTAAAGATAAATTGGACATTTAAAATTGCAATCCAAATCAAAAATCAAAAGGAATGAGTAGAAAAAGAGAGATGGATCAAAACAGCTCCAAAACAAGGCAGAAAAAGCATTTTGGCCCGGTTACAATCGATTGCACTCTGGGAGCAATCGATTGCATCAGTGCTTTTTTTAAAAAAAAACGTGAAATTCATGCTGTGACAATTGATTGCGCTGTGAGTGCAATCGATTGCACCCTATGAAAAACAACAAATCAGCATTTTAAAATGTCAAATTCTTGTTCAAACTTTCCATCAAACACCTTATGATCATGGATTTAATTGAGTACGAAAATTCCATCAAATTATTAGAAAATAGCACCAATGAAATCACAAAACAATGCTCAAGGAATCAAACCCAAAGATCAACAAGAGATCACATTATGAAAGATGAAGATCCAACTTACCAAATGTAGATCTCGAGAATTATCCAAACAACTTCAAGAATTTGCTTCAATCCAGCCCCAAGAATAAATCTCCTAAGCTTGGATGTAGAGAATTGATAAAGAAAAAGTATTTAGATGAAGCTTTAGCTCAAAGATTAGTAAGCTTCAATGCAAAGCTTGCTAACTTTTTTTGAAAATGTAGCTTTGAGTGAATTTTGTAGATGGAGGGAATTGAGAGATTTTTTAGCAAAGTGAATTTGGCTATCAAAAGCTTGATATTTTGAATGAAATGAGGTCTCCATTTATAGAGTTTAGGCTTGGAATTAGTTGTGGTTTGGAGTTTGGTTTGGGAAATGAAATTAGGCTTGGTAATTGATTCTTGGAGCCAAAATTTGAATTAATGATATATCTTTAAAAAAATGAATAAAAATTGGAGCCAAGAATTTGAATTAATGATATATCTTTCAAAAAATGAAGAAAAATTGGATCCAAAATTGATAAGCTTGAAATTGATGATTTTTTTCAAAATTTCACTTTGTGAAATCGATTGCACTCTAGGAGCAATCGATTGCATCAATGATTTTTTCAAAAATTGCGTAAAATGCACTATGTGCAATCGATTGCACTCTAGGAGCAATCGATTGTACAGTGAAAAAAATGAAAAATTTTAATTATTTTTTCTTTGAAAATAGAGATTTTATGGAAATAATACCGGAAAACCTTATTTGTCAAATGCTTTGACTCGGTACCTACAAAACACAAATATTCAAAGACAAATAATTTTTGTATTTTGATTAGAAGTTAGTCGAAAACAAAGGTTGGAGATCCCTCAAGAGCAAAATTAAAGATAGGATGCAATAGGATAAAAAAACCTCAAACCTTAGTTTGTGATTTGGTTGCATTGTGATGGTATGAGACGATAGAGGAATCTTAGGGGAAAAAATTTGGGCACAACAGCTGCCCTTATTTAAGTGCCTTATATTCGGAGATACGAAGGTTAAAAGTCTTCGTGTCGACACGATTGAAGATACTTAAATATAAAACAAACCCTATATTTGGCCCTAAGATACCATGCAATGCTTATGAGTATGAATGGAGATGAATAAGTCTAAAGGGACACAAGACACCATTGGGGCTGTAAAAATTAAAAGGGGAAACAAAAGGAAAACTTGTCCAGGAAAATAAATCACTAGTGAAGGAAAGACAAGCCTCTGTTGGGGTAATGTCCAAGATAAGATCCAAAGCATCGTCAACTTAAGAGAGTAAAGGATAATGGTGACCAACAAATGACTGTGAACTATCCAATATTTGAGGGGATAGCAAAAAAGTAACGTTACCCACCAGAGAAAGAGATGGTAAGATAATACCAGGAAATATCAAGATGTATCCAATATTCATAACTGCGAACAGATGAACTTGCATTGGAGTAACAAAATCTCGACAACGAACTACCTTCCAAAATGACAAGGCTATCATCCATCGGAATAAAAATCTCAACAACAGACTATCTTCCATAATGACAAGGCTACCATCCATTAGAGTAACAAAAATCTCAACAACTGACTACCTTCCATAATGACAAGGCTACCATCCATTGGAGTAACATGAATCTCAACAGCAGACTACCTTCCATAATGACAAGGCTACCATCCATTGGAGTAACAGGAATCTCAACAACAGACTACCTTCCATAATGACAAGGCTACCATCCACCGGAGTAACACAGATCTCAACAACAGACTACATTCCATAATGACAAGGCTACCATCCATTGGAGTAACAGGAATCTCAACAATAGACTACCTTGTATAATGACAAGGATACCATCCATCGGAGTAACAAAGATCTCAACAACAGAATACCTTCCAAAATGACAAGGCTACCATCCATTGGAGTAACAAAAATCTCAATAACAAACTACATTCCATAATGACAAGGCTACCATCCATTGGAGTAACAAAAATCTCAACGACAGACTACCTTCCATAATTACAAGGCCACCATCCATTGGAGTAACAAAAATATGAATCTTCTCTGGGAGTTATCAAATCTATTGGGGGAAGTACATGTTGCTCATATAAAGAGACATGCCACTTGCTCCTATGAGGAGGAAATGCAATGAAGACTTTCCTGAAGGAGGGAAATATGGCTTCCTGGGGAAAGAGATGGAACTCCTGGAGAAATGCCAATAAATTCCTACTGAGGGGATAAAATCTTCTTGTGCAAAATAAATACACATTCTCAAACAAAAGCTCAAAGTTTGCTAAAATCCGAATAATAATGTTGCTATGGGTATCCACTCTAAACAGAAATAAACCGAAACGAAGCAGTCAACCAAAATACATCTCTTGAAAAATAAACTCAAGAAGGAATCTCACTCCTTCCAGACAACGAGCTGAAAAGAAGGCTAAAACAAAAATTCTCCTACAAGGGATAACTCAGTGGGGAAGTTGAAGGAATATAATTTTTTTTCTTAAGGTTGACACTCTATTGATGAGAGATTAACATAACTCTACAAAACAGGATAATATACCAACAAGATATTAAAAAAAATGCAAATGAGCAACGATTATGCATGATGCTGATATGAAGGTATGAATGTTATCATGTGTATGCTGATAAAACGGTCATATAACATTTGGGATACACACAAGACCAAAAATGGGTACAATCAATACCCGGCTAAATTACAAACATGATGGAAATTCCATAAGATAGTAAGCACCAACCAAGAAAACAAATTCTTATTCCATAGCTTAACTTTGCTAGGGAGGCACAAGATCAAACAAAACAGTGATGTAACATCTTCCTCCGAGCTTCTACTGGGAAACCATACGAACTTCGGGGGGAACAAAATGTTTGAAGTTCATACTTCTGCCAGGGTTGACTTCACGGGGGGAAAACATTATCACCTTATTAAGACATCAGTTGGGGATGACATACTGACTTTATTGGGAAGGATAATACTATATTGGCGAAGAATACTCCAAGATACATTCTCAATAATGAGAGTGATAATTTCACCAACTTCTCTGGGGAGGAAGTACGAAAACCTCACGGGGCAACAATTTCAGAAAAATATCTCGTCTCAACATCACCCGGGGAATTTTCAAGAAGTCAAACACTACAACAAGAAAACTTATGGGGATTTTAAATCCAATCCAGAACTCGGTGGGAGAAAACCCAAACAGTTGATGAACAATTCAACACTTCTTCAATAAGACATTACCCTTGTCTGACTGCCGAGTAAACCAACAAATGCTAGTACTACCGAAAGGAGATGTTTTGTAAATGAGTCCAATCTCAGCATGTACGAAGAGACAAAACTTTTACCAAATGAGTGAAGCCTTCACTGGGGAGACTTGGATAGAGTCCTCATATTACGCATACCTTTGAGTTAATTCGTCCCTGAAATCACTAATCTTGTCCTCCTTATATCACAAAATTTAAATCAATTTGTAAATTCTTTTCAAAATTAATTTTATTATTTAATCTGTTTGCTTTGATCATTACCATCAATAATAAATGAAATCTCTATAATTTTAATAAAATAAGAATTGCAAAGAATCGGATAAAAGGCTCGAACTTTATTAATAGAATGGTAGTCTAAGAATGGAAAGACTCCATAGATGATTACAAAGTTTTGAACATGGTAATATATACTGGAAAAGATACATTGAAATACAATGACCACTATCCTCCCTAACAACTTTGAATTCCTGAGCCAAAACTTTGGTCGAAGAGTAGCAAGATCCAAGCAGATTGTTGCTCCATTGATCAAGTCTTGTCTAATGCAGTTACTTGCCAGAAAATCCCTAACTTTTCCCTAGGTTGCCCTTGAGGGTTTTCAACCTACCGGGAAAATTTATGTTGTTTATGTCTCTAATTTTTGGCTAGACCTCCCTTTCGGGTTTTCGGCCTACCGAGATGCTCCTTTTTGCCTAAGTTGCCCTTTCGGGTTTTCGTCTTAGCGAGTTGTTCTTTTTTTTCTAGGTGAAGTATTTCTTTATTGCATCAACTTTCTCAGGACGTGGGAACTCCTCACCATCTATTATCTCAAGAATCAATGTACTTCCAGAGAAGTCTTTCTTGATAACATATGGGCCTTCAAAATTGGGAGTCCACTTGCCCCTAGAATCAATGTTAAAAGACATGATATTTCTGAGTACGAGGTTGCCTTCTCTGAATTCACGAGGTTTAACCTTCTTATCGAAAGCTTTCTTCATTTACTTTTGGTATAATTGCCCATGAAACAAGGACGTCATTCTTTTTTCTTCTATTAAATTCAACTGGTCAAACCTGTTCTAGACCTATTCAGCCTTTGACAACTTGGCTTCCATTATTACTCGCCACGAGGGAATCTCAACTTCAACGGGGAGAATTGCTTCCATGTTATATACAAGAGAGAACGTGGTTTCCCTTGTTGAAGTGTGTACAGATGTTCAGTACCCATGTAGAGCAAAAGGGAGTATTTCATGCAAATCTTTATAAGTAATAACCATCTTCTAGATGATCTTCTTGATATTCTTATTAGCAGCTTCAATATCCCCATTCATCTCTGGCTTGTATGGAGATAAATCATGATGGACAATCTTGAATTCTTCACAAAGTTCTGTCATCATCTTGTTATTCAAATTCGAGCCATTGTTGGTGATAATTCTGCTTGGCACACCATACTGACATATGAGATTGTTCTTAATGAAGCTCACTACCACCTGCTTAGTAACATTAGCATATGAAGCAACCTCTACCCATTTCGTGAAGTAATCAATTGCTACCAAGATAAAATGGTGTCCATTTGAAGCTTTGGGTTCAGTCACTCCAATCATGTCAATACCCCACATAGAGAAAGGCCACGGGGAAGAAATAACATTGAGAAGTGTCAGAGGCACATGAATTTTGTCTGCATAAATATGGAAATTTTGGCACTTCTTTGTAAATTTGCAACAATCAGATTCCATTGTCAGCCAATAGTAACCTGCCCTTAGCATCTTCTTAGCCATCAGATGTCCATTGGCATGAGTGCCAAAGGAACCTTCATGAATCTCATGCATCAACATGTATACTTCATGTCTATCCACACATCTGAGCAAGACCATGTCATAATTTCTCCTGTACAACACATTTTCACTGAGGAAGAAGTTGCCAGCCCATCTTCTCAATGTCTTTCTATCTTTATTTGATGCACCAATCAGATATTCTTGTGTCTGGAGAAAATGCTTGATATCACAATACCAAAGTTTCTCATCTGCTATTTCCTCTGTTGTAAACACGTGAGCAGGCATATCCAGTCGCCGAACTATAATTTGAGGTATATCATTCTAAGTATTCACTTGATACATAGAAGATAGAGTTTCCAAAGCATAGGCCATTTGATTTTCATCTCTGGGGATATGATGGAATTCAACTTTATTAAAGAAGGATAACAATCTTCTAGCATAATCTTTGTAAGGGAGCAAGCCAGATTAATGAGTATCCCACTCTCCTTTAATCTGATTTACTACCAAAGTTGAATCTCCAAACACATCTAGAATTTTAATTCTGAGATCAATAGCTTCCTCGAGGCCCATGATGCAAGCCTCATGCTCCGCCATGTTATTGTTGCATTCGAATGTCAACCTTGCAGTAAAAGGTATGTGCGATCCATGAGGAGTGATAATCACGGCACCAATTCCTTTACCGTAAGAATTCATACCTTCTTCACATATCATACTCCAACTAGACTCAGGATCAGGACCTTCCTCAGGTAATGGTTCATCATAATCTTTTACTTTCAAAAACATCACATCCTCGTCGGGGAAATCATACTTCACAGACTGATAATTATCAACTGGTTGGTGAGCAAGATAATCTGCCAACACACTGCTTTTAATAGCTTTTTGAGTGCGGTATTCAATGTTATACTCAGATAACAACATCTGCCAACGGGAAATTCTCCCAGTGAGAGCAGGCTTTTCAAAAATGTACTTGATTGGATCCATTTTGGAGATCAACCAAGTAGTGTGATTCAACATATACTGCCACAAACTTTTTGCTTCCCAGGCCAGAGTGTAACATGTCTTTTCCAGCATAGAATACCACGACTCATAGTCAATAAACTTTTTACTGAGCTAATAAATGGCATACTCTTTCTTCCCCATTTCATCTTGTTGTCTCAGAATACAGCCCATAGAATTATCTAACACTGTCAGATATATAATAAATGGTCTTCCTTCAATAGGAGGGAGCAAGATAGGAAGTTCAAGTATATATTCTTTGATACTTTCAAATGCCCTTTGGCAGTCTTCTGTCCACACACAACCTTGATCTTTCTTTAATAACCTAAAGATTGGTTCACATGTTGCAGTCATGCGGGATATGAATCTGGAAATATAATTCAGGCACCCAAGGAAGCCTCTGACTTGCTTCTAAGTCCTTGGCGCGAGCATTTCTTGAATTTCTTTGACTTTATCAGGGTCAACTTCAATCCCTCTTTGGCTGACAATAAAACCCAACAATTTCCTTGATCGAACACCGAAGGTACACTTATTTGGATTCTAGCGGAGACGATACTTCCTCAAACGCTGAAACAACTTAACCAAAACTTCTACATGCCCTTCTTCACTATGGGATTTATAAATCATACCATCAACATATACCTCAATTTCCTTGTGCATCAAATCATGGAATAGGGTTGTCATAGCCCTCTGGTGCATTGCACCAACGTTCTTCAACCCGAAGGGCATCACTCTGTAACAGAATGTTCCACAGGGTGTGATAAATGTTGTTTTTTCCATGTCCTCAGGAGCCATCCTTATTTGATTATATCCTAAAAATTCGTCCATGAACAAGAAAAATCTGAATTTTGATGTGCTATCCACTAACATATCAATGTGCGGTAATGGGAAATCATCTTTTGGACTAGATTTATTTAGATATATGTAATCTACGCACATGCAAACTTTTCCGTCTTTCTACGGTACTGGGCAATACTGGAAATCCACTGAGGGTACACTGATGTCACAAGAAAACCGACATTTATCTATTTTAAAACCTCTTCTTTGATCTTTACTGCCATCCCAGGATGAGTTCTTCTCAATTTTTGCTTGATGGGCGGGCACTTTGTCTTCAAAGGAAAATGATGCTCCATAATATCAGTATCTAGACCTGGAATATCTTGGTAAGACCAAGCAATGATGTCTACATATTCCCTCAATAGTCCAGTCAACCTGCTCTTCATGTTAGAATGCAATAATGCTTCAATCCTGACCCATTTTGGCTCTTCTTCTAAACCCATATTGATTACTTCCAATGGCTCTTTTATGTGGCTGAATGGAATTTTCCTCATGCTCGAGAAACCGTGAGACCTCTTCCGTAATCTCATCATACTCTTCTTCTTATGCTCCTAACATAGGATATTCAAAGTTAGGAGAGGGTGCAGGGTCATTGTATTCAACGGGTTTTAATTAATCTGCACATGTGGTTTGTGATTGCTTTTAGAAACTGACATATATATCAAATGATTATGCAGATTTATTTTCAAATATTATTCTATTCAAAAGGGTTTTTTATTATTACCATTTTCCATGAAAAAAACAGAAACATAAAAGACACAATTTTGAGAATCAAAGACAACTTTTATTTATGATTTTAATGACACCAAAGCAAACAGATAAGCCCATACAAAATTAACTTTCATCTTGGGTAGAACGAAATCTTTTTGCAAAGAAAAAAACAAATTACTTTGAGACATAGATGCAAGAAGGAACATCATAAGTGATCCAATTCTGGATTCTGACTCCAGGCGTCACATAACTTGGCATTTCCTGATCTTCTTCACTCTTCTCAATAGCATTAACCCTAGAGACAGTTGGATGGAGGTAGCCTCTACTGCAAAAAACATCATGATAATTGCTTATAGTAGACTTCGGCTTCAAACTTTCATTCTTTTCGTTCTTTGTAGAGAATCTTAAACCAGTCTTGTTCTTGTTTACTGGAGGATCAACAACCTGTCCCCATACTTTGCTTGGCCCGTTGCGCACAACGTGTTAATCATCCTTTAATGAAACCATAGAGTTCTATTTCTCTCTTACATTATCAATAGATAGAGCTTGGAAATGTGTCCCCACAGCAACCTCATCTGCTTCAACAACACTGAAAGACGATAGGTGAGATATCAACAATTCTTGCTCCCCGTATATAATAACCATTTTTCCTTCGCGCACGAACTTCAGCTTTTGGTGCAGAGTGGAAGTGACAGCCCCTGCTTCATGTATCCATGTTCTTCCCAATAGATAACTATATGCAGGCACAATATCCATGACTTGGAAAGTGATCTGGAACAGATGCGGGCCTATGTGAATTGGCAGATCGACCTCCCCAATAAACGACTTTCTCGACCCATTGAAAGCTTTGACAATAATACCACTTGGGAGCATAGGAGCCCCTTGATATTTCAACTTCATCAGCGTACTTCTCGATATCACATTCAATGCGGATCCATTATCAATCAGTACATTGGATAATGAATCATTCTTGTTGTTCATAGAGAGGTGGAGGGCCAAATTGTAATTCCTTCCTTCATCGGGCAGTTCATCGCCGCAGAAACTCAGGTTACTACATGATGTGATGTTCCCTACCACACTGCTGAATTGGTCTACTGGCATATCACTTTCCACAAAAGCTTGGTCCAATACCCTTATCAAAGATTCTCTATGAGCAGCACAGTTCAACAATAAAGCCAAGATAGATATTTTTGAAGGAGTCTACAATAACTTATCCCCAATTCGGTAGTCACTCATCTTGATTATCGTAAATATATCATCCACTTCTTTCTCTAGAGTAGCACCACTGGATTCACCAGTAGCCTTCTTTTCTTTAACATTTTCCACAACCTTCTTTCCAGTACTAACATCCCCATGAACAACCGGTGCAAAAATAAAACCACTGCGGGTCATTCTGCCAGTCTCGAAAATATTCTCAACATTAGACATTGGTTGGATGGGAACTTCCACACCATCCTCTAAAATTGTAGTATTATACTTGTACGACACAACTTTGTTGGATTTGTAAGGAACGGGCCTTGGTAAGCAAATCACCACAGGGGAAACAACTGGCTTACTATAGTATTCAATTTCAACAGGGGCGGAATCATTGAAACACGGCACAATCACATTCACACCTTTTTCAGTCATCAAAGAATCATCACCAGAGAACAAATCCTCATCCGAGGAAAAGAATTCATTTGCGGAAGCATACTCATCATCATCTGATTCATCCTTAACCTCGATCTCGTTAACCTTATAGTATTCATCTCTTTACCTGGAAACCTTGATGGTTCCATTATCCAACAACAATTGAATACCTTTTCTTACAATTGAACATCCTCAGGAGTCCCAGCAGCAAATTCGGCAAGATACATATTGATGTTCTACCTGACCAGCCATGTGGCAGAAAATAGCATGCATTTGTATGAGATCATCATTCATGTGTTCCACATCAAATATTCTGAACTCTCCAGGACATCCATAAACCATATTTACTTCCTCCTCATACTCTGTCATATGCCTGATTATGTAGATGAGGCCCTCATCCATCATCTCTTGCAACAGCCTTTCTCTTATCGCAACCTTGTATATTAGTACTACAGGTAATACAACCAGCATGGTCATGAGTGTAGTAACTAAACTCGCAGAAGTCAACATGCATCTTTACCAAGTCCCCTCTTACTAGGTGAAAAAACTGGCTGAATAATCAACTGATAATGAAATCAATGAAGTCCCCATCGAATGTTTTTTATCCCACATGAAGAGGAAAGGTAAACATCGAGTAAACCTGAGAAGGGTGAAATCACGGTTGAACGACCAAGAGATATGGGTAATGGAGTCTGTTATACGAAGGGAAGGTATTAGCACCCCACACGCCTGTAGTACTCTATGATATCCACTCTTATTGTCTATCTTATGAGTGTGTAAGAATCTATATCTAAGTTGTACATGGAATGCATGCAAAATAAAGGAGAAAACAATGTAGGGAAAATGAAAAGTTGTGCTCGTTCGGGCCTTACCCCAATGCCTATGTGTCCCTTTCAAGGAATCATAGCAGCCGTAGTTCGGCTTCAAAAGTTTTGTTGGTTTGTATTTTTTAACTAACAATATTAATTTCGCCTTTTGCCGCAACTCGATCTTTAGAGACTTACGCGTCGGCACATAAGTGAATTAACATGCTCTTTTGAAAAGAGTTTCGAAAGAAAAGCCCAAAGGCAATTGTGTTTGTTGGTGTTTTTACTGTGGATAACAACTAATGGATCTCAAGAGAGATATTTTAACCATTTCTCCACTTATTTATGAAATAAATCTTTAAGACTTGAACCACACCAAGGCTTAGAATGGGAAAACAATAAGATCGAAAAGAAACCCGCTTATCATCTCTCATACTTAACAAAGATACAATTCTCATCAGTAATTTTTAAATGTTTTGAAGTTTGCTAGAAAAAGAAAAATATATAAAGGGAGACTAGCCAAAGTCTATAATGTTATCATACAATGATGGTCTTATGGTTGAGTTTTGAAGGGAAATCCTAACTACAATTGTCATGTGTAGTTTACAACTTAAAGTCTATTTAATTAAATTTAATCGATGTATTAAAATTGAACTAAAACCCTAAGGGAGCATGGTGAGTATATAAGTAAAAACAAAATCATTCGCAATTCACGCCAAGATAATATCAAAGATTACAAACGAATACGTGATGTGAAATGAATAAAACTAGTGATTAAAATTGCCTAAAGAAAGTTAGTAAGAAGAAAAGGGAAAATAAATTCCTATTTAACTCCTAAATTATAATATCCATATTTTTATTGTCCTATTTTAACCATTTCATTTATGTATTTTTAATATAAAAAAAAAGAAGAAAAAAATGAGGACTGAAAAACTTAAAAAGGAAAATTCATGGGGAGAAAACAAAAAAAAAACAGGGTGGCAAACTTCAAAATCCTGGGGATACCATCCATAATAGGACATTGGGGCCCAACCATCACAGCCCAAAAGATGTATTTTCATTCTGGGATAAAAAAATTAATATGCTAAAAAGTATACGGGCCTGACAGTGGATAACCCGCTATTGGGCTTTAGGATAGCAAACTGAGGCCCAATAGACAGATTCTTACCCACAGTTATGCTACCTCATCTCATTCGTACCCTAATTTTAAGCTAACAATGCCGCCTAAAATCGCCTCCGACGACGCCTCTCTGTGAACGCCAAGCTTCCTGTATTCCTCTCTCCTTCCTGAATTCAAACCCTAACCTTTCTCTTTCTCATATCTAAGATACGACCAAAATCTCACCGTAGTAAATTGAAACCCTAAGTGAAGAACAAAGGAAAAATTAACCTAAACTCATGTTGAATTTGAAGTGATAGCAATAGGATAATTGATCAGTATGCGTCCAGCTTTTTAATGACATCAAGAAATGGTAAAATGATGAAGAAATAGAGGAGATTGAGGCTTACCTGCCGGAGACACTCCGGCGGTGTTCAGGCACGGTGAAGGCAACGAGAAGACCATAGAATGATTTTCAAGAGTGCAGGTATGCATATTTTACTGGATTCTTTGCTTCTCAATCTTTTCTCAATCTTCTTCCAAAGATTCTTTTCGTGACGTACTCTTGTCCTTCCTTTTCTTGTTAAGAGCGGATAACCGGAACGCTGGGAATAATAAGATTACAGAGGACGTGCGCTAGTTGGTATGAGGCATTGATATGTAGTAAGAGTGGACGGAAGAGCTGCAAAGGTTGAAAGATAGTTGAGGGATGAAGGCTGCAGAAATATGGAGGAAGTTGCAGAATTAGGGAGGAAGTTGCATAATGAGGGAGGAAGGTTGAAGGTGAGAATGGAAGTGATGAGTGAGTGAGACTGGAAGTGAGGAGTGAGAATGGAAGTGAGGAGTGAGTTAGAAAGGTTGAAGAAAGAGTCCAAATCCTGCCTGAGATTAGAGGTGAGGTGTTGTTATATAGAGATGAAGTTGAGGCTTGAAGAAAACTTGGCCATTAGAAGAGAGAAGTTAGTTAAGAAATAAAAGGTGAGATAGGGAATTAGTTACATACTGTTAGAGCTATTAAGAAATTGAAACCACCTTTTGTTAACAACTTTTGATAGTTGAGATTCCGTTAAAGGTTAGTTAGAAATTATGTTAAAAGTTAGGGGTTCGAGAGAATTAACTAGACCTGGCAGTTATGGTTTGTTTAGTTTTTATGTTATAGGATTATGTGATTCTATTAGAGATTTAGGATAATTAGTTAGCAACAGTTTTGTTAGTTAGTTAAACAGTTAGAAACTCTGTTAATAGTTAGTCCGACTTTCACACGATTTGACCTTTTCTTGTTTTTGCTTACTTGCCCTGGCCTGAATATACTGAGATTGAACTGAATCTTCCAATCGAAACTTGTTTTTTTTCTTTTAGGCTTTATTGTACTGGACTAAAATTTCTACTATTTTATGAGTTATTAAATTCTTGTGAATTCCTTGATACATGTATGGCGTAGATGTAACAGGGCCATCACTTTGCTATGCACATATGCAGGGGAATTGCTTTTGTAACATGTTTATGGAAAGCCCTCGATTAATTCAAGGAGAAATGATGAAAATGTCCTAAAGAGAGATGAATCTGGAGAATTCAGTTAACAAGCTTGTTAAGAACTCAAAACTGGTATTTCTGTTATGCACAATTTCAGACTGAATTTTTTTATCATGAACATGTAAGCTGAAGTGGCTTTAGTACTTATGTTCTGTGCTGATTTTTCTTTCATACAACTCATAAAGCATGGTATATCATGATCCAACTCCCTAGCACCTTGCTGAGAAGACCAAAGTTCCTCTTGCAGTCATTTCCCCAATATGACATCATGCTAGCTGCTAAAGGCATCAGTTGGTGAACTGCTCGCAGTATATGGTTGCGTATGGTTGAAGCTCAAAGCATACGGGTAAGTGCGAATACTAAACAAGATACTTAGACTTGGAATGGCCTAATGATCTGCTTGTGAACTAGAGAATTATACTATCATGAGTGGTGCTTAATAAATATAGGAATGGTATGGGTAACAATTTTATTAAATGGTTTCGCTTGAGAAGTTGGTTTTGCTCACCATTAGAAAATGGGTTATACACAGTTAGCTAAAGAGGATTAATTGAATCCATTAGAAAACCTATTAGTAAAATGGAAAACAATTTGTGAAAACTTAACTAACAAAGCTAGTTAGAGAAAGAAAATGGAAACCTGTTAGCTAAGTGCAGGGTGGTTCATTTGAATATTTTTGTTTACCTTATTATTCTGTCTGAATATATGTAGGGTTGTAAATACTCATGAGATGGTTCTGGATTTGATTTTTTTTTCACACTGTTTTTCCCCTTGCATTACTAGATTTTGGATAATAGGTGCAAGCGTTGAGTTTGGTATGAGGAACTTGCAGGTTTTTCAGGACCTTTTTACTCAATACCGAGGTTCGATTTCTGGTCTTTACCAACAAACAGCAGGAAGCCTAAGTTTTTAGTTATCCTTGATCTTTTATGGACGGCCTAACAAACAACAATAGGAAGGATTAATGTCCATGATGAAGAAAGTAGCTTCAAACACCTGAGGACATATTTTGATTGGCAAGTCGACTTCCCCGAACACTATCCTCTTGGACCCATCAAAAGACTTAAAAATCAAATCACTTGGCCTTAACAAAAGCCCATCATAATCAAGCTTCAAGAGAGCATACTTGGGAAATACGTTAAGAGAGGAACCTGTATCAACTAGCACATGGGACAAAGTAGTTTTTGCAATTTCCATAGAAATATGCAGTGCTTTATTGTGCTTTCTCCCCTCGAGGGGAAGATCAAAGTCTCTAAAACCCATCCCATTACTCCCAGAAATTCTATTCACAATTCCCTCAAATTAATTCATTGATTTCTCTTGAGGAACAAAAGAGGTCCTCAAAAGTTTCATTAACGCATTTCTGTGGGATTCTGAGTCTCTGAGTAGAGCAAGAATTGATATCTCTGAAGGTGTTTGGCTTAATTGGTCGATGACTTTGTAGTCACTCTTCTTGATGTACCTCATCAACTCGACTACATCTTTAGCCATTTCAACATCTAAAGTAGGAACCGGGGGATTTTTCCTCGACTTGTCACCATTGACCAAAATCTGCTTACCTTTAGTCTTAGCTGCAACATCTGTACTACTTTCAGGTCATTCCGGTGGAGAGAAAATTCGATTGTTGCGGGTAATTCTAATTTCACTAACGATGTGGTGGATCTCAGACCCCCCTCTTCTTCGGTCTTACCCTCTTCAGACTTCTGGGTAACAAGTTTTTGTCCTTGTTGATAACATTCACCGCCGTAATACCAAGCAATTGCTTTAGTGTTGTCATATGGTATTGGCCCGGGCATGGTGATGGTTATGGGTGGTTTTCTAACGGGCACTGGAATCGTAACAGGTATCAGAATAGTCCTTTTCTTGACAAGAATGGTTATTACATCGAATTCATCCTTACCCATTTTAGTCTCAGCAAATACTCGGTCAAATTGTAGACTTCCTTTGGTAATCAAGTCTTGGACTGCCTCCTTCAATAATTGACAACCCTCTAGTTGGTCCAAGCAAATAGCACAGTCCATCCTACAGCCCAGGAATACACCTTTACTTGACAACTGATCTTTCACAAATGAGAGAGGTGTAGTTAACTGATTAACATCCATGATCAAATTTAAATCTTCGTCTTCTAGTATGGCACAAAAGGTGGCACCACCGTGAGGTGGCAGAGGTTGTTTTGTGATATTAGGTGTTGGTCCGAAATTGATAGCCTGGGAGTCTAATAGATCTTGGACTTTATGTTTGAAATCATAGCAATTCTTGATGATGTGCCCCTGTCCACCAGAATAGAACTCACACCGGGAATTAACATCAAAGTGAGTCCGTAACTTTTCAGGGTCAACTTTCCACGTACGCAACTCAATCAACTTCAACTCAAGCAACTGAGGAAACAACTCAGCATATGACATGGGAAGCGTATCGAACTTCCTGGGGGGAGTTCTTGGTTTTTGTTGGTGGCCTTTCCTGGGCGCATATGTCTGCTGCTGGGGTGCAGCAACCGGTATTGTCATGGCAGCTATCTGGTGATCTGAACCCTGATATCTACTCTTCCCTTTTTAAGGGTAGACCTCACTAGTTTCTCCTTCCTTTTTCTTTTGGTGACTCCCGAAAGAATTTTTAGTATTACCAGCATTATTTCTAACCACGACGTCTTGGATTTTCCCCAACTTAAATCTGATTTCAATTCGCTCTCCATGTGTTACTATTTCAGCAAAAGTACCTGATGTACTGCAAGTTGTGTAGTATTGGCCTTGCAATGTACTACTAAACATCTCCACCATTTCTCGTTCCAACATGGGCGGTTTAACTTTTGCGGCCATCTCTCACCACCTCTGGGCATAGTCTTTAAAAGATTCATCCCGCTTCTGGGATAAGTTCTGTAGTTGGGTTCTTGTAGGAGCCATGTCAGTGTTATACTGATAGTGCATAACAAAATCCTCAACCAATTCTCTCCATGTATGGATGCGACTACTCTCCAACTGCATGTGCCATTCGAGTGGGCCACTTGTCAAATTGTCTTGAAAGAAGTGCATCAATATCTTCTTATCATTAGAATACGCAGACATCTTCCAATAGAAAGACTTAACATGGGTCTTCGGACAGGAAGTGCCTATGTACTTTACGAAATCAGGCACCTTGAATTTCGAAGGGATCAAGCCTAAATCAGACATGTCAAAGACTATTGTACCTTGACTTTCAAACTTGCGCAAACGCTCTTCAAGCAAATTCAACTTCCTGCTAGATTTTGTTAGTTCATCCATATGAGTCATTCAGTCTTCCCAATTTTCTTCTTCCACCGGCCTAACCGGAATGCGAACAGGACTTGGTAGTACAAGAGGTTGTTCAATATTCTAATGAACATGAGTAGGTGGGGGAGGATTCCCCATAACTTGAATCCCAGGGATACCTTAATTACTTGTAAGATTGCTGAGATTTGCAGGTTGACCATTATGAATATTCAGACCGACATTCGAATCCAGGTTCATATTCTGAGTACATCTCGAATTCTCCACCTCATTCTGAGCACTCAGAGTACCATTAGGATTGTTGATGACAACCCTAGAGGATTTGCATTCAAAGTCTCACCATCATTGTTCAAAGTTTCAGCAGGCATCATGATCATGGCTCTCATTTCCTCTTGTTGATGAGCCATATTCTGAATGTTCTCCATCAATTAATCAACTCGAGTATCCATCCTAGTTCCCATAGAAACAACATCTGCTTGAATCTGTTCCATATGCCTCTTGGAAGTGCTCCAAGTATTATAACGATGAGAATTCGTAGTGGCTATCCTCTGAAAGGGAAAACCCAGATCAAAGGTAAGAAGACCTTCCATAACCACCTGTCATAATATGATATGTATGAATGCATGGTCGTGCATGAAATGTTTTACCATTTCCAGGACACCCAAAATTTTTTTCACCCCTAGGAACTTTAAACAACATGATAAGAGAAATAATCAGCGAGAGATAGATTCGAAAATAATTGGTTTTATTAAAAATATCATCCATATGATAGAAAATTCTTACAAGCATGATTCAAAATACGTAATGAAATATAAATGATCCCATCCAAAAAGACTGGTGGTGATCTGATAACATCAAAGAAAAAATAGAAAAAGACAATCAAAGTGGTGGATCTTTAATCTCTGTGTAGTACAATGGTCCCCCCCCCCCCCCCCCCCGCCGGAAGTAGTCTTCGCTCCATTCCTTGGTGTCTTTGAATAATTTCTTTGTCTTTTCACGATCTCGTCCACGAGTGAAGCTATCAATTACCACATCTTTCCAAAATAGTTATCCCTCCAAGTACACACATTGCTCCAAGAAGCGATCACGTTCTTTACATTCTAGAAAAGGTTTAGGTACGGGGGCAGGAGCATCTTCTATCTCTTTTATTTTGTCTCAGAGTCTTGCATTTTCTTTCATCACTTCGGTCATTTGAGCTTCCTTTGCTTCCAACTCCATCCTAGCAGCTTTAAATTGGTTTCCTAACTCTTTAGCTTTTGCTTTGTTTCTATTGTTGGCCGTTTGAAATTTCAAAGTTTCTTGACGATTCTTTTCCTCATCCGCAAGGGCTATTTGATACTCTTCTGTAGATACATAGGAGTCTTCTGTTCTGGGTCGCTTTTTAGATCTACCTTCACCTTCATATTTCTTTAGTTGATGGGCCAATTCCCTTTTGCTTTCTGTTAAGAAATATATTTCCATTTTTTTGTCTTCCAGATTTTGACGAAGGTCCCTGTTTTCCAACTGTACTTGGTAGAAGTGTTCCTTCATCGTGTTGTAGCTCAGTGGGTTAAGGATACAAGGACATTTACTTTTCAAAAGGCAACATAAGAGATTTGACTCTTACTTTCAACCAATCTATGTAAGGATCGATAGCTAATACCTCTTTTAACCCAAATAATTCTTTTCCTTTCCTACCAACATGGGCCCAATCAATATCCACTTTCCTCGATAATTTAATATCTTCCCCCTTCTTGCAATACACATGTTGACCTCTTTGGTCATGGGTGGACGCCTCGTGGCATAACCTAATTGGCGAAGAGCGAGTACCGGGTTATAGTTGATAATCCATTTCGTTCTTATGAGTGGAACATTAGAGAAACCTGCACAGTTGGAGATAACCTCGGTGCTATCAACCTTAAGTTTATACCACTAAATATCGAAAGAGGTGAGTGTCATTACTCTGGATGCCCATGAACGAGGATCTTCTTTGAATGGCCCCTTGGTGGGTAACTGTGCCATGAACCATTTGTAAAGCATTGGCACGCATCATACCACTACTCCTTTCTTTCCATGCCTAGAGTGGATGGCGTGGTAAGTGTCAGCTAATAGTGTAGGTATCAGATTGTTATTCATGAAGACACACAGGGCAGCCAAGTCTACTATCTCTTTAATCTCAGGGAATAGGATAACCCCGTAAATGGTAGCAGCCAACAAAGCGTAATAAGCATCCCAATGTCCTATGTTTGCCATTTCTTTAGCCTTTATTACCAAGAAATCTACTAGAAGACCATAAGTGACTTTATTGCCCTCCACTTTCCTTTCACATCATTAAAGCTCAAATAAAGAACCTTAGCAATGGCCTCATAGTCAGGCTCGACATGGACCTGGATGAATGGAGTATGACTAGTGAATTTAATATGGAGAAGATGAGCATACTCCTCAAGAGTAGGTGCTAATTGGTAATCCTGAAATGTGAAACAACGTAGCTCCGGATCATAAAACTATAACAAAGTCTGAACAGCCTTATCATCAACCCGAGAATCCAACAAAGATAGGAGATTCCCATATCTTTCACCAAAAACACCCATTTGTTGAAAATTCATGAGATCTCTGAGTTCTTCAAGAAAGGGACAAATACTAGGACGAAACTGGTAGTTAAAGTTATCCCTTTTAGTCTTTACTAGGATATCAGTGTTGTTTGCCATTCTTTAGAGGAGAAGAAAACTCTTGGAAAATCTTGGAAATCACAATGCACATGCAGGTTAATCACCGACATATATATTTTTTTGAAAAGTAAATATGCTATGATGTAATCATGAGGGGATCAAGGTTTCCACAATACTGGATGTTGCTATATTGCTGTATAGAATCATAGGTTAAAGACTTGAGATAGTCATCAATAGTAGTCATCAACTAAAGTATTAGCAAAAAGAGGGTCGGCAATAGAACCAAGTTACCATCTGAACCAAATTCACTAGTCACCATCAGAACAAAGCAGTCATCATTAGAACATAGTCACCATTTGTATCTGTAATAATCAAGCCCCTACCCACTCATGGGTGTAGACTAATTCATGATAAGACAAGGGTAACTCAAAAATCACTGATCCGCCTGAAAGTAAAATCATCTCAACACAGACGTGCATGATGAAGATACTTTCATTTGAACCTCATCTGAGTGTCATATATGACATTCCTGCACTAATAGAACCATGTCCTATAGCCTTCATGCCCCTCACTCTATTCCTAGTGTCCTAGTGCTCTTTAGCCTGGGTACTGGGCCTTTTACCTCAACAAGTAGCACCCCAACCCGATAAAGAAACAGCATAACAGCAGTATCCAGAATATAGGAAATAATGAAATGCAATGTATGAAAGCATATAATCAAAGCATATAAACAAATAGATACGTAAACACCCAAGAAAAGAAGGAAAACAAATAAGAGTTAGGACCGACTCTGGGATGGAACAACAATAGGTCAATCTTTACTTCCCCAATGAAGTCGCCAGTTGAGACTACCGGCTAAACAATCAACTGATAATGAAATCAATGAAGTCGCAATCGAATGTTTTTTTATCTTACATGAAGGGAAAGGTAAACATCGAGTAAACCTGAGAAGGGTGAAATCACGGTCGAACGACCAAGAGATACGGGTAAGGGAGTCTGTTACGTGAAGGGAAGGTATTAGCACCCCACACGTCTGTAGTACTCTGCGGTATCCACTATTTTTTCTATCTTATGAGTGTGTAAGAATCTATATCTAAGCTGTACAGGGAATGCATGCAAAATAAAGGAGAAAACAATGTAGGGAAAATGAAAAGTTGTGCTCGTTCAGGCCTTACCCCAATGCCTAGTTATCCCTTTTAAGGAATCAGAGCAGTCGTAGTTCGGATTCAAAAGTTTTGTTGGTTTGTATTTTTTAACGAACAATATTAATTTCGCCTTCTGCCGCAACTCGACCTTTGGAGACTTACGCTTCGATACAGAAGTGAATTAACATGCTCTTTTGAAAAGAGTTTCGAAAGAAAAGCCCAAAGGCAAAAGGGTTTGTGTTTGTTGGTGTTTTTACTGTGGATAACAACTAACTGATCTCAAGAGAGAGATTTTAACCATTTCTCCACTTATTTATGAAATAATTATTTAAGACTTGAACCGCGCCAAGGCTTAGAATGGCAGAACAATAAGATCGAGAAGAAACCCGCTTATCATCTCTCATACTTAACAAAGATACGATTCTGATCAATAAGTTTTAAATGTTTTGAAGTTTGCTAGAAAAAGATTTTTTTTTTAATGCAAGGATGAAAAAGAAAGAAAAATATTTAAAGGGAGATTAGCCTAAATCTATCCCTAATGTTATCATACAATGATGGTCCTATGGTTATGTTTTGAAGGGAAATCCTAACTATGATTGTCATGCGTGGTTTACAACTTAAAGTCTATTTAATTCAATTTAATCCACGGATTAAAATTGAACTAAAATCCTAAGGGAGCATGGTGAGTATATAAGTAAAACCAAAATCATTCACAATTCACACCAAGATAATATCAAAGATTACAAACGAATACGTGATGTGAAATGAATAAAACTAGTGATTAAAATCGCCTAAAGAAAGTTAGTAAGAAAAAAGGGAAAATAAATTTCTATTTAACTCCTTAATTCTAATATCCATATTTTATTGTCCTATTTTAACCATTTCATTTATGTATTTTTAATACTAAAAATAAGAAGAAAAAAATGAGGACTGAAAAACTTAAAAAGGAAAATTCATGGGGAGAAAACAACAAAAAAAATAGGGTGGCAAACTTTAAAATCCTGGGGGTACCATCCATAATCGGACATTGGGGCCCAGCCATCACAACCCAAAAGATTTATTTTTATTATGGGATAAAAAAATTAATATGCTAAAAATTATATGGGCCTGACACTAGATAACCCGTTATTGGGCTTTAAGATAGCAAACTGAGGCCCAATGAACAGACTCCTACCCACAGTTATGCTACCTCATTTCCTTCGTACCCTAATTTTAAGCTAACAATGCCGCTTGAAGTCGCCTCTGGTGGCTCCTCTCTGTGAACGCCAAACTTCTTGTATTCCTCTCTCCTTCCTGAATTCAAACCCTAACCTTTCTCTTTCTCATCTCTAAGCTACGACCAAAAACTCATCGTAGTAAATTGAAACCCTAAGTGAAGAACAAAGGCAAAATTAACCAAAACCCGTGTTGAGATTGAATTGATAAAAATAGGATAATTGATCAGTATGCGTCCTGATTTTTATTGATATCAAGAAATGGTAAAACAATGAAGAAATGGAGGAGATTGAGGCTTACCTGGCGGAGACACTCTGATGGTGTTTAGGCGCGGTGAAGGCGACGAGAAGACTAGAGAATGATTTTCAAGAGTCCAGGTATGCGTATTATACTCGATTCATAGCTTCTCAATCTTTTCTCAATCTTCTTCCATCAATTCTTTTCGTGACGTACTCTTGCCCTTACTTTTCTTGATAAGAGCGGATAACCGGAATGTTGGGAATAACAAGATTACAGAGGACGCGTGCTGGATGGAATGAGGCGTTGATATGCAGTAAGAGTGAACAGAAGATCTACAAAGGTTGAAAGATAGTTAAGGGATGAAGGTTGCAGAATGGGGGAGGAAGTTGCAGAATGAGGGAGGAAGGTTGAAGGTGAGAATGGAAGTGACGAGTGAGTGAGAATTGAAGTGAGGAGTGAAAATGGAAGTGACGAGTGAGTGAGAAAGGTTAAAGAAAGAGTCCAAATCCTCCCTGAGATTATATGTGAGGTGTAGTTATATACAGATGAAGTTGTGGCTTGAAGAAAACTTGGCCATTGGATCAGAAAAGTTAGTTAGGAAATTAAAGGTGAGATAGAGAATTAGTTACAGACTTTTAGAGCTATTAAGAAATTGAAACCACCTTTTGTTATCAACTTTTTACAGTTGAGATTCCGTTAAAGCTTAGTTAGCAATTCTATTAAAAGTTAGGGGTTTGAGAGAATTAACTAGACCTGGAAGTTATGGTTTGTTTAGTTTTTCTGTTATAGGATTATGTGATTCTGTTAGAGATTTAGAATAATTAGTTAGCAACAATTTTGTTAGTTAGTTAAATGGTTAGAAACTCTGTTAATAATTAGTCCTACTTTCACACGATTTGACCTTTTCTTGTTTTTGTTTACTAGCCCTGGCCTGAATATACTGAGATTGAACTAAATCTTCCAATCAAAACTCGTTTTTTTTCTTCTTTTAGGCTTTACTGTACTGGACTAAAATTTCTAATATTTTATGAGTTATTAAATTCTTGTCAATTCCTTGATACATGTATGATGTAGATGTAACAGGGCCATCACTTTTCTATGCACATATGTAGGGAAATTGCTTTTGTAACATGTTTATGGAAAGCCCTCGATTAAGTCAAGGAGAAATGATGAAAATGTCCTAAAGAGCGATGAATCTGGAGAATTTAGTTAACAAGCTTGTTAAGAATTCAAAAAACTGGTATTTCTGTTATGCACAATTTCTGACTGAATTTTTTTTATCATGAACATGTAAGCTGAAATGGCTTTAGTACTTGTATTTTGTGCTGATTTTTCTTTTATACAGCTCAGGAAGCATGGTATATCATGATCCAACTCCCTAGCACCTTGCTGAGAAGACCAAAGTTCCTCTTGCAGTCATTCCCCAATATGACATTACGCTAGCTGCTAAAGGCATCAGTTGGTGAATTGCTCGCAGTATATGGTTGCGTATGGTTGAAGCTCGAAGCGTATGGGTAAGTGCAAGTACTAAACAAGATACTTAGACTTGGAATGGCCTAATGATCTTCTTATGAACTAGAGAATTATACTGTCATGAATGGTGCTTGATAAATATAGGAATGGTATGGGTAACTATTTGATTAAATGGTTTCGCTTGAGAAGTTAGTTTTGTTCACCATTAGCAAATGGGTTATACACAGTCAGCTAAAGAGGATTAATTGAATCCATTAGAAAACCTATTAGTAAAATGGAAAACTATTTGTGAAAACTTAATTGACAAAGCTAGTTAGAGAAAGAAAATGGAAACCTGTTAGATAAGTGTAGGGTGGTTCATTTGAATCTTTTTTTACCTTATTATTCTGTCTGAATATATGCAGGGCTGCAAACACTCATGAGCTGGTTCTGGATTTGATTTTTTCTGTTCACACGGTTTTTCCCCTTGCATTACTGGATTTTGGATAATAGGTGCAAGAGCTGAGTTTGGTATGAGGAACTTGCAGGTTTTTCAGGACCTTTTTACTCAATACCGAGGTTCGACTTCTGGTCTTTACCAACAAACAACAGGAAGCCTAAGTTTTTAGTTAGCCTTGATCTGTTATGAGATGCTTATGCGACTGTTTTTATTCTATTTTTCTCATCTGTGCAGAGTAACCTTGCATTGAGACAAGACAACAATGCGTCGTATCATGAGCATGAATTTCTTTGAGGTGTCTTCCTACTTTTTAATGAAGCTAGCTTTGTTTTGTCATAGGTGCAAGGTTGAACCGGTTTTGTAGTAGATGGAAGCCTTTTTATTTCCCCTTTGAATAAGTCTTGCAGTATGCTCGGATTTTGATTGAATGAGATGTATTTTGTAGCTTTGGTGTAATGACTTGAATTTGTAATAAACAAAACCTTGTAAATTCTTGTATGACAAATTCCAAATTATTAAAAACATTCCCCTCATTCAAATTGAGCTTCAATGAATACTTTAGTGAACTTGGGAAAACCATGATAGACACCTGAATGTTGTTGAATGAATCTTTTTATCTTTTACCTTGGGATGAACAATGATATGGAATAATCCTGAAAATAACAATAAGAAGTTTACTTGATACCATGTGATTTACTTTCAAATTATGTTCATATGCCATCTTCTTCTGCAAGAACCTACGAACTAAATCTTCGGGCACGCTTTTTTTGAATCAAGTTGAATTTAATCCATGTTTGAAATCAAAGTTCTTGAACAAATACCCAAATGATAGTTTGTGCCAATTATTTGTAATTCCTTGACTGTCAAGTAACCAGACTTATCATACAAATATCTTGAATCATGACATATTTGACTTATGAATACAGCGACCTATAGCCCAAGCATCACATGCATCTTGGATTGATAACACATTTGATCCTTTAGAGAAATCTTAGTACATCCTTAGTATTGAAAAACCTTGACCAAATGATCAGCACAAAAATAGAATGAGGGTGTTTTGATTCACAGGCCATATACGCGAAACCACAACCTCAAGTTATTGATAAGAATACCCTGCCAACTGTTGTTCAGCAGAAGATAATAGCCTTGTAACCTGATGGAGAAGAATTTTAAAAATGAACATGAACCAAAACCCTAATTCCACAGTCTTGTTCACCAAGAAGAAACGGAATAATCAATCTTATTCAATCATATACGACTCAAATCAGTCATAAACCCTAGCTTCATAACTACTAATCTTTTGAACCTCATGTGCTCTATTTTTTATGATAATGCATGCTATGCACATAACATATTGGAATGATTCTGATGAATGCAAAGTCTAATCCAGAATAGAAGAAATTAGGAGGGAACATTTTTGGGTGCAACACTAGGTTAATATCATAAATGCGGAAGTCCCCTGGATAACCAGCAACCATGTTAACAACATTTGTTCCTCCGTGTTTTGGGAGAGGATTATCTTTTACGTTCGGACTGACATCTTTGAAGGACAAAAGGCCAGATCTAACCATTTTCTGTACCTCAGATTTCAGAGGATAACAGTTTTCCACATTATGTCCCGGTGCACCCTGATGAAAAGCGCACGTCTGGTCTTCCTTATAGTACCAAGGTTAAGGGGATGTTACAGCAGGGGGTGGCCTAGTCTGGACCAACTTTTTCTGGATCAACGCTGGAAGTAGTTCTGCATAACTCATAGGGATAGAGTCAAACGATTCTCTTCTCTGATTTTGTCCTTGACTTCCCTAAGGAGCTGGTCTTTGATAAGCAACTGTAGTGGGAGTCGTGTTCACAATTGGAGTTACTGAGGCAACCTATTGATGGTGCTGATGATTTCTTCTAGAAGTATTAACCCTTCTCTCTTGACTAACAACATTTGTTTCTCCATCTTTCTTCTTAACAAATTCATATGATGGCTTCTTCACATTACTGGAACCTTCACTTTTAGTGAGACGTCCTTCTCTCACAACCTCTTCCAAATGTACACCCATTCCCACCATTTCGGTAAAATCATTGGGTGCACTCACCACCATTCTCTCATGATAGAATGCACCTAGTATCTTCAAGAAAATCTTGGTCATTTCATTTTCTTCCATTGGAGGAATCACCTGGGCGGATACCTCACGCCATCTCTGGGCATATTCCTTGAATGATTCCTTGTCCTTATGGACCATGGCCCTGAGTTGATCACGGTCAGGCGCCATGTCCATGTTGTATTAGTATTGTCTGATAAACGCTTCACCTAAGTCACTAAAAGAATGAATATTGGCACTGTCCAAGCTCATATACCATTTCAACGCTGCACCAGTTAAACTATCTTGAAAGAAATGAATTAACAAGCGTTGATCATCTGTATGAGTAGACATTCTTCTTACATACATCACCAAGTGAGCACGAGGGAAAGTATTTCCCTTGTACTTTTCGAACTTCGGACTTTAAACTTTGTAGGTATCTTAAGATTGGGAACCAGACACATGTCATTCACATTCTGTCCAAACAGCTCTTTTCCCCTTAGGGCCTTCAATTCTTTCTGCATTTGTCAAACTAGTCTTGAAAATTATCCATTCTTTCACAGAAGCCTAAGCTTTCACTTGGTGGAGGAATAGGACGATACACATCATCATTAGCAAACAGGATCACATTCATCGAGGGTGGTGCAACATAGTGAATCTCATTTCTAGCGGTATAGTTAACATGCACCACAGGAAGTGCGGGAGCAGTAGCATTCTGAGTAAGCAGAGCAATCTGAGGATCATAGTTAAAACCTTCTGGCACAAAGTTTTCTGGCATCCCCCAAGAATATCCTGAAGGCATACGATTCTGAACAACAACTGGAGTAGGAGATGTGGGAACAGTTGGAGCTTCAGTAGTAACCATTGTCTGCTGAGGCTGAATACTCGGTGGTTGATTTTGAGCAGCCACCGGAGATTCCATTAGAGCAGTGAGATTGGCCATGCCGTCCTTCAGAGCAGAAACTTCATCATGCAGCTTGCGGTTCTCTTGTTCTAGATTATCCATCTTCTTTCTGAAATTAGCTCGGGTATTATACTGGTGAGACAACTTGCTGAATAAAGTAAAGAAGTTCAGTAAGACCCCTAGATATGCATAAAAAATGCAAGTATGTACAATATGATGTATGATGTGCAATGCACATGATTTATTTTATTATTATTATTTCAAAGGACTAATAGATTTATAGACAACATTGCAAATATCAAATTAATAACACATTTGAAATACTGAAATTTTTTATTATAACTTCAAAATAGATTGCAAGTTTCAATAATCCCAAGTACAAGATGAAAGTAAAGTCCAAAACCCTAAGAAGTAAAGCTGATGGAGATTACTCTATATGCTGACGCTTCCCTGTAAGTCTAGTAATCTGAGCCTTTAACCTCTGGTTTTCTACCGCATATCTGGTGGCAACCTCCTTCCAATCACCTTAATCAGGAAGTGAGCAACTAGTATCTGACTGAAGCTTAAGAGAAAATAAATCCCCTTGCCTCTCTATCATCTCTACAACCCGACTCTTAAGAATCTCATTTAAGTCGTCTTTCTCCTTCAAGTCTTCACTGTAGGAAATCTCTAGAGTTTGGCACTTGTTCTTCCAAGCTTCAGTTTCCTGTTGCATCCTGACTAAAGAAAGTTGTAGCTCTTCCACATCATCCAATAAGGGAGGAGTAGTCTTCACAAACAAATCAAGTATAGGTGCTTCCTGAGAATACAACATCTTCAACTGAATAACTCTCGCTTGTACCCACTGAAGATAAGGCTCCAAAGAAACAGCCCTTCTAGGTCCCAAGTCCTTCCTACTCTTCTTATGAATATGACGCCAGGCCTTCGCAATTTGCTCCCTAGCTTCCCTACAGTCTTCTCCCTCTTTTAGGAAGAAACTACTCAAGTGAATACTATTTGACCTATACCTCATCGGATATCCAAGGTGTCGTCATGCAAGAACATGGTTGTAGTTAATTCCTTCCTTCGTACCAAGAAGAGGTACATTGGGGAAACTGCCACAATTGTCAGCAATATCTACATCATGGTAAGCCTGATGATACCAAAAAAATTCTGAGTGAGTAAGTGCCATTATCTTAGAAGCCCAACGGGGTTCCTTCCTGACACCCCATAAAGCATCAGACTGAGGCAAATGAGAAGTAAATCATTGGTACAACAGAGGTGTGCAGTAGACAATCATCCACCCATGATAATAATCCCGAAGATAAATAGAGTAATAAGTATCACCCAACAATGTTGGAACTTCGTTTCCAATCATGAAGATCTTGATGGCATTGATATCAACAAATTTGTCTACATTAGGAAATAAGAACAACCCGTAAGAAAGTAGAGAAAAGATGGCCTCAAGAGCGATTGTACTCTTCATCATAGCAAAGTAACGAGCTTTCTCTAATAAGAACTGAGTTGGTAATCCTTTAATCCCTCCTTTAATAGTCATATGGGCTTCAACCTCAGACTTCCCCAGATGGATCAAAGCAGCAATCTCATGTGGTTTTGGCTCACCCTCCAAACCAATAAAAGGAATACGATCGATAATAGGCAAACCTAGAAGATAAGAATACTCCTCTAGTGTAGGCATCAACTGATAGTCAGGGAATGTAAACATCGATACATCGGATCATAGAATTGGACCAAGGTCGAGAGAATAACCTCCTTCATCCTAAGCTTCATGAGAGAAATGATGGACCCGTACTTCCTTCGAAAATCTGCAGAACACTCAATCTCAGGAATCCGACTTACCAACTCATCTATTTTGAGATCTTTGAAACTGTATTTTAGGGTCTCTCTTTTTCCAGAATCCATAGTCAAAAAGTACCTGAGATATTGACAAATTGTCAACTTTTAAGTCCCTTGAAATAAAATTTCTTCAAAAGACGCTTATGAGTGCATGGATGCATTATGCAACAATCACACACAAGATCAGAAACATATGGTTCATAGGTTCAACGTCACGAGCATGAGGTCGAAGATATTACCCATAAGGTATTGGTCTAAGAGTTATCACTTGCCGAACAAGGTTCTAAAGGTTCCCAGAGTCTACATCCTTCCTTCGGATATTACCAACTTCTTGATTAACTCGGTAATTAGTAATATTCTCAAGAAAAAATCGTCTGAGCATAGTGTCGCGTGACAACAATTTCAGGATTACTCCATTATAGCTTCCGCACTACACCTAAAAAGGCCATGATGGGTAAGGTATTCAACGGTCCTCAGCTTCAGTAGGCTCCTAGGTCGAAAGAAGTACATCTTCCCGATTACTCAGTAAACGACACTACAGTCAAAGGGGCCTCCATTGAGTGGGGGATCTCATGTCTGCTTTTTTGGGATTACTCCCTCAAAGTTAACATGACTATACCGCCCGTTCTATCTTAAGCTTGTCCAAGTCTGGGTATAGGACTTATGAGAAATCCCCAAGCACCCTGAAAATCAGGAAAATCTAGACAAACATATAACAACATATAACATATAAACAACAATAACACATATACATATATAAACAAAGATAGGCTCAATCCACTTAGGAATGGACCAGCAAGAGGTCAATCTTTCCCCAATGAAGTCGCCATTTTTCTGTAGCGGTAGAAATGTTTAAGACTAAGCCATTGGATTGACTTGTCACGTACAGATCAAAATAAAATTTCTACCGCGCTTTATTATTTCTAAAGGAATTGAAAAAGAGCGAATAACCCAAAAGAGGGGGAAAGATTCAAGTTAAGGGGGTTGGTTATGCAAAGGGAAGGTATTAGTACCCTAAACATCTATGGTACTATGCATGAACCTCTTTGTAAAATCTGTATATTTTGGCTATAATATGTTGTATAAAAATAGATGGTGGAGGTGAGAAAAGAAATATTTTTTATGATTTTTGCACCCGTCGCGGTTGCGAACCTTTATTTCCTATGTACCACCTTTCGTGCAATAGGGGATCAGGGTACACGTAGTTTCTCTTTTAAAATTTTAAAACACAAGTGTGTTGGTTAATTTTATGAGATAAGACACCATCGTCATTGTCCATGTGGAAAACATACTTACTACCCACAATCATGAGAAAGGAGAATTTGCATCATCTCAAACTGGATGATATGGCTTGGATTTTAAAATCAACAATGCCTCACTCAACACCCGAGTGGAAAATATCTCTCTTCACTACACATTGTAGAAGTATAATTGTTTGCATCACTACAAATATTGACAAGAGTCTAATCTTTTGAGAAAATTTTAAAGGTAAGAGCCAAAATGGCAAAATGTTTTGAATTAGATTGATTGACTTTTAGTCTTCTCACAAATATGTCAAGGTATTATTAAGTTATTGAAGTTTGTTTAAGAAAATGTTTTGAAATTGCGTGGACCTAAGTCCAAGTTTATTATGAAAGTGGTTCAAGTTTAGAAACAAGAAGAATTTTCAAAAGGAGGGAGAAGATTTTTGAAATTAAAGAAGATGGGAGGATATGAAGAGACTATCCTAAAGCATAAGGTAAAAGCTAAGGAGAAGAACCATCTAACTAACAAGAAGCCAACACTTGACATTATGAGTCAAGACAAAATTCTCATTCTTTGGATTGAAACCAAGCAAGGATACTAAACCTCTTGAGAAGACCAAACTTCAAATGTGTTAAGTCTTCACAAAAATTAGGCAGAGTAACGGCTGTATACAAATGAATTCCAGATTACAGACAAAGTAGGTAATCACAATAACCTGCATACATAACAAACAAACAACCCAATGTCTTGGGATAAACCCCAAGAACTCCATACAAAAATATTAATTAAGGTCACAAGGTCTCAAACATAGGAGAAGATCTCTAATCCTAAGTCCAAGAAGTCTAATACTCCATAATGCCAAGGATAGTAACCAAATAGTCCAAGTATCATTAATGTTTTTTATGGTTCATGTTGATTATTAAGTATCTTCAAAAGGAAAAGAAAAGCTAAAGTGAGAAAAATAAAAATGACATAAAAGTAAATGCTCAAGTGAGCAAAGATGAAAAATAGCATAAAATATAAATGCTAAAGTAAATGGTACATAAAGTAAAGAGTATAAAATAAAAACATAAAATAAAGTCAATTCTTAGAAGCTAATGGTTAGTTGGATGACCATCTTGAAACTTTCATTTTGAACTCATTAGAGGATTGGTAAAACAAAAGCCTCTCATCAACAAGTTGCATTTGCTTTTTGTCAAGTATATCATCCATTTAAGAATGCTCAAGGAAATATTTAATGATCAATGATGTTTAAGTGATCCGCATTGACCAAAATTGATGAAGATCTATTGGAGGATTGGTAGAACCAAAGCCTCCTAACAATGAATCTCAAGGTTATTAGATCAAATGGTTCAAATTAATAAACTTGGGTTTGCAAACATAGGTTTGGGCCACGAATGATCATTTTCTCAAATCAGGACAAAATTTAACACTATGTTAAGCAATCGTAAGTGGACTTATGTAGAAGTCGCATCTATTTTGAGGCCGGTCAATAGAAATCTATGTACTTCATGTTTGGATAAATGATATAGAGATCATCATCCATTAACATGTAGCACAAATAAAAAAGAAAGGGATAAGATGAAGAGGGAGGGGAATGATAAGCTAATTTGGATCACTACCTTAAATCTCTTTCATCTTTAAATTCAATCACTCATCTCGATGGATTAAAGTACTGAACATATCATTAATCCAAAGCACCAAAAAATGAATTAAATAATTCACTCTTAGGTAGATTTGAATTAATGAACATTTATCAAACTTCATCTACACCCAAAGTCCATTGAATTTAAAGACAAATTGGACATTTAAAATTGCAATCCAAATCAAAAATCAAAAGGAATGAGTAGAAAAAGAGAGATGGATCAAAATAACCCCAAAACAAGGCATAAAAAGCATTTTGGCTCTGTTACAATCGATTGCACTCTAGGAGCAATCGTTTGCATCAGTGCTTTTTTTCAAAAAAACGTGAAATTCATGCTGTGAAAATCGATTGCGCTGTGAGTGCAATCGATTGCACCCTATGAAAAACAACAAATAAACATTTTAAAATGTCAAATTCTTGTTCAAACTTTCCATCAAACACCTTATGATCATGGATTTAACTGAGCACGAAAGTTCCATCAAATTATGAGAAAATAACACCAATGGAATCACAAAACAATGTTCATGAATCAAATCCAAAGATCAACAAAAGATCACATTATGAAAGATGAAGATCCAACTTACCAAAGGTAGATCTAGAGAATTATCAAAACATCTTCAAGAATTTGCTTCAATCCAGCCCCAAAAATCAATTTCCTAAGCTTGGATGTAGAGAATTGATAAAGAAAAATTATTTAGATGAAGGTTTAGTTCAAAGATTAGTAAGCTTCAATGTAAAGCTTACTAACTTTTATTGAAATGGAGCTTTGAGTGAATTTTGTAGATGGAGGGAATTGAGAGATTTTTTAGTAAAGTGAATTTGGCTATCAAAAGCTTGAAATTTTGAATGAAATGAGGGCTCTATTTATGGAGTTTAGGCTTGGGATTAGTGGTGGTTTGAGAAATGAAATTAGGCTTGGTAATTGATTCTTGGAGCCAAAATTTGAATTAATGGTATATCTTTCAAAAAAATGAATAGTAATTGGAGCCAAAATTTTAATTAATGATATATCTTTTAAAAAATGAAGAAAAACTGGAGCCAAAATTGACAAGCTTGAAATTGCTGATTTTTTTCAAAATTTCACTCTGCAATCGATTACACTCTCGGAGCAATCGATTGCATCAGTCTTTTTTTTCAAAAATTGCACAAAATGCACTCTGTGCAGTCGATTACTCTCTGTGAAAAAAAATGAAAAATTTTAATTATTTTTTCTTTGCAAATAGAGATTTTTGGGAAATAATACCGGAAAACCTTATTTGTCAGATGCTTTGACTTGGTACCTAAAAAACACAAATATTCAAAGACAAATATTTTTTATATTTTAATTAGAAGTTAGTGGACAACACATGTACAAAATATATTACTAAGGTGCTTGGAGATCCCTCAAGAGCAAATTTAAATATAGGATGCAATAGGAGAAAAAACCTCAAACATTAGTTTGTGATCTGGTGGCATTGTGATGGTATGAGATGATAGAGGAATCTTAGGGTGGGAAATTAGGGTACAACACCTTCTTATGGACCACCAAGTCAAAAAATTCATCATCCTGCACAAAAAAGGCACATTTAAGAGGATTCGTCTTCAAGCCATGTTTCCTCATTCTTTCGAATGATAGGCGAAGGTGATACATATGACTTTCACCTGATACAGATTTTACTATTATATCATCAATATAAACTTGCATGAAAGTCTCAATAAAGTCATCAAATATAGATTCATTGCTCTTTGATAAGTTTCCACTTCATTTTTTAAGTCAAAAGGCATGACTACCAGCTCATAGGTGCCTAATGCCCTAAGGCATCAAAAAGTTGTATTGGGTATGTCCTCTTCACCAATGAAAATTTGATTATATCCATAGTATCTATCAAGCATACTAAGATACTCGAAGCCTGCAGATGTCAATTAGAATTTATGTCACAAGCATTCAATATTCATCCTTTGGGGTGCAAAATTTAGATCTCGAAAATCTATGCAAACCCTAAGAGACCCATTTTTATTAATAACAAGAATAATATTTATAATCCATTAGACATACCTTGTGGTCCGAATAAATTTGCATCAGAGGAGTCTTTCTATCTCTTCCTTTATCTTCGAGAGAATCTATGGTGCAAACCTTCTTGGAGTCTGCTTGATGGGCTTCTTGCCATCCTTGATAGACGGCTTCAATTCTACCAAATCTTTGCTTAAATTAGGAATCTCGTCGTAATCCCAAGTGAAACAATCCTTGTACTCTTTTAGCAATTGGATCACTTTGGCTTTCATCTATGGGTTAAGTTGTTCACTCACACCCAGGTCCACTTCTTCGAGAGGGTCCTGTGACATCATCTTTTCACTTGATGATGTTGGATCTTTCTCGAATCCCATAGGCTCTTCATTGTATATTGCATCTAGCCTCTAGTCTTTTGCTTCAAAGGGCATCTCTTCGTCGTGGGGTTTTGGTTTGAAATCCACCCCAGGTCCCTTCGCATGCATTGCTTCATCTTTGGCTTCGATAGCCATGTGTTTTACTTCAGCCTCTAAGGTCGTCTTTAATTTATTTTCGGCTAAATAAGCCCAAAAAAAATTGAAGAATTGGGACTCAGACATTGTCAATGTCTTCGTCAGCTCATCCAGTTGGCCGTATTCTTGGAACTCCTTCCACATCAGCTTTTTCTCCCATAATTTCCCTAATCCATTGGAATCCATTAGTGGGATGTAGAGTAAGGAAGTAAAGAGCATTCTTATTAGGTGAATATGCGTCATCCGCATGGTTACATGGCCCAATATTGGCCAAATTCCTATCAAAGTTCCTTCTATCCAAATGTTTAACTTCTACCATGTAATAGCTATGATCTGCTTCAATGTTCTCGAAGATGACATCTTCTCTCCAGATTGACATTCATTGATGCATTGAAGAAGACACTGCCCTTATTCCATGGATCAATTCACTTCCTAGCAATAAGTTATAATTTGTCTTTGCTGCAATGACTATGAACATGATGGGTCTTGTGATCAAACCCACTGTAAGATCCACTTGCACCACACCTAAAGTATGGCCTATTTTACCTTCATAGTTTGATAGTACCATGTTGTGGGGCTTGATATCAATGTCCAACATACCAAATCTCTTCAACAATACTTGGGGCATTAGATTCACCGCAACTCCACCATCTACAAGAATTTTATTGATCCCCATATTTTCCACCTTTCCCCTTATGAATAGAGGTTTAAGGTGATTTTTCATTCCCTGATCAGGTCGCTCGAAGAACACATTTTGTTCTTCAACAGCTCCATTATTCATGATATAATAGCACACTTGCTTGTGTTTTGACATCTCAATCTCGTCAGCTTCCTTTTATTTTTTAACCTCAGTTATTTGATGATACTCATGGGGAAGCACTGAGACCACAATGTAGTTTATTTTAAGGGAAGACTCTCCATCTGATTATGTCTTGGTTATTTGCTGGGTCCTTTTGATCCTTTTTGCCAATTTCTTCTTTCTTTGGGGAAAAAAGTATTCTCCCCACAGGTTGCTTCTCTTCGACCATAATGGTTGAGGGAATTTAGTTACTATTGGATTCTCCCACTTCTTTTTCTGCCAATTCTCTCTGCGCCTTCCTTATCTTTTGGTGTCTTCGCCATTGAGATCTGGATATGGTGTTTTTCCTTTGTAATCCTTTGACTTGTATGCTTGTTGCTTTCCCACTTTTAATTACTTTCTATATTCTATTTATGTCCTTCCTTCTACTTCGAAACTCCTCCATTTTTCCTTTTCTGCTCCTTTAACTTCATTCGAGTTTATCCATTTATCAGTTGGGATGTTTGCAGGTGGCTTGAAGGTAACTCTTCGATTTTCCTTAGGATAAAGACTATCAATCCTCATGGGAATTCCCCTTTTGTCGAATGTGAAATTGGTCCTAGGACCCCTCTGGATGTCCCAACAACGAGCATATGGGATTTTCTCAAAGGTTTCTGATACCTTTCAATCATAAACCACACTGCACCTTGGGCACATTAGGTATTCTGATTTTGTTTTGTTGCAGTGGACAAAGAAACCCAGAAAAATTTCCCCAACCTTTGGGTAGACAATTTCCATCTAATCACCTTTCCTCCAATTGCCCCTAGTTCAAGCATATCCGATTTTTTGATAAGTGTCTGCTGCTTTTCGATCATAGATTATGCTGCATCAGGGACACATTAGCCCCTCAGAATTCTTTTTATGGCAGCAAACCAGATAATCTAGGATACTTTCTCCAACCTTTTGGTAACAATTCCTTATCTGATCATCTTCTATTATGAGGCGCCTTTCGACTTCCTCCATTTCAGGAGCAGGCTGGTTCAGATCCACCATGTTAGCTTCAAGGCCATAACCTTCAGTAATCCTGATATTTTCAAACTTGACTCTAAGACCTTCAGTGGCCTTTGTCATTCCACCACTTGTGGAAATATCAATAGTAATCTTGCCTTCAACATCCTGGTTAATTAGACCTTCAGTAGTCTTTTTAACTTTGATACTTGGAACAAAATCCTCGGTAACATTATTTAAATTATTGGCAAGGACTTCAGTAGCATCCTTTGTTTCAACATTTGCAACAAAATCTTTAGTGATCTTGTTATCAGGGTGTTGGTTAATGTCGAAATCAACAACTTTCAGCATGTGGATATCTGCAGGTTCAACATAATTGGTTTCCGCTACATGGAGAGGATCAACATCAACCTTCATTTGGCTTCTGTTCTTTTTGACAAACGTCAATCTCTCTTCCTTGATAGCATTCTGAATAAAATCCCTAAAAATAAAACATTGTGAAGTTTTATGTCCCAAAAATTTATGATATTTACAAAAACCTCTTTTCTTCCATTGATCTAACAGAGGAATTTTGGCACCATGTGGCACTACCATCTGGCCATCTTTTACCAATAAATCAAATATTTTGTCACATTTCATTACGTCGAAAGTGTATGTTTTCTTAGGGAACTTATTGTTCTTTTCTGGCTCTGCACGATTCTTCCCATTCAAAGGGGCTAAAACTTTGCAAGGATATGGTGGGCCTTGCTTTAATTCATCCAAGTACACTTCACATTCTTCGAAGTCTGAAAAATCATTGCAGGCTTCTTTTTCATCTAGATTGGTTTTGACATATGCAACTCTTTCTTTTTTATGGATTTTGTTTGCTCTAGCCTTTTCGACCTTCAAGTGCTCCACTTGTCTAACCTTGTCCACCAATTGGGCTATATCCCTTAAGTAGTGAGGATCTAACTTCTTTCTAATGGAGAAATCTAATCCTCTTGCAGCCATCTCAACTAATTCATGTTCAGGCACTTGGGTGAAGCATCTTGCCTTTAACAGGAAGAATCTTTTGAGGTAATCATCAATTGGATCGCTAAACTTACACTTAATGCTGGATAATTCACTTAGGCTTGTCTTCGATTGACCCACATAAAATTGTTCATGAAACAATCTTTTTAAACGAGTCAATTTTGGATATAATTTTCTACAAGGGTAGTGAACCATGTGAAAGCATTTTTGGTTAGTGAACTAGGAAAATATTTTATCCTTAAGTTTTCATTATTCGTTATATCCCTAGCCTTGGTAAGATACCCGGCTATATGTTCGACAGTTGATTCGCTAGTATCTCGAGATACTTTTATGAACTTGGAACTTTCCAACCCCTGGGAAATTTAGTTTGCAAAATATATTCAAATAAATAAGAAGTGTAGTTTAACCTACTAAAGCCAATATTTACACCATTTCGTGCCATGATTCTTTCAATAATGGATGCCATATTATTGTTTGCTTCCATGTTGTCTTGTCAAACTTGATATAAGACTTCATCATCATTTTGATTTCTATTCACCATCATAACCCTAGGCTCTAGTTGCCTTAAAATTTGTGGTTCCTGCCTTAGAGGTATGACTCTAGGTATTTCAATATTCGTAACTCTAGGCAGTTCGACTATCCCTCTCTAATTTACCACACTCTCCTGGGTGGATTTGTTTGATTCTGTTGAACTTGGTTAATTGTTGGGTCCTCTTCTAAGATCACCCCTTAATTTTCCCTAACTCACTCCCTCTGAGGATGTGTTGGAGGTTGATGCACACCAAAGAAATTAGCGATGCGCGTCATTTGCGCAACCATTTGTTGGTATGCTTGAGTAGTGTTTTGAATCAAAGGGTTAAAGAATGTACCCATTGTTTGTGCAAACATCTGGACCATTTCATGGTTACTTTCGTCCATTTGCTGTCTAATTACCGTTGCAGTTTGATTTGTTAAATTTGGAATTTGGGAAGAAACTCCATCGATTTGTGGTTGGACATTTTGACCCTTGTTATTAACAACAGATCCAGAACCTTGTAATTGAGAAGTAACATTCATGACAGGATCTGAGTATGTTGAAGTGGAATTATGTAAACCCATCATAAACGAAGATGGCATGCCATAAGGCCATTCACGATCTTTTTGAGGCATGGAAAAACCAGGTGGCCTTATAGGCCTATGAAAAGTATTTCCACCTGGAGGGGGGGGGGGGGGGGGGTCCCTTGGAAACCATGTGGTTCTACATAGGTCAAAAATAGGGTATGTATAAGCGTTCATATATTCCACTCTAAAAATTCATTATTTAGCTCAGGTTTGAGTTGTATCAAATGCAGGATTTTCCTGAAGCTCACACAGTTGATTGTTTTCATCATCACTAAGACCATCTTGAGTTACCCCTATATTCCAATTCCAAACTAATCCATTCTAGTTTCCCATGTTTTCTATTTTTCATGAAGGTTCATATGAAATTGAGTAGAGATTCGGATATTGAATATTTAGTGGCCCGTGCCCCATCAATTGCACTTTTAAAAACCAAATTTTCTACATTACCTAATTTGCAGCAAATTGACTTGTTAAACTAGTTTTGATCCTCCAAAATATCCAAACCCACATTTTTACACCCCTTCACCATAAAGACTCTATGCTACCTTTCCCTAATCCTACAACCACTAATATCTTCTCTTGAATATTTTCATACTTGATAGATGATAAGCCAACTTACACTACTATGAAAAAAGGTTTTTAACAACGGTTAGAAAAGATATATAATCACGCGGGTCCAGACGTTATTATGTAGCGTCTAATTGTATATGTGTTATTTTCAATCACGATCCAGTGACCGTTGTAGTAAACTAGAAAGCACACACCTTATAACATCGGCCGTGACAAATAACACAGAGGCATGTGACCGATCAACCTCTTGGTCCAAAACGGTACTTTAAGTCCATCCCCTAGCTTGATAGATAACAGTTGAGTAAATCCTGCTTCTGTATCATCTCCAATTTTCATCAAAGCTCTCTACCATATGGACTCTAACAAGTTCTTACCAATCTTCCTTTTAAACAGAATCCTATCATGTAGCAAGTGGTACCTCTCCTCCAGAATTCCTTTCCAGATTGCATCTCCTTCATTTAAGAATCTCCAAAGCCATTTTGTTAGAAGGACCTTGTAAAACACCGCCATGTCTTTGATTCCTGATCCTCCTTTATCTTTGTGTTTGCAGATCGTTCTCCAACTAATCCAGTCAACACATTTCTTCTCATTTGCACTATGCCACCAGAAGTTTCTCTATACTTTAATAATAGCATCCATCACCTTATTAATTTATTATATATTTAACGATATTGCCACTGATTTTCCTTTATACACCCGTTTTCATTAAATAGGGTGTAAATTGTCATTTTTATACTAGTGAAGTGACAATATTAGGAATCCGCCTCTTCCGATATCCACCCCAAAATGTTATCGAGGAAACTCTTTGTTCCATCCCTATTTCCGTAGGAGAAAAATCTCTGACTTTTAAACTTCAAACCAATAATTTCTACAAAAATCCATGTTAACAAATGTAGATAGACATCTAGGTAGGTAGGAGTAATGTTAATTGATGTGAGAAAAAATCCAATAGTTTAAGAAAATGATTAGAGAAATATAAAACGATAGGCTTAAAAACCTAAAAAACTATTTTCAACATAAATATTCTAATAGACAATAAGATTGTAAAGAAAAACTGATAACTTATTTTATTTTATTTAACATCTTTTTAGAGTCCAAACCATAACTACAAGGTCCATGAAATATGAAAAACAACAAACTATATGAAAATCTTAATATAATATGGAAATGCCAAAACTAAGGACAACTTATTTAATACTATAGTTGAGCTTCTTTTTACTCCCTAGGATTTGATAATCCTCCCGAAAGGATTTTCTACACACATACACTTTCTAAAATAACAGAAAGCTTCCAAAGGAGTGTCGCATTTACAATCAGAATATGTAAGACAATATTCACCATCCGCTATAACAAATAAGAGAATAAAAATAAACATTACATAATTAGGATAAAGATTAATGCTATATAGTTAGAATTTTTTTTAATGAAGAATTATAATAAAAAAGGTAAAAGATGGGATACAAAGATAGACCGACATCTCCCAAAATCTTACGAAAGAGAAACAAATCTAAAGAAAGACATTCCTAGTCTATTCTTTACAAAATCAGCTCATATACTAGAAGGGATGGAAGAGAAATAAATGGTATCGATACTCTTAAGTTCTAAGTTAGCGAACCTATCTGCACAATTTTTGTCTTCTCTAAAAATATGAGAGGCTATAAAATTTCAATTAGAAGTTATATTTATACAGTTTACTCATCTATTTTTAATAGACCAAGGCACTTGATAGGGAGGTTTAAAAGTTTTGACAACCGCCATTGAATCCGTTTCCAACTAGATATTGTTCGAATTCTTTGAAGTATCACCACTCCAAATGAAAATTTTCACACATAAGAGGTCATGCTATGGATAAGCATATATTGAATGATAGACTTTACTAGCTCCACCCTTCCTGCAAACGTCAATAAAGAACCTTTCCACGAGACAAGCGCATTAATGAATTTGTCCCCTATTCATTATTTGTCATTTTGTTTACTTTTAGAAATTTAATTAGTAACTAAGTTACAATGGTTATTGATTTTTAATGATGGTGATAAATGGCCAAAGATGATCATAATTAGGCAAAATACCCTTTTTAGTCCTTTAAGTTTACCCCAAGGTCCATTTTGGTCCTTTATCTAAAAATAGTGTCAAACTGGTCCTATAATTCTTTCAAAAGGACCATAGGAGTCCTTCCCGTCCATTTTGGTCCTTTTTGGTTCATTGGAGAAGTTGCAAAATGAGCTTGATGAAGCAAACATAGAGATACATCATCTAAAGCAAAGGGAGGATGGGCTGAAACATAAGATAATGGAGTTACAAATTGAAATAAAGAAGGATGGGCTGAACCAAAAAGGAACAAAATGGACGGAAAGGACTCTTATGGTCCTTTTGAAAGAATTATAGGACCAGTTTGACACTTTTTTTAGATAAAGGACCAAAATGGACCTTGGGGTAAACTTAAAGGACTAAAAAGGGTATTTTGCCTTATAATTATTAAGTATGATTACCCCTTATATCTTTTGTATTTATGTATCCTGTTAGAATATATGTTTAGTTTGCATATTATTTCAAGTGTTTCTTTGCAATAGGATATATCCTGCAACCAAACATTCTTCTGAAGTAGAGATAATGAACAAGAAAATAAATCTCACATTATATAAAAGTATTAAACAAGTTATCATCAAAATCATTCATCCATTTTAGTGGAGTGAACTCAACACCCAAGATCCAATGATGTTTATAAAACTTATGATCAAATCAACTATGAAGATCACAGCGGTCGCCGATGACGTTGCGACGTCACCGCCGCGAAGAAATCAATTTTTCCAAAAAATTAACATCTTTTAGTTCGCTATCTCCTCCTTGTTTGAAATATAGAAACAAATTTTGAAGAAAGTCAGCGAGAGCTAGTAAATTTACATCTTTTTGTTTAGTATCTCCTCCTTGGAGGATTCAAGAATGAAATCAAGATTTTGCCTTTGGAGAATTGATGGAAAAACTTGCAACCATGTGATGTCCAAGATAAATTAGGTGTAGAATTCTTTGAAGTCATTGTATCTTGATGATGAAAGCATAAGTGTACAAAAAAAACTTGAATGTTCATTTGTGTAATTCATGAAACACCTTGATATTTTGGTAAAAAGGCTTGAAACTCTTCCTTTGTACTTGAAAATTAGGCCAAATAAGTCTCTTGAGTTGCTCTTTTGTAAACTTGAATAAATCATGTATTAAATTTAAACTTGTTACATTTGAATTCAAACCATTCACAGTTCCAAAATGTAGGCATTATAAATTGGATGTAAATTTGGTCTCTTGGATTTGTACTTCATTTGAAAAACATTTGCAACGCATTTGAACTTGACATTTGAATTTTTAATAATGTCTTGAAATTTGAATAATGAATAAAACTGAACTTGAAACTTTGAAACTTGAAATGAATGAATTGTATTTATCCCTTAAGTTCCAAGTAACTTAGAATTGAAGAAATCCATATGAACTTGAGTTTGAATTCCAAGAAATCATGCTTGATCAATGAACCTGATTCTTCAATTGAATTAAAAGATTAAATAAGCAACCAAATCCCATTTGAAAAATTGATGAAGTCTTGAGTGATCGACTAAATCAACAATAAACAGTTTGACATGATGAAAAATCAATCAATCATTAAACACTTGATAAGTATCATCACAAGAGAATAAATTTGATCCAATCCTCTGAACTTTTTGAAAAGAATTGACTCGTGAAAAAAGAAGTTGGGTTAAGACCTTTAGATGATGATGAACTTTCAATGAGGAGAGGAAAAAGCTCAATGTAGCCATGAGAAGAACCTAACACAATGAACTTCAATTGAGAATCGACTCCACTGTCCAAGCACAAAATAGGAGAAACACTAACGCAACTGTTCTTGAGAAGTCTTTGATGAAGGCATGAAAATAAACACATGAATCTATCTTGAAAATCCTTGAGAATCAATCTTTGACTAGAGCAACTCAAAACCCTCATTGAGAAATCTCATTGGAATTTCTTGATTCAAAACCCTATATTGTAAAAGAAACAAAACAAACAAGACATATTTTTGTATTTTTATTAGATGTTAGTAAGATATTAAAGCAACCGGCGGAAAATCATCGAGAAAAAAATCAATGAAGTCGTTATCGAGTATTTATTTATCCCACAAGAATGGAAAGGAAAATCATCAAAGAAAAACCTGAGAAGGGAGAAATCACAATCATAAAACTGAGAGATCGGGTATGGGAGTCGGTTACGCAAGGGGAAGATATTAACATTCCTCACGTTTGTGGTACTCCATGTGATCCACTCTTGTTTTTCTAATCAAAGGGTGTGTTCATATCTAAAACTTACGAGATAAGGGAAAATGCATGAATGTAAAGCGTATGTACAAAGAAAAAGGTTTTATTAGTCGTGCCTGCCTCGATTGTGAACCTTTTTTCCTATGTACCACCGCCCGTGCAATGAGGATCAAGGCACTTCGCACTTCACCTAAAAAATGTTTGTTATATGTTTTTTATTAATAATGCTAATTTCGCATTCTACCGTAACTCGACCTTTGAAGACTCACGCATTGTAGTAGAAAGAAATTAACATGTTCTTACCTGAAAAGGATTTTCAAAGAAAAGCCCGAAGACAGCCCAAAGGAAAAAAGGTTTGAATTTGTTGGTGTTTTTTAGTGGGGTGATAGCAATTGGATCCCACGGGAGGGAGAACTCACTATTTCTCCACTTATTTGCAAAAGATTTTGCAATTTGAACCGTAATAAAGTCCAAAGTGAAAATAGAGCAAGATTCAGTCTAAACTGATTCGCTCTATCCCACAAGAATCAACTGCATACGATTTCCATCTTTAATTATTAAGTGTTTTAGAATTTGAACAAAGAAAAGAGTTTTTTGTTTTAAGAATGCAAAAGGGGAATGGGAAAGTCTAAGGGAGACTAACAATCCTAGTGTTGTCATACAATGGGGATCCTAAAGTTTGAATAACAAAGGGAAATCTCTACATAAGTTAGAAATCATAGATTACAACCTAATGGAAAATTTGAATCGAAAACTAAACAAGAAATCCTAAGGGAACATGCAAAGATTACAACCTAATATCCAACTTGAATCGAAAATGAAACAAGAAATCCTAAGGGAACATGCAAAGATTACAACCTAATGTCCAACTTGAATCGAAATCGAAACAAGCATTCCTAAGGGAACGTTTAAATGTTACAACCTAATGTCCAACTTGAATCGAAAACTAAACAAGTAATCCTAAGAGAACATGTAAAGGTCTAAAGAAAAGCATAAACACAAGTGCAATCGAACAAAGTCGAACCAAAACCAAAACAAAAATTAAGTGCAAGCTAGCAACAAACAATGAATCCAATGGATTTCAAAGTGGGAGTAAGGAACTCTTCTCACTTGATTTCCTCAAGCACCAATGTCGATTAATAACTCGAAGCGTCAACGTTTAAAGAAATATGAGCTAGCATCGTCTAAATGAATGACAATATGTGGGGGTTGGTTGCGAACCCTTTTCCACTTTATTTGACTCAATGGAAAAGAATAAGCACGGTTCAAAGCATCAACGTATAACTCAAGGTAAGAAAGATCAACAAACTTGAAATTATGGGGGCCGATTACAAGCCCTTGTGCCACTTATTGACTCGATAGCAAGAACAAAGTAAAAGGGGAGGGGAATTGCCTTCTTCGAGGACTTTAGAAAAATGGCCTCTTTTGAGGTCTTTAAACAAACACAAACATTTCCTCTTTTGAGGTCTTTAAACAAACACAAATATTGCCTCTTTTGAGGATTTTAAACAGAATTACTAACCTAAAATAGGGACTCCAAGGCATGCATCTCTATTCCTACTTCTCATGGCAAGGAAAGTGAAAAGACAATGTGAAATATAAACGGATGAGAAAAATACCAAATGAACAATAAGTCTGTAGAAAAGCGACATCAAAGAAAAAGAAACCCGATGGCCTTCATGAAATCTTCAACAATCAAAGAAAAGCAATCAGAAATAAGAGGTACAAGATAAGAGTGAAAACATCATAATTTAAAAATAAATCACATGCGAAATAACCATCAAGTTATAGCCCTGCACAAGACAATGCTACACAACAAAATAATCCACAACTCACATAATGTGACAAACTACTTCCTGAAGCTTACACAATGCTACAAGACGAGTTAGTAATAAATAGAAAAATTAATTGCAATCAAACATGAATTTTAACTCAATTTGAGACTTAAACATGAATAAAACAAGTTTGAGTAAGCATTGGAACCATAAAATCCAAAACTGTGCAGCACCGTCATTAATACGGAAATGTAAGAAAACCGAGTTAAACTCGTCACAAATCAACATTGATGTCAAAAAATCAAAAAATCAAAACCAAATAAGCTTCAAGAAACAATTAAATCGCAGTTCTCATGCCCTTATAGATTCCGGGAAGCAACTACATTATCTCATGAACCGAGCAAAAAGTTGATTTAAAATCATCAAATCTCAATGCAAATGCAAAACAATCACCAAGGCAAGCTTACTTGTGCATCGACCAACAATTTAATCGCACATTTGTGCATACTTACTGTAGTGGTAGGAATGTTGAGACTAAGCCATTATATTAACTTAACTCGTATAAATCAAATAAAAATCAACACCGTGCTTTATTGTTTCCAAAGGAAAGAGGAAAAGAGTGAATAAACCTAAAAAAGATGGGGGCGAATCTAAGTACGGGGATTGTTTATGCAAACGAAAGGTATTATCATCATAAAAATCTATGGTACTCCATAGGAACCTCTTTGAAAATCAGTATTTTGACTATAAAAGGTGTATACGAAAAATAGATGGTGGGGATGAGAAAAGAAGTATTTTTTTACAATTTTTCACCCGTCTTGGTTGTGAACCTTTAGTGCCTATGTAGAACCTTCCATGCAATAGGGGATCAGGGTACTTGTATTTCACCTCAAAATTTTTAAATAAACACATGTGTGTTGGTTAATTTTAAGAGAAGAGACATCATCGTCATATCCGAGTGGAAAACATACTTACTACTCACAATTATGAGAAAGGAGCATTTGCGTCATCTCAAAGGGAGGATAAAACTTGGATTTAAAATCCACCACTTAACACCCAAGTGGAAAATAACTCTCTTCAATACATATCGTAGAAGTTTAGTCTTTCAACAAAAGATATCAAAGTATTATGGTTAAATTGATTAAAGTTTGATTAAGAAAATATTTTTGAAACGGCATGGACCTAAGTCCATGTTTATTATGAAAGCGGTTCAAGTTAGAAAACAAGAAGAGTTTTGAAAATGAGGGAGCATATTTTTGAAATTAAAGAAGATAGAAGGAGATGAAGGGACTATCCTAAAGCATAAGATAAAAGCTAAGGAAAAGAATGCTCTAATTAACAAGAAGCCAACACTTGACCTGAAAAAGTCAATGTGGAATTCCTATCCTTTTGATTAAAACAAAGAAAACAAAAAAATATTAAACCTTTGAGGAATACCAAGCTTCATATGAATTAAGAACTAAGCAAAGTCTTCATTGACAAAAAATATCCAGGGTAACAAGTGTATACAGAGGAATTCTCTATCACAGACAAAGCATGAAAATCATAATAACTTGCACACAAAAAAATTCGAACCAATGCCTTGGATTAAACTCCAAGGATTTCAGAAGTTCTTCACAAAAATATCAACCAAAGGTTATAGATTTCCAAGGTCTCATGTCTTGTAATTCTAAGTCTCAAGAATTCACAACTCCATAATGCTAGGGATAGTAACCAAATAGTCCAAGTAACCTTAAAGCTTTTAATGTTTAAGTTGATTATTAAGTGTATTAAAAATGAAAAAAGAAAGCTCAAGTGAGCAAAGATAAAAAGGTAGAAAATAAATGCTCAAGTGAGCAAAAGGCAAATAACATGATATGTAAATGCTAAAAAATAAATGGTACATAAAAGTAAAGGCATAAAATAAAGGCATCAAGTAAAGTTAATTGTTAGTGAATTAAAAATTAGAGGTCAAGTATAACAAAGGGTTAGTTGAATGACCATCTTGAAGCTTTCTTTTGAAAACTCATTAGAAGATTGATAAAATAAAAGCCTCTCAACAACAAGTTTAATTTTGTTTTTGTCAGGTATATCATTCATTTCAAGTACTCAAGACAACCACATATGATCAACGATGTTCAAATGATTCACTTAAACCAAAATTCATGAAGTTAATTAGAGGATTGATAGAATCAAAGCCTCCTAACAATGAACTTCAAAGTTATTGGATCCAAAGTTTCAAATTAAACATACTTGGGCTTGCAAACATAGGTTTGAGCCACAAATGATCATTTTTCAAATCGGGATAAATTTAGCGCTATGTTAAGCAATCGTAAGTAGACTTATGTAGAAGCCACAACTATTTTGAGGTCGGTCAATAGCAATCTCTGTACATACATGTTAGAGAAATGATATGTACATCATTCTCAAAAAACATGTAACACAAGTAAAACAAGAAAGGGATAAGATGAAGAGGGAGGAGAATGATAGCGTAACCAATGTATCAGATGAAACTAGGGTTTCAATTATCATCAACATCATTCATCTATTTTGGTGGATTTGGTTTTTAAACCTATCAACACCCAAGATCCAATAAGGTTGAGGAACTTGTCCCAAAATAACACTCAAGTGTCTCCAAATCAGGACCAATCAAAAAAATAATAAAATGTATTTAATATAAAAACAAAATTTAAATGATTTAAATAAAAAAGAAATAATTGGTAAAATAAACAACATGTATTAAAACACCAAATAAAAATCCCAAAAAAATATCAAAGGTAAAATATGAGTCAACAAGTGTTGACAAATTTTTTTAATGATTTTTTAAAGTCAGAAACTATTTTTTAAAATATAAAGAAATTATCCAAAATTTGTGAAAATATTATAATCAAAAATAAAAATAAGATAAGTTCACCAAAATTTTTCAAGAGGTCATTGGACCTTCCATAGTTTTTTCAGAATTTTAAAAGATCAAAAAGTATTTTTAAACAATTAAAACAAGCCAAATAAAGTGAAACATCATAAAAAATAATAAATCCCAAAATAAAATTGTGAAAAAATAAAAATCAAAAAGAGAAAAATCAAAAGTATTTTTGATAATTTTTTAACAATTTTAGATGTCGAAATGAATTTTTTTATGAATTTTTGAAGGTTAAAACAATTAAAACAAAAATCAGAAATTAAAATAATAAACCAAAAAAATATGGACCATCTTATCATTGTCAAAACACGTTAGTAATCAAATCCAAGGTATTTGGTGTGTTGTGCATGATATGGACAATAATTAATAAACCACCAAATCATTTATTTTAAAACCAAGTGACGTCTTGTCATTGGTTGAAGATGACACGCTGGTCGTCTTCAACCTCCAGACACACGCGAGTTGTATGTTTCGCAAATGGAAAAATAAGAGGTTCAGACCAGTGCCATTTGATTCGTCTCATCTAGACGAAGACAACTGCAACCTCACGAAAAATTTATTTAACCTGTAGATCAATCGATTTGGAAAAAACCAGAAGAAAAAGTAAAAACGAGTTTTAAAATTAAATGATCAATTCCCCATAAAAATGGAAACCATAAGAAGCATGAGCTTCATAGAATAAGAGACTACATCTTAGCAATTTATTTGAAGTGAAATGGTGGAGAATTCTACCTGCATGAAGTTCAACAAATTGGCTCTACAACTGAAATTCTGTAACTCAATCCAGTGCAAAAATTTTCTTGTTAATGGTCTGGTTAGCTTCAATGGGTGCCAAAGAAGCTAATTGAGTGGAGATTTTTGTCAATTAAGGTGAGGAAATGAGAAATTAAAATTCAAGCTCAAGAGTTCGTGTGGGATCTTGGCAGGTGATTCTGGCTATTAAATCTTGAGAAAATGAGTGAAATAGAATCCTCTATTTATAGGGAAATGAATGATGATGAGAAATGAGAGCAATTATGAGCAAATCATGCAAACCAAGCTAGATGTGATCATGCAAAACGTGTGACTTGAAATGCATCAAAACGACCTCATACCAAGTGCGATTCTTATCAAAACACATATGGACAATTAGTTAAATATGTTTAGTAACTAAACATCGAGTAATTCGACCTGTAAGCCAAGTTTACTCATAGTAAAAATTTGGACTCGAAGTAAAAAATAGATTCCATGGAGCCAACTTCAACAATGCATAACTCACAACTCAGGGACCTTTATGATGCAATCTTGGATTCTTTAGAAAGCTGATTGATTACTCTTGACAATGTCCTATGAAAGTTTTCATTTGGATGCTTGAGTAGAAAGTTATATCCATTTGAAATCAAGAAAAACACGTATATTCTTTGTACTTAGGGACTATAAAAGTTTTCATTATGGAGATGCTTTAGCAATTTTCTTTTAGGGACTAGATCATTTGCCGAAAGGAAACTGTAGGGTCATCGAATGACTATGATCTTTTTTGATTTATGGGTCTTTACTAAAGGGTTCGTGCCTCATGACTATTTTATTTAAAGGCAACCAAAGTGGGAGATACCTTAGAGGTGCACATGTGCAAGTGTGTTGAGATTCGGTTATTTTTTGTCTTTTTGTTAGGTTAGCTAACATTTGATTATTAGTCTTTCCATACATGCCTAGTTACTAACAGTAATATTGTACAGAAAAATAAAGTGCGAAAATATAAATCTACACTATTACAACACTTTGGGACAATTACATAAAAAAGTAGAAGAAAATAAAATGCAGAATTTTAAATCTAGACTATTACATCCCATAATCAGTTACATTATTTATATAAAATGCGAGAAAAAAATAACGCGCGCGAAATAAATATTACGTCTAAAAATCCTAAGAAAAATTCTAAGTAAACAAGAAAAAATCTTTTTGGTTTTATTTTTATTTATTTTAAAAAAAAATTAAACTAAATCTAAATTTAATTTAAGAAAATAAATGTTGAATGAAATTAATCTAATTAAAATATTTTTGCATTTTTTATTAAGAAAACATTTGAAACATAAATTAAATCCTAAATTCTAGTTCATTTTAAAATAAGAAAGTAGTTAAAATTTAATTAATTAATTAATTAAAGAAATTCATTATTTTAATTTAAAAAAAAGTCTAAGCCTAATTTTTTTGTGATTTTTTTTATTATTTGCTTAATTAAGTAAAGAAGGTAAAAGAAATTAAAACAACACAAAAAAAACTAGATGGGTCTGAGATAATAAAAAAGAAGTGGGGGTGTGGTTGTTGAATTCGCTGGCCCATGAAGGGAGAGGCCCAGATTTGCTTCTGGATCCAATGTGGATTGGTCTTGATGGCACATGGTGAGCCTGCAAATGGAGTGCGCTAGATCTGATCAGATGGACATCTGATGGCACATGTCTGATGGTGTATAATGCACATCTAGCTATGAGGAGCACTAGATCTGCATGAAACAAGTTAGAAAATATAAAAATGGAGCTTATTGAGGCGTTTTGTGATGTTTTAGGGCTTGGTAATGATTGCAAAAGCTTCAGGGAGCCTCCAGGAATTTATTTGGATCTTTTGTTTGGATTGAGAAAGGCTGGAACCTAAAATGCGAATTTTACAACTTTGACATTATTTTGCAAAATTTGTAGAGCTTTTCCAGGTTGTATATCATGTGTTGAAGCTTGCTAATGTGTCCTTTATATAGAGAGGAGGGAGGAGACAAGAGAATAAAGGTAATAACAACCATAAACATGTGTTTTTAAAGCCATGAATGCTGTTTTGTAACTTTGCCAAAGACATGGAATCTTGTCCTTTTTGAATTTGAATGAATGTGGACATTGCTTGCACAAAATTTTATGGGCCTAGGTTGTCCAAAACATCAACCCAAAGCTCAAATCCCATTTCCAATTATTTTATACATTTTATTTAATATTTATTTGAAATAAATTAAAATAAATATGAATAAAATAGTTAGCAAATGCAAGGCATGATAAGAATAATTTTATAGGTCCTCTATAGGCTTAGGAAGATGTTTGAAGCCCAAGAAATTAAGCCATTGACCTAAAACTTCAAGTTTGCTCAATGCATAATTCTTGAAAATTCTCAAATTTTCCCAACTTGGGAAAGCCATAACTTGCTCAATTTTTATCTCATGATGATGATATTGGACTTTTTGAAAAGCCCAAGATGTCAACTTAAATCCATTTTTTGATCAATTTTGCATTTGAATATGTTATCTTGATGTACATGATCTTGACAAAAAGGGCCTTTTGTTGACTTTCCGAAAATGACATGTAATGTATAAGCTTGTATCTTTTAAATGGTGGATTTCTTGGACTTGAGGGATGAAGAGAAGTTGTAGGGAATTGGATTCTGTTCAAAATGAGCTTTGGTTGGGAAAAATGTATGAAGTATGAGAAAGTTATGCCTGGTCAAAGTTTGGTTGACTTTTCCTATAGAAACCCTAATTAGCAATTCTTGACTTCTGATGAATTAGGAGCATTTCTTGAGGAATCATGGCCAACCCTTGATCAAATGATGGATATCAATTTAAAATGTTGATGTTGACCAAAAATATTGAAGTTTGACTGTATATAGGCCACAATTAACTTTCGACCTTAGGAGCCATCGTTATTTGATTGTATTCGAAAAATCTGTCCATGAACGGGAACAATTTGAACTTTTTTGTGCTATCAACCAACATAAAAATATGGGGCAATGGGAAGTCATCTTTCGGACTTTCTTTATTTAAATCTCCATAATCAACACACATGCATACTTTTACGTCTTTCTTTGGTATTGGAACTATGTTGGCAATCAACTGAGGGTACACTGATGTCACAAGAAAACCAACATGAATCTACTTCATAACCTCTTCTTTAATCTTCACTGCCATGTCAGGATGAGTTCTTCGCAGCTTCTGCTTGATTAGTGAACATTCCGGCTTTAGGGGAAAATTATGTTCCACAATATCGGTATGCAAACTAGGAATGTCTTGGTAAGACCAAGAAAAGATGTCCACATACTCTTTCAGCAACTTAAACAATCTGCTCTTCACACTGGGTTAAAGCAGTTCCCTAATCTTGACTTATTTTGAATCTTCTTATGAACCCAAGTTAATCGTCTCCAATGGCTCTTTATACGGCTGAATGGTATTTTCCTCGTGCTCAAGCAACCATGGAACCTCTTATGGGATTTAATCATATTCTTCTTCTTCAGCCACATACACAGGATATTCAAAGTTGGGAGAGGATGCAGGTTCATTGCACTCAACTTATTTTTTAATTAATCTACACATATGATTTATGATTGGTTTTAGAAACTGACACATATAACAAGTGATTATCCAGATTTATTTACAGTTATTACTTATTTTGAAAGGTTTTTTCTGATTACCATTTTCCAAGAAAAAAAACAGAAAATAAAGACACAATTTAGAAATAAAAAACAACATTATTAATGATCTTAAAAATCAAAACAAAAGACACGTCCATACAACATCACTTTCACCTTGGGCAGAGTGAAATACTTTTGCAAAGACAAACAAAAAAAAACTACTTTGAAATGTGAATGCAAGAAGGAACATCAAAAGTAATCCAATTATGGATTCTGACTCCATGTGTCACAAAGTTCGGCATTTTTTGCTCTGGCTCATCTTCGAGAATAGCATTGATTTTTGGAGAAGTCGGATGGAGATATCCTACACTGTAAAAGATATCTTGATATTTACTCAAAGAGGACATCGGCTTCACAACTTCATTCATCATGGAGAAACCTAAACCAGTCCTATTCATGTTCACAGGTGGATTAATAACTTCCCCCACACCTTGTTAGGGCCCTTCTGCACTACCTGTTGCACATCCTTAATTGAGGTGATATAATCTTCATTCTTTTTATATTATCAATAGACAAAGCTTGAAACTTAGTTCCAACAACGGCTTTATAAGCTTTTACAATGCTAAAGGAAGACAAATGAGATATCGATAGATTTTTACTCAATGTTCACAATAACTACCTTTCCTTCACGCACAAATTTTAGTTTCTGATGCAAGGTTGAACTAACAGCTAGGTATGTCAACGGGGCAGGGAATGTGCGGAGGATGCTTCCCTGTTCCCTGCCCCGTCCCCAAATTTATTCCCCATCCCCGTCCCCGATCCCTGCCACGGGGGATATTTTCCCCCATCCCCATCTCCAAGGATCCCCACAGTATCCACGGATATCCAAAAACATCAAATCTTAAACTTTTTATTTTTCTGGTCAAAACTATGATATTAGTATTTCATTTTTAAAATTTTTTTTTAAAACATATAATTTTCATATTTATTATTTTAAAAATAAAAACACATATTACACCCATAACGAAAAATGCAAAAGCGATTGGAGTTGCTAATGTTTTTTCTTTCTACTATGCATAACTATATAAAAACTCATAACTAATATATCTCTTAATGCATATAAAAATAGAAAATTGGAATTGTTAAATATCCAAAATAAAATGCTAATAAATATCCCAAAATGAATAGAAAAATAGAATTGGATGATAATCTAAAATATCAAAGCAATCAACAAACAAAAGTTATAATTCAAGTTACTTTGGACAAATTTAATCAATATGTATGGATTCGGGGAATCTGCGGGGATGAAGGGTACTTCCCCGTTCCTCGCCCCAAAGTGCTATCGGGGTATTTTTTACCTCCATCCTCGTCCCCACAGAGGATAAACTCCCCGACTTTGGATCCCTGGACAGATAATCCCCACGTGTATCCCTGTTAACAGATGCAAATTGACATCACTACTAACAACTCCTGCTTCATGGATCCAGGCTCGCCCCAATAAACAACTATAGGCTGGGACAATATCCATAACATAAAAGGTGATTTGAAATAAGTGTGGACCTATGTGAATAGGTAAATCCAACTCTCCAATGACAGGTTTTCTCGAACCATCAAAAAGCTTTTACTATAATGCCACTAGAGTGCATATGAGTTCCCTGGTATTTGAGCTTCATGAGAGTGCTTCTTGGTATGACATTCAAAGCAGATCCATTATCTATCAGCATATTGGACAGAGAGTCATTGTTATAATTCATAGATATATGCAGAGTCAGGTTATGGTTTCTCCCTTCGTCAGGCAATTCCTCATAACAAAACCTCAGATTTTTACAAGACATAATATTCCGCACAACACCGTTGAATTGATCCAGAGTCACATCCCTTTCAACAAAAGCCTGATCCAACATGCTCATCAAATATTTCCGATGAGAAGAAGAGTTCATCAACAAGGCTAAAATGGAAATCTTAGATGGAGTTTGCAATAACTTATCCATAATCTTGTAATTACTCATCTTGATGATTTTTAGCAGATCATCAACATCTTTTCCAAGGAGGCGCCACTAGATTCTCCTGCCACATTCTTAGGCTCAGCATTGTTAACAACCTATTTACCAGAATTAACATCTCCTCGAAAGGTAGGGGCGAAGACACGACCACTACAAGTTACCCGACTAGCTTCAACAATATTCTAAACATAGGGAAAAGGTTGGATAGTAATTTCCACACCATATTATAGGATAGTTGCATTGTACTTATAAGGCACAACTTTATCTGATTTATATGGGATAGGACCAGGTAGACAAATAACCACAGGAGAAACATCGGGCTTACTGTGATATGTAATCTCTACAGGAGCGAGAACTCCAAAATGTGGCACAATTACATTCACCTCTGCTTCTTCAGAATAATTAGGAGTCACAGAATCATTATAAGAAAACATACCTTCATCAGAAGAAAAGAACTCATCAGTAGAAACATACTCATCATCATATTCTTTAATCACATTAATATCTTCATATTCAGCCCTTGGTATGATTATATGGGTAATACTTTCCTCCATCATCTCTTGAAGATCACCTCTCACCTTATCACATCCATGATTGTCCGTATTACAAACACTACAAACGACGTGGTCATGTGTATAATAGCTAAACTCACATAGATGAGCATGCATCTTAAATAAATCACCTCTAACCAGGTTGATATAAAAAATACTGAAGTCCCCAAGACAACCAGCAACCATATTCACAACACCTCCACCTCCATGTTTAGGTAGCGAATTATCCTTCACATTGGGACCAATTTCTTTAAAAGATAGGAAACCAGATCTTACCATCTTCTGCACTTCATACTTCAATGGATAACAATTTTCAATGTTAGTCCCAGAGGCTCCTTGATGAAAAGAATAAGTCTGACCAGCTTTATAATACCATGGAAAAGTTGGAGGTATAGCAAGAGTAGGCCTAGTCTGCACTAGGTTCTTCTGAATCAAAGTAGGAAATAATCCCTGTATAACTCATCGAAATAGGATCATAAGCTTCTCTCTTTTGACCTTTCCTATGATTACTTTGTTGGGGTTCTCTCTGATAAGCAACAACAGTCGGAGCTACATTAACAATTGGAGTTACTGAAGCAATCTGTTGTTGATGCTGATGACGTCTTCTTGGAGGTCTAATCCTTCTTTCTTGAACAACAACATTCGATTCTCCTTCTTTCTTTTAATAAAACCCATATGATGATTTCTTTGTTCCACTAGAACCTTAATCTTTTGGCAGTCGTCCTTCCCTGACTGTTTCCTTTAAATGGACACCAATACTTGCCATCTCAGTGAAATCACTTCGTTAACTTGCAACCATTCTCTCATATTAAAATGAACCAATGGTTTTAAGGAAGGCCTTAGTCATTTCTTGCTCTCCCATTGGGTGTACCACTTGGGCCACAACCTCGCACCAACGCTGCACATACTCTTTAAATGATTCCTTATCTTGTTGAGCCATCGCTCTCAATTGGTCACAATTAGGTGCCATAAACATGTTTTACTCATACTGCTTCATGAAAGCTTCACCCAAATTATTGAATGTATGGATGTTGCTACTGTCCAATCCCATATACCATTTCAAGGCAGCACCATTTAGACTATTATGGAAGAAATGAATAAGCAAATGTTGGTCATCAGTATTAGTGGACATCCTTATGATATACATCACCATGTGATCACGGGGGCAAGAGTTACCCTTGTACTTATAAAATTCAGGTACTTTAAACTTTGCTGGCACTTTCACATTAGGAACCAAGAAAAGGTCACTTACATTTTGTACGAATAACTCTTTCCCTCAGAGAGACTTCACTTCTTTCTGCATTTCATTGAATTGATCCTAAAAGTCATCCATTCAGTCATAAAATCCCAAACTTTCACTTGATGGAGGAGCAGGATGATAAACTTCATGATTAATAACATGCATAAAATTCACTACAGGAGGTGCAACATGATGAATCTCATTATTAATAACAGGGACAGTATGCACCACATGATGTGCACAAAGAACTGTAGTTCAAAAAAATGTAGCAACTTGAGCAGTAGGATTGTAACCTTTTGGCATGAAATTCTCAAGCATTCCCCACGGGTAACAGCAATGTATACAATATTGAGTAGTAGTAACTGGAGTAACAGAGATGGGAACTGACAGAACCTCTAAGTTAACGTTTGTCTGTTATGGTTGAGTAGCATGAGGAGACGGAGGAGGAGAAGGTGATGGATGATTCCGAGCAGCTACCAATGACTCTACCAAAGCAGTTAGGTTAGCCATACTAACTTTCAAAGCAGTAACTTCTTCGTACAACTCATGATTCTCTTGTTCAAGGTTTTTCTTCTTCTTTCTAGAATTAGCCTGAGTATTATAGCGACGAGACAACTTGTCGACTGAACGAAATAGAGAAACAAGTAAAACACTTGTGAAAGATAGGAAAGCAAAAATATGTGCAAAATGATGCATGATTGCAATGCATATTATTTATTGTGTTTATTCAAGTAACTAAAAGAACCATAAAAAATTGCAAATATTGAAGTACTAACATATTTGGAAATACTAAAGAAGTTCATTTTAATAATAACTTTAGAACGGATTGCAACTTTTAATACAAGTTTCAATAATCCTAAGTACAAGAGAATAAAGATAGAATTTTTTGAAAAACCTAAGGAGCCAAAGTTGATGACGATCTTTCCACACCCTGCCGTTTTCCCTCGAGTCTTGTAATCTGAGCCTTCAATTGATTGTTCTCTCCTGCATACTTGTTGACAACTTCTTTCCATCCACTAGAATCAGAAAATTGGTAACCGGGACCTAGCTGAACTCTAGAGAAAAATAAATCCCCCTGCTTCTCCATCATCTCCATATCACGACTCTCAAGAATCTCAATCAACTCATAATTCTCTTTCAATTCTGTTGAGTAGGACACCTCCAAAGTCTGGTATTTTTTCTTCCATGCTTCCTTCTCTTGTTGTATCTTAACTAAGGCAAGATGAAGTTCTTCCACGTCACTTAAGAGTGCAGGAGTAGTCCTCATAAACATGTCAGCTTAAGTTTCTTCACGAGAATAAGCCATCTTCAACTGAATTTCCCTTTCTTGTACCCAACGGAGATGAGGCTATAAGGAAACAACTCCTCTTGGTCCCAAATATTTTCTACCCTTCCTATGAATATGGTGTCAAGCATTTTTAATCTCTTCCTTAGCTGCCTTGTGATCTTATCCTTCTTTAAGAATGAAACCACTCAGATGATTGTTGTTTGGCTTGTCTCTCATTGGATATCCAAGTTGGTGGCGTGCAAGAACATGATTGTAGTTAATTACTCCCTTTGTACCAAGAAGAGGCACGTTGGGAAAAACACCACAAATATCAATAATATTCACATCATAATAAGCTCAATGATCCCAATCAATGTAAAAATAAGTGAGAGCCATAATCTTTGATGACCAACGTAGTTCCTTCTTGATATCCCTAAAAGAAAAATATTGAGGTAAGTGAGAAATAAACCACTGATATAACAACGGTGTGCAATAGATGATCATCCCTTCCTGATAGAAATTTCAAAGATGGATGGGATAATAAGTATCTCCTGTTAGTGTAGGGTCTGGGTTCCCAATCAGAAAGATCCTAATGGGATTAACATCCACAAATTTATTGATGTTAGGAAACAAGAACAACCCATAAGCAAGCAAAGCAAAGATAACGTCAAAAGAAGTTGCACTCTTCATCTTGGCGAAGTAAAGAGCTTTCTCCAATAAAAATTGAGCAGGTAATCCTCGGATTCCTCCTTTGGTAGTCATGTTAGCCTCAATCTCATACTTCCTCAAGTGAGTTATGGTGGTAATCTCATGAGACTTGGACTCTCATTCTAAGCCGGTGAACAAAACACAATCGGTAATAGGTAAATTAAGTAAGTACGAATACTCCTCCGATGTGGGCATAAGCTGATAATCAGGAAAAGTAAAGCACTGGTATAACAAATCATAGAACTGGACCAATGTAAAAACAATGCCCTCCTTCATCTTGAGATTCATAAGAGGCACTATGGCCCATACTTCTTTTGGAAATTTGCAGGACTCTCAATCTCAGGAATCAAACTCATCAGTTCCTCTATCTTAGGATCCTTGAAAGTGTACTTCCGAGTCTTTCTCCTTCGAAAATCCATGGTCAAAAGAATACCTAATATATTTACAAAAGTCAACTTTAAGTTCCTTGAAAAACTATTTAAAGAATGCTCATGGGTGCATCAATGCATGATGATGCAACAATAACACACAAAATAACAAACATGGGGGTTCATAGGTTTGACGTCACAAGCATGAAGTCAAAGGTACTACCTATAAGGTAAGGACTAATGGTTTATCACCTACCGAACAAGGTTCAAAGGAAATCCCAAAGTCTACATTCTTCCTTAGAATATTACCAACATCCTGATTACCTCAGTAATTAGTAATATTCTCAAGAAAAACTCTTCTGAGTACAACATTGCATGACAACTACTTCTAGATTGCCCTGTTATAGTCTCCGCACTACACCTAAAAGGCCAAGATGGGTTAAGGGTTCTACGACTTCTCACCTTCACGGGCTCCCAGGTCAAAAGCAGCACATCTTTCCGATTGCTCGGTAAACAAATACTACATTCAAAGGGGCCTCCACTGATTGGGGGATCTCATGTCTCCTTTTTTGGAATTACTCCCTCAAAGTTAACTTGACTATACTGCCTGTCCTATCTTAGGTTTGTCCAAGTCCAGGTATAAGACTTATAAGAGATTACTAAGCACCCTGAAAAACAGAAAAATCCAGACATACATATATAAAACAAAAAATATACAACAAATAATAGCACATACACAGATAAACAAAGATAGGCTCAACCCACTTAGATATTTTCCCCAACAGAGTCTCCAATTTTCTATAGCAGTAGAAATGTTGAGACGAAACTATTGGATTGACTTAACTCATACAGATCAAATGAAAATCGCCACCGCACTTTTTTGTTTCCAAAGGAAATGCGAAAAAAGAGAATAAACCCAAAAAGATGGGGGAGAATCTAGGTATGGAAGTTGGTTATTCAAAGGGAAGTTATTATCACCCTAAACATCTACAATACTGTGCATGAACCTCTTTGAAAATCTGCGTATTTTGGCTATAAAAGGTGTATACAAAAAATATATGGTGGGGATGAGAAAAGAAGTAATTTTTACAATTTTGCACCCGTCGCGGTTGTGAACCTTATGTGAATACGTACAACCTACCGTGCATTAGGGGATTAGGGTACTTGTCGTTCACCTAAAATCTTAAAAAAAAACACATGTGTGTTGGTTACTTTTAAGAGAAGAGACATCATCGTCATATCCATGTGGAAAACATACTTACTACCCACAATTATGAGAAAGGAGAATTTGTGTCATCTCAAAGTGGAGTATATAACTTGGATTTAAAATCCATCACTCAACACCTAAGTGGAAAATAACTCTCTTCACTACATATCATAGAAGTATATTAGCTTGCGTCACTACAAGAATCTACAAGAGTCTAATATTTTAGGAAAAGTTTTAAAGTAAAAAGCTAAAGTGGAAAAATGGTTTGAATGAGGTTAATGACTTTTAGTATTCCAGCAAAAGATGTCAAAGTATGGTTAAATTGATTAAAGTTTGATTAAGAAAAGATTTTGGAAAATGCATAAACCTAAGTGCAAATTTATTATGAATGCGGTTCAAGTTAGAAAAAAGATTTTTTTTTGAAAATGAGGGAGAAGATTTTTGAAATTAAAGAAGATAAGAGGAGATGAAGTGACTATCCTAAAGCATAAGGTAAAGGCTAAGAAAAATAATGGTCTAACAAACAATAAGCGAACACTTGACACAAAGAAGTCAATGTAGAATTCTCATCCTTTGGATTAAAACCAAGTAAGAAAAAATACTAAACCTTTGAGGAGTACCAAGCTTTAGATGAATTAAGAACCAAGAAAAGTATTCATTAACAAAAATTGGCCAGGGTAACATCTAAATACAGAGGAATTCTCAATCATAGACAAAGCATGAAAGTCAGAATAACCTACACACAGAAAAATTTCAAACCAATGCCTTGGAGTAAACCCCAAGGATTATAGAAGGTCTTCACAAGAATATTAACCAAAGATTACAGAGTTCCAAGATCTCATGGCTTCTAATCCCAAGTCTCAGGAATCTACAACTCCATAATGCTAGGAATGATAACTAGATAGTCCAATTAACCTTAAAGCTTTTAATGTTCTAATTGATTATTAAGTGTATGAAAAAATGAAAAAAAAGAAAGCTCAAGTGAGCAAAGATAAAAAGGAAGAAAATAAATGCTCAAGTGAGCAAAAGGCAAATAGAATTAGATGTAAATGCTAAAAAATAAATGGTACATACAAGTAAAGGCACAAAATAAAGGCATAAAGTAAAGTTAATTGTTAGTGAATTAGAAGGTAGATGTTAAGTATAACAAAAGGTTAGTTGAATGACCATCTTAAAGCTTGCTTTTGAAAACTCATTAGAATATTGATAAATTCAAATCCTCTTAACAACAAGTTTTATTTTCTTTTTGTCAAGTATATCGTTCATTTCAAGTACTCAAGGAAACCACATATGATCAACGATGTTCAAATGATTCACTTAGACCAAAATTCATGAAGTTCATTAGAGGATTGATAAAGTCAAAGCCTCCTAACAGTGAACTTCAAAATTATTGGATCCAAGGTTTCAAATTAAATATACTTGGGCTTGCAAACATAGGTTTGATCAACGAATGGTTATTTTCGAATGGGGACAAATTTAGCGCTATGTTAAGCAATCGTAAGTGGACTTATGTAGAAGACACACTTATTTGAGGCTGGTCAATAACAATCTTTGTGTCATACATGTTAGAGAAATGATATGTAGATCATTCTCCAAAAACAAGTAGCACAAGTAAAACAAGAGATAAGATGAAGAGGAAGGGGAATGATAGCGTAACCAATATATCAGATGAAACTTGGGTTTCAAATATCATTAACATCATTCATCCATTTTATGGATTTGGTTTTTCAACCTATCAACAACCAAGATCCAACGAGGTTGAGGAACTTGTCACAAAATAACACTCAAGTGTCTCCAAATCAAGACCAATAAAAAATAAAATAAAATTATTTAATATAAAAACAAAATTTAAATGATTTATAAAAAGGAAATAATTGGTAAAACACACAACATTTATTAAAACACAAAATAAAAATCCTAAAAAAATATCAGAGGTCGAACATGAGTCAACAAGTTTTGAATTTTTTTTTGAATTTTTTAAAGTTAGAAACTATTTTTTTAAAATATAAAAAAATAAGCAAAATAAGCCAAAACTTCTGAAAAATAGTAAAAGCCAAAATAAAAATAAGATGACATCACCGATATTTGTCAAGAGGCCATTGGATTCTACCATAATTTTTTCAGAATTTTAAAAGATCAAAAAGTATTTTAAAATAATAAAAACAAGTCAAATAAAGTGAAAAATTATAAAAAATAACAAATCACAAAATAAAATTGTGAAAATATAAAAATCAGAAAGAGAAATATCAAAAGTATTTTTGATAATTTTTCACAATTTTAGAAGTTGAAATGATTTTTGTATGAATTTTTGAAGTTTAAAACAATTGAAACAAAAATAAAAAAATAAAAAAATAAATTAAAATGAAATTGGGCCATCTGATCATTGTCAAAGTGTGTTAGTAATCTAATTCAAGGGATCTAGCAAGATGTGCATGACATTGACATTAGTGAACAAACAACCGAATCATTTATTTTTAAAACAGATTTGAAAAACCAAGTGGCACATTGTCATTGGTTGAAGATGACACGTTGGTCGTCTTCTACCTCAAGGCACACACGAGTTGCATGTTCCACAAATTGAAAAATAAGAGGTCCAGACCAGTGCCATTTGATTCATTTCATCTAGACAAAGACAATTGCACCCTCGCGGAAAATTTATTTAACCTGTAGCTCAATCGATTTAAAAAAAACCAGAAGAAAAAGTGAAAATGAGTTTTGAAATTAAATGATCAATTCGCCATGAAAATGGAAACCAGAAGAAGCATGAGCTTCAGAGAAGAAGAGACTACTTCTTAACAATTTATTTGAAGTGAAATGATGTAGAATTCTACCTGCATGAAGTTCTACAAATTGGCTCTACAACTGAAATTATGTAACTCAATTCAGTGCACGATTCTTCTTGTTAATGGTCTGGTTAGCTTCAATGAGTGCCAAGGAAGCTAACTGAGTGGACATTTTTGTGAATTAAGGTGAGGAAATGAGAAATTGAAATTCAAGCTTAAGAGTTCATGTGAGATCTTGGCAGGGTGATTCTGGCTATCAAAGCTTGAGGAAATGAGTGGAATAGCATCCTCTATTTATAGGGAAATGAATGATGATGAGAAATGAGAGGAATTTGAGATGCCAAATGTGTGACTTGAAATGCATCAAAACAACCTCATACCAAGTGAAATTCTTATCAAAATGCATCTGGACAATTAGTTAAACATGTTTAGCAACTAAAATTTGAGTAATTTGAGATGCAATCCAAGTTTACTCATAGTAAAAATTCTGACTCGAAGCAAAAAATATATTCCATGGAGCCAACATCAACAATGCATAGCTCACTACTCAGGGACCTTTATGATGAAATCTTGGATTCTTTAAAAATCCGAATGATCACTCTTGACAATATGCTATGAAAGTTTTCATTTGGATGCTTGAGAAGAAAGTTATATCCATTTGAAATCATGAAAAACACATATATTCTTTGTACTTCGAAAAAGTCTAAGTGTTGAGCTTCAAAATGACCTATTCTATCTTGCAAAGATACAATCCCTTCCTCTCAAAATTTGATCTTGATCCTTGAAGATGAAATGAAGTAGACCCTTTGAATTGAATTTTGGAGTTGACATCATTCAAAAATCATAAAAAATGATAGATTTATGGACTTTGGAAGAAGATGAATAAATTTGGGGAAATTCACAAATGACCTATAATCTTTTCAATTCTTTAATGACTTTCCAAACATTTTCAAGCCTAGCACCTGGAAACAAAGTTAAAGTAGACATCCCAAAGATTATTGTGAAAAAATAATGAGCTCTAGGAGTTAAAAATTGACCAAGTTATTATCTTTTGAAGCCACACAAGAGAATTTAATAGCCTTCCCAAAGGACTTGTAATCTTTCCCAATCATTAGTGATCTTTCATTCAAAAATAGCCTTAGATCCTTGAAGAGAGGTTGTTAAGGACTCTTCAAAGAGAATCATGGCTTTGGAATCAATCAGAAATCTCAAAAAATGAGAAAGATATGGTCCTTAAAAGTCATCAAACCCTAGCTCAGAGAGTGTAAAAATGAATTGGAACTCCTTTCAACTTTTGATGATTTTCCTTGCACAATTGGATCTTGTCATGTGAATAGAAGTTGTTGTAGATTATGATAAGAATCCTTATAGAAAAGAACCAACTCAAAATATTGAAAATTGAGAGAGTTATGCACTTATGATCACTGAATCAAAAAGAACCTTAAATATTTTAAACTTTGCAAAAATAGAGCATGATGGATCACATTAGACCTTGAAATGATGTTGTCTTGAAGCATACTAAAAGGTGGAGCTTAAGTCTCAATGAAACTTATTGAAGAAGGCATGGAAATAAGCACATGAACCTATGAATCTTCTTGATGAATACCACCACCAACCTTGAGGAAAACTTGACCTAAATAAGGGTGAGAGGGCTCTTTGAACCATTTTTTTTTATATCATAGACATAAGCCTTGAAGCTTAAGCTCTTGCAAACCATTAAAGAACCTTTTGACTGAGGACCATCCCTCAAAACCATAGGTTAGATGGTGAGATGGATTCATTTGTGTCATCACCTACAATATGAACATCTAAAGAAACATATATACATATTTTGATGTTAGTTAAAAATTAATCCACCTAAAAAAACACATGTACAAGATACAAAATTCAAGGTGCTTGGTGATCCTTCAAGAGCAAACTTAAAGATTGGATGAAAGAGAAAGGGAGAACCAACCGTAATGTGTGATATTGATGTATTGATAATATGAGATAATGAGATATCTTGGGGGGGGGGGGGGGGGGGGGGAATTGGGGTATAACATTTACCGACTACGGGCAGCACTACACTATATAATGAAATTATTCGAAAAATCGCGTCGAAAACAATAAATCTCAAAATCAACGATCAATAAACGCACAATTATGCTCAAGTATGCATTAAACCACATTTGAAAACAAATTTACAATGCATTTCTAATATCCGGGAAGCAACATGTACATGAACTGATATTAATTAAAATCGAGTTTAAAACTCACAATCGGACACATAAAAAATATTTATTGATTCAAGTAATGTTGCTACGAAATTACAAAGGCATTGCAGTCATTGATTCACTTCAACGCTTCGATTCGAAGCATAAAAAAATTATCCAAGTGTTGACACAACTAATTCGGATCAAAGTTTTCAACGTTGAAACAATTAAATCATCATTAAATCGACTTAAAATTGCATCAACACATGAATTCAACATTAAATCTCAACAAACCTCCACAATCAAGTAAATTGGATCAAATTTCGACACAAAAATCATTAACAATTATTTATCTAATACGCAATATCCATACAAATTAATTGATAACTCATCTGATTCCACAAACATCCATCACCAAATCTTAAGAACAATTAAACACTTATTTCAAGATCCAAAAATTAATTCATGAACTAGTCAAATAACGTTGAAATTCAATGATTTAAATTTATGAAACAATTAAATCAAACAAGGAATCAAGAAATTACCAATGTGATGACCGAAATTTGAATCTGAAATGAAGAAGGAGTTGGCCGAAGATCGCCCAAATAGAGGGAGTAGCGCGGAGGAAGAAGGTTGCCGATGGAGGGATGTAGCACAAAGGAAGTTCCGAGCAGCAACTCGGTCAACGTGAAGGGAAGGGAAGACCGGTCAGGGGCGGTCCTGCGAGGTTGGAGGTGGCACGCACGGTTATTGGTGGGATTAGAGAGGGAGACCGACGAGTGAGAGAGGAAGGAGGGAGCTTTTTGCTTCTTCTTGCACTTGAGAGATTTGAGAGAATTTTTTGTGAGATTTTTGAATAATGAGAGAAAAAGTGATTCCAATTTGAATTTCAAAAATATATAGATAAGCCCCTAACTGTTTTTTGGAAAATGGTAAAAGAAAGAGCCAATTCGTTTGTTTTTGAGTAGTGCATAATTTTCAGCTTATTTTGTGTATGGTGGAAGAACAACACACAAGCTCATAACTTTCAGTGCATAATTCTGACGCGAACCCTGAAACAAAATCGTAGATGACGAAGTTTATGACGTCGTGCCGAAAGAATCATTCCGATACGATAAAAATCGATAGAGTTCTGATTTTTTTGAATAATAAGAAATTTGGATAGAAAACCCACTTTTTCGGGCTGCGCGGAATTTTTCAGCTTATTTCAGTGTTCAACTTTGGAAACAAGCCATAAATCGAAGTCTTTTGAGCACAATCCAAACTCGTGCCTTGAAGCAAACTTGTAGCTAACAAAATTTGTGAAATCATGCTAAAAGAATCATCTCAATATGATGAAATTTGAGAAACTTATGATTTTTGCAATATCGACGAAACAGTCAGTAAATAACCATTTCGAGGTGCAATTTCTTAGGTAATTCGCACTTTTGGAGATCTTATTCAAGGAATTAACTTTTGACTCGAACATATGAATTGAGGAAGATATGAAGATGGTTTTTATACCTAAATATATGCTCACAAATAATTTTCTGGTCAGAAGTAATGGATTTTTGATCATTTGATAACAGTGAAGCAACAATCCATTTCTGAACAAAATCTTCAAGTTTTTTTTTTCATTTTCAGAGAGCTTCAGTATCGAATTAGCTGTCGACATAAAGATATAAATTGAAGAAATAACAAGATGGTTAAAATGCTCCAAGATCCACTTAAAGACGATCTTCCGGTTAGAAAAAACAATTGACCAACAAATCCATTGTATAACATGATTTCAAGTATGTGCACTTTTGAGGATCTTCCTTACAAAATTAGCCGTCAACCAGAATAGATGAATTGTAGAAGATCTCAAGACGGTTCTAATGCTGAAGAACCATTCATAAACCATTTTCCGGTCAGAAGTTACAAAATTTGACCTCAAACTGTAAAATGCTAATTTTCAGCTTGAACTGTCTCAAATCAACTGAAACATTTGACTTTCTGTGCAATTCAAAGTGTAATGGAACACATGAGAGCTTGACATGATGATGACTTGATTACTCACTAATTGAGAAGTTTGGAAAAATATGCGGAGTACACGTTAATTCTGAAAACCCTGAGTTTCTGCTTTGTATCGCTCGACAAACAATCGTCTTCTGTTAACTCGATTCAGATAAATGCTTTGATCTCGTAACCATGGAATTGGTGATATCTATGCATGATTATGTTAAATAAAAATAAGCCAATTATAGTTAAAATGAAGAGGGAGAATTTTAGGGTGCAACAGCTGCCACTATTTAATCAACTTAAACCAAAGAGTGAGATTGGCACTAGCCTTTCGAACAATCGAGGGAAAAGAGGATTGAATATTTAAATGAACCATGAAATTTGCACTCTGAAGATAAGAAAAAGTCAGATATTTTGGTTTTTTTGTATTTTCTATTTCCTCTATTTTGTAGAAATTGACTATCACAGGGGAAGAGTTTAGAAGCGTACATCAGGCCAAGTTTAGACATACAGAAGGGAGATCAGATATACATGTCTAGTAAGAAAGACACCAACCAAAGCTGTCTTTGACAAGGAAAGACACACCTTCTTGACAAATAATTCCGGTAAACACACTGGACTTCGAAGAGACGCCAAATACTATGGGGCTCTAAACACGAAAAGACAGACCTACCTAATGAAGACTGCTAGTTAAACCCACTGGACTTTGAAGAGACATTGAATACTACGGAACTCTAATAAAGAAAGATGTACTTGTCTAACCAATACTGCCAATAAACCTACTGGACTTTAAAGAAACATTGAAATACTACCGAACTCTAAGGAGGAAAATACGTACTTGTCTAACCAAGACTGCCAGTAAACCCACTGGACATTGAAGAGACATTGAATACTACAGAACTCTAAGGAGGAAAGACGTACTTGTCTAACCAAGACTTCCAGTAAACCCATTGTACTTTGAAGAGACATAGAATACTATAGAACTCTAAGGATGAAATACATACTTGTCTAACCAAGACTGCCAGTAAACTCACTCGACTTTTGAAGAGACACTAAATAGTACATAACTCCAAGAAGGAAAGACTTACTTGTCTAACCAAGACTACCAATAAACCCACTGGACATTGAAAAGACACCAAATACTACAAAAATCTAAGAAGGAAAGACGTACTTGTCTAACCAACACTGCTAGTAAACCCACTGGACTTTGAAAATACACCGAATACTACGAAACTCTAAGAAGAAATACTAACCGAAGATAGATTCCTTGGGGAAATAGCGCTGATTAAAAGCGAATCTACTAGGGATATAAATAGCCATTGGCTTCGATAGAATGCTAAGAAAAAGCGAACTTACAATGAGGGTAGAGATCGACAGAGGAGGGTACTCTATTAAGGGTTACCGATGATTTTCTATGGAAAGAAGGAACACCAAGATTTGGCTTTGGATAGAAATCATAACCGACTCCACAGGGGAAACGGGATGGGATAACCTTAGTAGTAAACTCTGAGGGTTATTCATCTCTAAATATACTATGAAACAATTGTTTTGGATAAGCAACAAAATTGGCTTATAATTCAATGCATGTTTGAATTTTTTTTCAATGGTGTACTGCTCCACATAATGGAAATGTCACAAATGAACTGCTGAGAAAACCAGGAGCATATGAGAAGTCATCCTTGGGAAATTGGACTTCAATGAGGAATAGCCATTGGAACTGACAACGAACGAGTATAAACTGTGACACGAGATTGCAACTCAAACACGTCCAATTTGAGGAGGGATGCCACTGAAAAACAAACTTTGGAAAGAAAACTGCAAAAATAAATTTAAATTCACTAATGAGAAAATTTGACTCCAAACCTCTTTTACCTTCCTAGGGAAAGGATTGATTATCTCCCTGTTGAAAATAAGGAGCACTTCGCTTGGTGAATAGAGATCTTCTTACGTGGAGTTCTTGATGAAAGCAGACTTCACCATGGATAAGCAAACTCAAACAGGGATAACCTGAATTCTTGAATAAAAGAAACTCGACGACAAACTCCGCTGGGGAACAAATATTCCCTTAGGGTAGACATTCTTTACTGAGGGAAAACAAATTTCCATGCATAGAGTTCTTGACCAAAATCAACTTCTACTAGGGATAACACAACATATTACATCATTGAGGAATAAGAGAATTCTTACAAGAACTCTCACAAGTGCGAGCCATACTAGGAAATGGACATCAGAAGGATTTCACCCAATCACAAACTCACTGGGGAGAAGAAGATGACTCCTTGAACGACACCAATGAGAAGTAAATTCAAGTGTAAATTCCACTAGGGAAAAGCAAACCGCTTCATGGGGAGGAGAGAAATCTCAATCTAGAAACCCTTAAAGCTCAAATTCCATTGGAGATAAAAACAAACTCCTCTTCGTTGGGGATAAGAGGATTCATACTCATATCAACACCCATAACATTTGGGACGCCAAACTTAGGATATCCATCCCCGCATAATCTCATTGGGGAGTTAACCCGCTCTACTGGAAAAAACAAACAACATCGCGGGGATGATAATAATCTCTTGCTGATAAAGAAATATAACAAGATTCTATTGGAAGATGCATACCATATTGGGGAATATGAATAGCGGTGTGGAACATCACTAGGGATATAAACAACAGTACCGAACTTCACTAGGGGATGTAAGTAACAATCTCTTAGGAAAATAGATGCACATTGCACTAGGGAGATGGGTGTAAGCCTCATTGGGAAAATAGAGAATCAAACCCGGGGATGAACACTACACCCAACTGGGGAAATAAACTACTGACTACACCGAGGAAATAGGAAGTTGTATCAAACCCAATAAGATAAACTTTTTTGGGGGAAGAGATTTTAAAGAGAAACCTCTTAGCAGACAGATTTATGTCGAGCAAAAGTGCAGACTACAATGGAAAAAATATTTTCTCTGAAGAAACATCATTTCCATCGAGCAGTTGGTATGGGTAGCAAACTCGAACAACCTTTGCTTTCTACTCGTACCCTAATTTTATGAGTGAACGCAGTTCCTTTAACTTATAGCCTGTGACCCAAGTATGGAATATGAAGGAAACTGCATTGAGATGGTCCTTCTATCATAATGACTTGAGACGACTTGCCCCAATATCTTCAAATTCTGAAATGATTCTCCTATGATCAATGGATTCTTAGAGATATTTTTCGAAATCTTGATGCAACTGCCCCAGATTAACTAAACTTTGAGGGATAAAATACCGACTTGAATGCCCCAGATTAGCTGAATCTTTAAACTCTACCCATCTCAAGGGTGAATAAAAATGGGGAAACAACCTTTATGATTATCTGAAAAAATGCATGTACATCGTCAACAAGGTTCTATTCAAAAGCATATTACCATAGATTTTTGCATTTTTCAATTATCAACATCCTCCTTCCAATCTTTGCCTAAGCAAAAGACTAGTACAATTGGTATCATAATGCAAACAAAACCTTTCATGAGTGAAAATGAATGGATGAGTGTAAATGAATGAATTACTTCAAGACGAACATACTTATTGCATTAAAGTTAATATTAAAAAATAACCAAGTTCGTACATGCAAACAATGTTTAAATAAATAAGCAAAATTACACATGAAAATTCAGTAAAAGACACTAGATTGCCATTGTTAAGGAGACTTGACTCCGCCTGGACTTATTAATTCTGACGACTTTCAGCAGTCTTAACAATCACTCGGGCAACAAATTCAAATTCTTATCTGGTGTGAACACAATAGCCCTTGAATCAATCAGATCTTGAACTTTGTCTATGAATGACACATACTCTTTAAATGAATGGCCAAGTGCCCTGGCATGGTAAATACACCTGACGTTGGGATTAAAACCTTCGTTAAAAGGAGAAAAAACATGGTCCAGCTACTTGGTTTCCACCAAGGAAATTTCGAGCAATTGTGGGAAAAATTGACAATATGGCATAGGAATCGTGTCAAACACTCTTTTCAGCTTCATGTCCTTGTGACTTCCTTGTTGTTAATGTCTCTGTCCATAGGTTTGAGACTACAGCGCACCTTGAACTGAATGAACACAAGGATGATACCGCTTCTAATTAACCACCTAATTCTCATGACTTGGCAAAGGCAATGGTTGCTGGAGAGAAACCTGTGGGAGTACATGTTATGAATGATGTGCCTCAGGACACGAGGTAAATCCTTGAAGATGAGAAGGAATAACCATCTTCTCTACCGCAGTTGGGGTAAGATTGATTTGTACGCTGAGACCTTTGGGAGTACACATAATTTTCTATGCATCTAGAAAATCTTGCAATTTATGTTTCAATGCCATGAAATTCTCAACATTATGACCAGGTGCCCCTAAATAGAACTCACACCAAGCATTACTGTTAATTCTTTATTTTTATGGTTGGCATTATGTTTGGTAAAACTAATAGAGCAGCAAATACATGTTATATATAATATTCTATCTTGTTATGAAAAACAAATTAACCAAAAAATAATAAGTCCTATTTTATGTTGGGACATGTTCAGTTGAAGTATTTTAACATCAAGAGCAACATGTCAGATAAGATGTCCTATGCAAGGTCATACGACATCGTGCCTGAGCTGAACTGGAATATTATAATCTGTTAAGTCACAGAAGCAAAATATACTATAAGGATATTATATTACCCTATGCGGAGTTGTTTTGTAGGTCAAGAAAAATCATAAAGAATATTGACTTTTTAAATATGGAGATGATTTAGGAAGATTTAATTAAAGACCTATTTAGTAGTAGAATCTTCTACTGTTTGTAATAGCCAAAGAGTTGTGTTTTGAAGGTCTAAATCCAGTTGGGTATAGGTTATAAATAGAGGCTTTATTACCTAGGATTGGTTCCATTCGAGAATTTAAAAGATGTAATCATTAGGGTTGAGTCTATTAGCCACTCTCCAGGAGAGTTGGTGTATGTGAACCACTCATGTGTTCTCCTCAAAGTTGTGAAGAAAGAGTGAGTATTGTTCTTAAAGGAAGCTTTAAAGAAACTCTAATTTGTGGTCTTAGTCAAGAGTCTTGGCTAGTGATTATCATGAAAGTGTGTCTTCCTGTTTGTTCTGAATTGTGTTGACCCAATCACTGTATGTGATTGAAGAGGGATTGAGGAGGGCCTCATATCTAGGCGAGTCTTAGATAAAAGTATAGCAAGGGTAGTGATTAAGTGATTAGGCCGTAAACTGGATATTTGTTGTAGGGTCTATGAATTTATACTATTTTAGTGGACTTATCCCTGGCTTGGTATGTCCCCAAAGTAGGAAAGTTTCTCTGAATTGGGTTAACAATTTTGGTGTGTTGGTTATTCTTTTCAGTACTGTTTATTGTTGATATCTTTCCTGTTTTTTCATGTAGGATCATATGTCCCAACATGTCATAGTACATCTGAGTTCTGTCATATAAGAATTTTAATTGGTATGAGAGAAGGCATCATGTCTGTTTCTGGATGAGATCCATGGGGGATACTTTCTGGTTATGATCAAGGTAGAAGATTTCTACTCAAAAGCTGTTTGAACTTAAGGAGTTCATACTATTGTTTATCAGAGTGGTCCCTAGAAGTGGAGGATGGACTATTCGTAACAGGGTTATGCTGGACCTCTCTGTTTTTTTATGTGTGTAGCCATGATGAAGAGTTGTTGTTTTTGGTTTGATTTATTTTCAAACCTAAGTTGACCCGGTGCACCTAAAGTGTGGAGTTTGTGTGCAAGGGTTTGGTTTGCCTTAAGGATGTTGAGGAGGTTTTGTTTGTTCTGCTGCATGGTATATGTTGTAACCCTGGTTGTTCCTTGTATCGCAAGCTAAGGAAGGGCTTTAGGGTTTGGTCTCCTGAACATATCTGGTGTGTGATAGTGTAGTGTATGCAAGACAATCTCAATTGATTATGTGAAGTTGCCAATGATACTTGAGTTTTATCTCTCAAGTCCACAAATAAAGGCATTGTTTATGAGTTTGTTGAATAAAGATTAGAGCCATTTAATTTGGTTTCTTGGAGAGTCTTCCTAATACTTGACCTAATTAAGAAAGTGACTCTGAGTCTTGCTGCAATTTGGTATTGCTAAAGCATGGACTATTTTTATGAACCTTGAAGTTGATCAAGGGTTATCTATTCTCTAGAATCAGTGTTAGGCTTCAAAACCAACCTTTTTTTTGTGAGTTCTAGATGTAGGGAACTAATGTCCTACAAGATGTTGAGACATTGTGTCAGCAGGCGTGCAGATTTCTAATGCAGAACAGATGCTCTGGGTGTTAGACAAACGTGTGTTGATCACATATGTTTGGAACCTAATATTGACTTGGAAGAGGAGGAATATGTTATTGTATCTAAGATGTTTTATCCAGAAACATATCTTGGATTAAATTGGTTTAGAGATGATCAACCAATGGTGTGCTTCTTGAGTCAGTTTATTTCTGATTCAAGTTTGTAGAAGTGCAGGGGCTGAGCTTGAGTGTCCAGGAGAAATCTTTTATCTCAGCCAGTCATTTTTATATACGAAGGTAAATTTCATATGTAAAGATTTTTCTCTCTATCATCTAGTCACTTCTGATCAAAGAAGCCAAATGTCTATGATACTATTATGGTGGAAAAGTTACTTCTACAATAGAGAAAGTTTTGTGTGGGTATGCACTAACAACTTATTATACTGCTATTCATGATAAAAACATATGATTATCAAGATATTCATTATAGTTGATGAAGAATAATCCTTAATCTAGGGATGAAGATTCTTGAGATGTCAGATATAATGTCCAAACATCTTTATGTTGAGAATTTATTTTTCTCAACTTGGTTTGACTGGTGTTTCTCTCACACGGGATAGAGGTTGTTTACTCAAACTTGGTATCTTTTATCAAGTCTATGAGAACATTGAACTCTTGTTCTTCTAAAGTGGAAGATACACTCTAGGGGTTGTGTGTAATGGATATGAATCAACCTAAGTAAGTTAATATTCTGGAAGATTAACTTATAGTCATAATGAGTTATCTATAAGGATTGGGAGAAGCAAAAGTTTTCTTTTTTGGATAGTTTGTTTGAATGATTGATGATCATAAAACTCCCTGTGTGTGGTGGTGTGTATGGTTGACATAATTTCCTCTTTAGGTGCAAAAGAATTATGATCAAATACCTCAAAGTCAAACAGGTGGTCTGAATTTCATGCTTAAGGAGAAGTTTCTTGAGGTGTGTTTGATCTGGTATTGAAGGTTGATCAACTACTGGTGGTTGATCCTCTTGTGCCCTCCTGCAAGAGTTTTTGTTTGGATTTACTATGGTTATCATCTCCCGAACCATAGAATTGGGTGAAATCCATGTGACTGAGAATAATGTCGGAAGAGATGTTGGAACGTCATTTCAGGTTGGCAAATTTATGGAAGGAAGTTGTATTGAAGATCATGGGGTGAGAACCGTTGATCACAAATGGATTCCAAAGTTGGAATGTATGACCATGATGAAGTATGAGGTCCAGTCTCTGACCAAGTCTAGAATGTTGTAAAGAATCCTCTCGTGCTAAATGCAAAGAAGAAGGATGTCAGACCAAGTGTTCTAACATCTATTGAAAGGGAGTATCATCTGCAACTGTAAGTGTGGGGAAGTTTTTCTGATGACAAATACCTTGTCTGGAGCTGGGTATAAATCTAATATTGTGAAGATGGGGATGTTACTATTTATAAAGACCTTGTCGGGAGCTAGGTATTTATCTGAGTAATGGATGGAAATTTGATCTCTGAAACTGTTAGTTCAAAAATTGTTTTTGAGAGTTTATTTCTGTCAAAGATGTTTAGGTGGTTGTATTGAACCGAATAAGTTGTAGAAGGTGTAATCTTTTGAGATCTTCTTGTTTGTTAGCAGATTCTTAAAGGACTTTTCTTCATTATAAGTCATGTCGAACCGTGGTATTTGGGTTTTGTGTATGAAGATGGTGTCCTAAATGATGTTGTAACATCTTGTTGGGATGTGTTTTGGAAGATGCTCGGAGTTGTGCACATGGAGTTAGATACTCAAGCATGGTAGTCAGAAGTGGTAGGTCTGACTTTGAGGATTAGAATGTGTAGATTTTGATCTTGTGTATAGTAGTATCTTCTAGTAATTCATGACTACTATCTTTTTGAAGTCTTTAATAGTATCAATAATTGTTAGTGAATGAAAGGGCAAAAGAAGGCAATCAGATACTGAGGTCTAATAAGAATGCCTATTAAGATCATGGTTTCTTCTACTACACGTTAAAGATAGTGCCAATCTTGAACTTGTATAGCGAGAAAACAAAGTACCTTTGTTTTGGAATATGTGAGAATTCCAAATCAAGTGTGTCTTGTATGAAGGTGTATATGAAGCGGCTGCCCTCCGCTATGAAAGTATGGAGACTTTCATGTTTGTCTGTCAGTGCTCGTATGTTATCTTCAACAAAATCATTGTTTATCCTTGACAGAGTGAGTCAAGTGGGTGCTTATGGATTGTGTGTGTTCTCTGAGAGTCTCGATAAAGGCAATATGTTCATCAAAACATATTTGAATCCAGTAAATGGAAATTGGTTTAGTTTTAAGATCATATGTGGTTAAAGCGTTGGGAAGCATGTCTGACTGAAAAAATTTCAAGATAATCGAAAGCGTTTGACTGGATGTCAGAACATGTTTTGGGACATGTTTTGTTTTTTCCAAACAAGGGAGTTCTATAGATTTTATTGTCAGGAGGAAGTATAAAAACATGTCTTGTGCTTTTGGATGCTTTATTAGAATTTTGAAGACAATCAGAATCAGTCTTGGACAGTGCTTCTTTATTCAGTAGTCTCCCTCAAATAACGTTCTCATTGACCAGGATCGTTATTTTCTAAGAAAACTACTTAGTTATTTAAGGAGAGCCTTATTTCTCCCCTTTCAGTATGTGAGTAATTTTGTATGCCTATGGAATATGTATGGATGTGGATAAGCTCTCTTTGAGTTTGGACGTGTGAGGGATTTAGTTATCAAGTTTTACCTAAAAGAGGGGAGGAAAATATGGTTGTTCAGCTTCTGATTTTTAACTTTGTATTAGAACCAATTCACAAGGATATTGAAGGAAATATTAGGAGTCTCTTAGTCATGTTTGTGACTTATGATCTGAGTTAAGAACACTATTGTGACTTGTGTTCTGAGTTATCTAAAGGAATTGAAGGTATTTTGTCCCCCTGTGAGGAATGTGTCTAGATTAAGGGGGAATGACTTCATCCTGGAAGGAATGTTTTTTGCTGTAGCGGATTGGTTCGGCAGAACAAGAAGAAAAGAGGTCTGTGGGGGTTGGAGTGAATTTGGAATGGAAATGTTTAGAGCTGTTAAGAATAGATGTTGGAGTTGATGTTTTGACATCAATAAGACTGGGTATTTCTCCTTACTGCCTTTTCCATATTCTGGCTAAAAAGGGGGAGAATATGTGTAGACTAAAGAATGACTGCTTATGATGTTTTTAGTTTATGTTTGCTGCTAACTGATTTTATTGAGTTATGTTCTAATTGTATGTAAATTAGTTTTATCCAAAATAAGCCAAAGGGGGTGATTGTTAATTCTCAATTTTTATAGTTGGCATTATGTTTGGTAAAACTAATAGAGCAACAAATATATGTTAAATAGGATATGTTATCTTGTTATGAAAAACATGTTAAACAAAAAACAAGAAGTCATATTTTATGTCGGGACATGTTCAGTTGAAGTATTTCAACATCTGGAGCAACATGTCGGATAAGATGTCCTATGTACGGTCATACGACATTGCACCTGAGCTGAACTAGAATGTTATATTCTGTTAAGTCACATAGGAAAAATATACTTTGAGGATATTATATTACCATATGTGGCGTTGTTTTGTAGGTCAAGAAGAATATTGAAGAATATTGACTTTATAAAAAGGGAGATAATTTAGGAAGATTTGATTGAAGACTTATTTTGTAGCAGAATTTGCTGTTGTTTGTAACAACCAAAGAGCTGTGTTTTGAAGGCCCAAACATAGTTGAGTATAGGTTATAAATAAAAGCTTTGAAACCTAGGATTGGTACATGCCGATAATTTAAAAGATGTAATCATTAGGGCTGAGTTCGTTAGCCACTCTCTAGGAGAGTTGGTGTGTGTGAAACACTCGGGTTGTGAGATGGTCATTATGTTCTCCTCAAAGCTGTGAATAAAGAGTGAGTATTGTTCTTGAAGGAAGCTTCGAAACAATTCCAAGTTGTGGTTTTAGTCAAGAGTCTCCCCACCTAAAGCGCCACCGGCCAGAAACCACTTCCGCCAGCGAATAAATCTGGGCACCACCACCTTCATTCATAACAAACCCAAAATTTCATACATTTAACCTGAACCACCAGGGGTGGTCGTGAAGGCCACCTTCTCTGGCATGAGTATGCCAGAGACTCCACCTGCTTCTGGGAAATGCCAAGAACCCTAGAAACTTCATCCCAAAACCCTTAGAACCCTAAGTGTTTTAAACCTAACCCTAAGGTTCATGCATGAACCCTAATAATACCCCAACCCAATAACCTATGCTCTTATGAACACTATCCCTAGAACTGAAGAACCATAACCCTAAGGATGAACCCTAAGCCCAAAACCTAACCTAAGCCCCAAAGTTTCCCAGAAACACAACAATCAAACCCAATTGATTCAGACAATCACAACAAATAGAAAAGCCTAAGCTAAGCTTGAGGCTTATCATCCTTGTAGTGATTCTTTTAGTAAAATTTCTCTTCTGATTGCTCTTTCTCGCCTCTAATCTTCTTTTCTTCTTCTTATTCTATGCAGGTACAATGATGCTTGGTTTAGGGCTAAACTCTAAATATCTTAGAGTTTCAGTTGTGAAACCTATGTCTTTAAACGGGGAAGAGCTCTGGTGATGAGGTGGGAATTCACACCATGCTTCAAGGGTTTCTCCAAGGGTTTTTCGTTGTCCTTAATTCTGTTAGGGCTTAGGATTTCATAGTTTTAGAATTAGATTAGATTAGGAAATATTTGTATGATTTGTAGTTATAATTCAATCAAAAGATTTGAATAAATCAAATTAGAGATTAGATTTGATTTGATTGTAAATTAGTTTTAGAGTTTCTATTTGTATCATGTATCTGGACGAACTATGCAATTGTATTCATATAAATAAATAAAATTAGTTTTAATCTTTATTTGATTTGATTGCATATTATTCAGAAAATATTTGAGTTATGGGCTTCGATATCTTAGGGATGAAGTAGAACAACCAGCAAAGCAGGGACAAGGGTTAAAATCCTAGTTGACCATCAGTCAACTTTTCTGAATAATAATTTAATAATAATAATAAAACAAATGAACAATAATAATTTAATAAAGAATGTTGACCCTGGGTCGACCAACAACAATAGAATTGAAGAATTATATATACAAAAACGCCAATAAAAATCGTTAAAAAGAAATGTTGACCTTGGTCAACTGGTCAAAAAAAGATCATGATAAAATTGTCTTATTTATTTAAACTGGATTTAACATGGGCTTATCAACACCTAATGGCCTCTTTAGTATAATTTACTTGATGAATTATGAAATAAACACCCCCTCTCCAAATTTGAGCATCATTATAATTTAAACAAATTAAAAGGTAACTAATTGTTAGCAAAATATTAAAACATAATATAAGCATACAACAATAGTCTTAGCCAAATGAACTGACTGTTTACGCCCATACAGACAAATTTAGGGTATGACAACTAGGAGTGCATATAAAATTAATAAATTATCCTTCTATACAAAATCAAATGATGATTGTAGTACCATAAAAAATAATGAGATTATGGTTGAGGCTAAATCCATGTACTTTTTTAGATCCAAAGATAAGAATCATGTATTGGCGTATAGATCATACTTTTGGGTCATTGAAGAGATTTAGGAGATATATTATGTTATATTTAAATTGAATTTATTTAAATACAAGTGGATTGATAGTAATACTTGTGTACAAATCGATGAATTATGATTCATATGGTTTGACCTTCATGAGGCAAGTTATATGAAAGAACCTTCTATCATGGCATCCCAAAAAATACAAGTGTTTTTGCCAGTGATCCTGCTAAAATAATATGGTCAGTTATTCTCCAAGCAAACACAATTATGCTACTGATGAAAATTAAGATTTAACTCTTAATATTTATGAGATCTCATCTTTATCAATACACATGTATAGCTTATATAAAGAAAATGATTCACATGATGTGCATGCTATCTATTATGACAATCAAGAAGGGATATGGGATAACAAAAAAGCAAATTTTTAATGTATATCCATAATTTATTGATATTTTTTATTCTTAATATTTATAATTAGTATTGTTATTATTTTAACTGTTTTAATTTTTCATTCAACTTATAAGTGTTTAACAAACGAACCTCAACCATTTATAAAAAAAAAAAACTTTATATGACATATGTCTTTTTGTAAAAGAAAGCTTCTCAAACGCACTTTTGTTTTGATGAAGACAAACCATGATTGACAAAGAAGGCAAAGATTTTTGAATCTTCTAGAAGCATATGTGAATAAAGTCTTTAGTTCAAGCACTTAGCAAAATTTCAAGGTATAATGACAATACTTACTTTAAACTTAAGACGTAGATGCTCAATGGTAAAAAGAAATATTTTATATTGTCCAAACCTTTACTCAAGTTTTTCTAAAGCTACAAATAATTTTTTTACTTGAGTGCAATCGATTTGCATATTAGTGCAATCGATTGCATGCTTCACTTTTTCAAATATTTTGCTACTATCTCTAAGTGTAATCGATTTGTATGTTTATGTAATCGATTGCACTCAATCAATTTTTTCTACTGACTTCACATGAAATCGATTTACACTCTTGTGCAATCGATTTCACACTCAAAACTTTTGAAATTCTAGCTGTTGAAAGCCCGTGCAATCGATTTAAACAAAGGGTGCAATCAATTGCATGCTGCACAATTTTGAAAAAATAGCAGCTTTGCACATGCCTGTTCATAACACCATTTCATGGAAACCTTTCTCTCAATCTTGGAAATTGTTCATGATTCATTTACAGAATTTTATGATGTTTCAAAACGGTGATATGAACATATAAAAACTCATTTTCAAAATCATTTCAACACCTCTTCCAAATATATTTTATGAATTTTCAAATATCAAACTCAAGCTTTTCTTCACTTTCATACACAAATTTTTCTGCATACTTTCACATATTGTCAAACAGAAAAATTTGAGCATTATATATCTTGAGTCATTGTATACTATTGTAATTGGAACAGAGGATCAATTCATTGATAAAATCACTCATAGTGATTATTACACTACAAACTCACTCAAATCAAATATTGCTATATACTTGCTTATTTTTCAGGATTGTTGGAAATAAGTTCAAGTGCTTTTAAAATCTTGTTTTTCCAGGATTGTTGGATACAAGTAAAGTCACCTTGATAGGATTATTCTCATTGTTGACATAGTGAAAATCCAAGAGGATTGTCCTTGGTCCAAGAGGATTGTTCTTAGTGGTTTTATTGGTTAGAGTCTTGTATAGAAGGACTAGGGTGTCTTGTCTAGAGATCTAACAATAAGGAAATCTCTTTCATGTTGAAAGGGGACTGGAGTACTCTCGGACTGTGAGGGGAAGCATGATACATCTTTGTGTTCTTTACTTTTCCGCATTTACCGCTTTCATCACTAGTCATAAACCAGAAAAGAAAGAAACACATTTGTAAACTCATGTACTAAACCATAAAAATAATATCCATCATCACTAAAACGGTAAAAAAATTTAAAGTACCTAATTCACCCCCCTCTTAGGCGCACTCTTATACTTACAATCGGCATCAGAGCAGGTGATAGGTAACCTGTTCCTAAAAGATCCAGAATGGCTTCCGCAAATCAAAATCCCATTTTTAGAGATGGTGGTAGTAACAACAAGCCTCCTCTATTTTGTGGTGAATATTTTGACTTTTGGAAAATACGCATGAAGGCACATCTAGAAGTACAAGGAGAAGAAATATTGGATGACGTCGAGAATGGTCCATTTATACCTATAACAGTAATCAATGGTGTTGGCTCATCAAAGCCTAAAACTGCATGGGACGAAGATGATAAGAAGAAGGTTCTCTATGATAAAAAGGCAATAAACCTTCTTCAGGGTGCACTTAACATGGATGAATTCTTTAGTGTCTCAGTATGCAAAACAGCGAAAGAAATATGGGATACCTTGGTACAAACTCATGAAGGACTGTTGAAGTTAAAAGATCAAGACTAAATACCCTGAGTCAAGAATACGAATTATTTCGAATGTAGCCCGGAGAAACCATTCTTGACCTACAAAAGAGATTTGTGCACTTGACAAATCATCTAAGTGCTCTTGGTAAGTGTGATACGGTGGGAGAACTGACTTGAGGTTTTGCGTTTGTGTTCGCAAATGTTTCGGTTTAGCAAGAGTCGCCATCGACTTTTTATTTTATCCAAAGGAAAGGTCAAAAAGCACAGGAAAGACCTTTGAGATTGTTTTTGGGTTCGGGGGGTAGATTATGAAAAGGGAAGGTGCTAGCACCCTTTTCATCCATGGTTTTTCATGGGCTCTTAGTTACTTGTTTAGATCACTTGCTTTTGCTTTTCAATTGTTTGAAATGGTGCTTTGTGGGTGGTTTTGAAAATATTTTGAAAAGAGGCCTTGTCTAGGAAACCTTTGTAACAATTCTTGTTTGAATGTTTTACAAAGGTGTTTGCCTTTTGAAAAATGTTTTAATGTTTGAAAGTTTGTTTTGGGAAATTGTTTTGAAATTGTGTTGTGATGTGTTTTTTTGAAAATAGCAAGGATGTTTGCAAGTTTTTGATCAAGTAACTAGGAGCATCTACCTACCTACTCAAAAGTCTTTCCTACACATTTTTAACCCTTTGACATAGTTGTTTTACCATTGCATTTGGTAAACAACCTTGTGTTTGGATGTTAAACGGGACAGGCGCGGGTCATCGTATGACCATGATAACAATGTTGCTAAGTATCTTTAGCAAATTTTTGAGGGACTAGATCATTTTGTATAGGCAACCAAGATAGCATCATCGAGGGACTATGATCTTTTGTTTTGATTTTTGTTTTGCCAAGACACCTAGCATGCATACCATGGTCATTTTAAAGGCAACAAGTGGATGAAACCCTAGGGGTGCTTGTGTGCATTGTGTTGTCATTTTTCATGCATTTTTGTCTTGTGTTTAGTCATGCTATTTGTTTGATTTTGGATTTTTGCATACAAACCCTAATCTTTCTATCATGGCATATTTGAAAGCAATAAAGTACGTAAAAATAAATCTACAACTATTACAACATGATTATGGGAGAGGGGTACAAATTTGAATAAGGGGTATTTGCAAGAAATTAAAACCCTAAGTCAACTATTACAACCCAATTGAACTCAATGTGCAAATAAATAAATAGACAATATTTAAATATGCAAATAAATATGAATATGCAAAAGTGTTTTTGTATTATTTTTATGTATGTAAAAAAATAAAATATTTTATGTCCTAAAAATAAGAAAAATAAAAATGATTATTTTTATTAAGGGGTGGAAACCCTAATTTGCTTTAAGAAAATATATATATTATGTATTATTTATTTATGTACAAGAAAATAAATAAAATATATACAAATGTTTAAAAAATAAAAATATATGAGAAAATGTTATTTAAGTGTATAAATAATAAATATAAAAATATATGATATTTTTTATAATATTTACAAGTTTTTATTTAAGAAAATAAAAGTAGATTATTTAAGAAACTATTTTTATGCTAGAAAAAATAATAAAAATAATAAAATAAAATATGAAAATTGATGAAAATATTTTTAGTAATTTTTAATATTTAGAAAAATAAAATAAAGTCAGAAATGTAAATAGAAATAGAAAAATACAAAAAAATAATGAAATGGGCCAAGGAGGGTGTAAACAACAAGCCTAGGGGTGCAAAAAGCATGAACAAGCCAAGCCCAACCCAGATTCCATCATCCCTATCCTCCAGAAACACCAAACACGCACGCTTCTTGTTTAAATGGCTAACTCCTGCATTTGTGCTTAAAAACAAAAACTTTCAACATGAAAGGTATAGAGCATGATCACACGATTCTAACCATGTAAAAAACTTAATCTAACTCTCAAAGACCAGAGAGAATTTATCTGGCCCTAATTTCCAACCTAGATTTTTCAGAAAGTTCATCATTCAAATTCTCCCAGCTCAGTTAACTTAAATGAAATCTATGCATATGTACAGCTCAAGGGCAATGAGTACTACATTTTTTATTCACAAACCTAAGCCTAATGTTTCCTAAATAGAGAGATAAAGGTTTGAACTTTACCTGTTTCAGTCAAGCTCGAGTATGGCAATGTAGGGGTTTTCAGTGAGGCCTGAGATGCTTGTGAGCTTGCTTGAAGTTCCTTTGAGCTTTCCCAATGCTTAGCTAGCTTTGAACTTGCTTGAATCCCTCTATAGAACTCAAACTGCAAAGCTTCAAAACAAAAATAGTGAAGTGTGTAAATGGGGTTACAGTGACTTGGGAATGGTTGGGATAATTTAGTTAGGTTGTATGGAGTGTGTTGGAACTGGTTATAAGCAAAACGCACGAGTGGTTTGTGATTTGGAAATCAAAATGCAGAAGCTGCCCTGTTTTGCAAGATTTTGGTGTTTTGATGTTCAAGGGTGTTTGAGAGGTTCCTAGCTCGTGTTTCTGACCTTAGGCAATGTGTAAAAGTTGGTTCAAATGTTTACAAAGCTTGGTTTTATCAGATTGCAAAGTTGTGGTGATTTTGCAAGGTTTCTTATTTTTGAAGTAAAAGTGATTTTGATAATGCTCAAGAGCCTGTACATGTCTCCCTCCTAGCTGCAAAAAGTTGGTGTACACTTTACTAAGTTTGTGGAGTTGGTTTTCTGCAAAAGAATGGGTTCACAGCTCAAGAGTAACAACTTGACATAAAGCCAACTTTATGAAAATGGCAATGTTACCTTTTTGCCATTTTTAGATTAATTCAATGTGTAAACTTCTATAGATCAGAATAATGCCTTAATCCATTATATTTGCATTCAATTTTTGAGTGTGGAAGGGTTTAAGGACCTGTAAGTAAGTACAAGCAAGGCTGGATAGAATTTGCAACTTGTAGCATAGTGAAAAATGCCATGGACCAAAGTGATATTTTGCCAAATTCAAACCTTCGATTCTCCCTAACCATAAATGATTTTGTAGAGTTCTTGGACATTTTGGAAAGCTTGTAACATTCTATACAATCCATCTTTGAAATGAATTTTTAGATTCCAAGTGGAACTATGTGAAAAATTGACATGAAGATAGGTCAAAATCCTGCCTAAACTAGGGCAAAATTTCACTAAGTTAAAAGTTTCATGGACTCTTATTCCAAAAATCATAACTTGAGATCCAAGCATATTTTTGGAAAACTTTGTGAATCGAAGTTGTATATTTTGTGGAGTACTACAACTTTCATTTTAGAAGTTTTCTTTGAATCCAATTGCATCATGGTGAAAAAGTTGGGAAACGTTGGGAAAAAATAAGAAATTTTCATAACTTAGAAAATTTCTAAGTTATGAAAATTTTCCATTTTAAACCCTATTTTTCAAAATTAGGTTTCTTGATGAACAAGTTTAATGTTTTGACACATCTTGATGAAAAATGACCCCTGGCACTTGATTTTGACCAAAAAGTCAAAGTTTGACTTTTCAATGTACAGTTGATTTTTGATTAGTTGACTGGAAAATTCATCTGTCAATCCAATGCATTTGAGATCTTTTGAACCTTGTGATTAGGTCAAGATGATGCCATTGAGTCCTTGAGTCCATGCTTGAACCCAATTTTCCATTGGCTAGGTGAAAAATCAGAAATTGCCCTTCTACAGTCAAAACCCTAAAAATGACCATTTTGCCCTTTTGATGATCTGATAAAATTTCTTGAGGAGTTGTGGTCCAAACTTGATCAAATGGTTCATATGAGCCTATAATGTTGATGTGGATAAAACATTATGAGCTTTGACTGTAGATTGGCCACAGTTGACTTTTTCCCCAATACAGCTGATTTCAAGGTCAACTGTCCAATTGACTGGGCAAAAATTGAATTCAAGGCTTGAAACTTGGTATGAGCAATCTTAGGAGTCCAACATGAAGTATGAAAGTCACATGGGGCATTAGAAGTCCAAAATTCCTTGTGCAAATTCAAACCCTAATTTCAGGTCAACAGTGCAAGGAGATGTCTTGAACTGAGCAGACCCTAGCTTGGTCTTGAGTTCAAAGAGTCTTGTAACGGGAAATCTTGATAAAATGAGAGGGAAAATTTTGGGGTACAACAGCTGCCCCTGTTCAATCTTCTTGAACCCGAAGAGTTAGATTGGCGAGTTTGTCTTTCGTGACTCGAAGGTAAAAGAGGATTGGACACTAGAGTACCCGTAAATTTGCACTCGTCAAAATATAGTTGAGGAAATGGGCTTAAAGATGCCATTTGGAGATGTGATAGAATCTTGTTGGAGATGGGCTTAAATATGCCATCCAAAGATTGTTTGTTGAAAATCAGGAGAATGAGCGTCAGAATGGTATCTGTGTCTTGGAGCATCTCTGAGTCGGGGATCTGAATAAGCAATAGAATAGCATCCGTGTCTGGAGCATCTCTAGGATGTTTTCTGAATTTGAATATGAATAAGAAATAGAATTGCATCCGTGTATGGAGCGTCCCTAAGCTGTTTTCTGAACTTTGAATCTGAATAAGCAATAGAATTGCATCCGTGTCTGGAGCGTCTCTAAGCTGTTTTCTAAGCTTTACATTTGAATAAGCAATAGAATTGCATCCATGTCTGGAGCGTCTCTAAGCTGTTTTCTGAACTTTGAATCTGAATAAGAAATAGAATTGCATCCGTGTCTGGAGCGTCTCTAAGCTGTTTTCTGAATTTTGAATCTGAATAAGCAATAGAATTGCATCCGTGTCTAGAGCGTCTCTAAGCTGTTTTCTGAACTTTGAATCTGAATAAGAAATAGAATTGCATCCGTGTCTGGAGCATCTCTAAGCTATTTTCTGAACTTTGAATCTGAATAAGCAATATAATTGCATCCGTGTCTGGAGCGTCTCTAAGCTGTTTTCATGATTGTATATTGGTAGCTTATTAATCTTATCCTGAAAAGGGTAAAATGTTAGCTGAAACACCAAATTATGTTGCATGAAATGTATGATGCAATATATGTGTTTTATCCATGTTTATGATATGTGAATGTAATGTCTGTGCATGTAAGCTGATTTGCTGTCTTGCTGAGGAAAATAAATCCTTAATAGTTGGAGATAAATAAAATCTTTGACTGCTGTCGGGGAAAATAAATCCATGACTGCTGCTGGAGATTCAAGATCTTTGACAACTCGCGGGGATTATCAAAACTTTGACAACTTCTCTGAGGATGTGAGAATCCTTCACGACTTTCCTGCTTGGGGAGTCCCGAGAATCTTGATGAATGTTGCTGGAGATTACATAATGGGAATCCTTGCTCGGCTGGGGAATAGGAAAACTCTGGCGATCTCTACCGGGGATCAAGCAAAGGAAAACTTTGATCTGCTGGAGAATAAGGAAGACTCTGATGGCTTCTGCGGGTAAATGAGAATGAGAATCTTCGATCTTCTAGGGGATTAAAAATTCTTACAAATTCATGCTGAGAGTAAACAAGGCTCTGGCAACTTCACTGGGGAATCTAGAATAAGAATCTTCAATCTGTTGGGGAGTGAAAAAAAACTCTGTGGGGGAGTAGTTGTACTGCTGGAGAGTAAGTTCAGGACTCTGGGGAAAAAGGTTAATCATGTTTGGAAAAAGTTCAAGAGTTTGGGGTGTATGCCAATCTACTGGAGAATTATCCTAGGTTGGGGATAGGACAAAAGTTAATTGTTATCTGATTGTCTCTCAGACTTTAAGACAACTTGCTGGGGAATCTGGAGAAACTGGCTTGTTTATGTTGTAGATTGATAGTCTCAGCTCCGCTGGGGATCTTAATGACATGCTGATTTGATCGTGTATAGAAATTTGACTCCATTGGGGAAGAAGGTTTCATCTCTGCTGAGGGTCAGTAGTTCAAAGTTTTGCTCCGCTGGGGACTGGGAGTTTGAAAACTTAACTCTGATGGGGATTTAGAAATTTGATTCCGCTGGGGATATGTATTTCAAGGTTTTTGCTCCATTGGGGATCAAGATGATATGCTGTAGGGGATTTCTTTTGGAATAGCCTAAAGATGTTTTCCTATCCTTTCATCCTGTCAGTAATTAATCTTTCACATTTCGTTTATTTGTAAACAGTGATTATATTCAAATGCATATGCTCATTTAATAAACCATTGGACGTTTTCAAGTAAAACACAAGTGTAAAAAAAAAGAAGAAAAGGCAAATGGTTTTCTGCACTTTGAAGTATCTTTGTATTAAATTTGTGTAAGTATTTTGTACAGAGGAGACAGACATCCTAGTAAGAGAATGTTGTCATAAAAAATGAGAAAAATTTATACAAAGAAAGATGGCTATGTGTAAAAAAAACTCCATGGGGTTCCCATTCTGCTATAGCCTTCGTAACTCTGAATATCTTGTCCATTCGTTGCTTTGTCCAAAGATGATTGAGTTGATCAGAAGCCCGGATCTTGTATGTGAATAAATTGTCCTTAAAGTGATCCGATGAGACATAGTCATACGCTTTAATTCCATAACTTTTGCCTGGACCTCCCTTTCGGGTTTTCGATCCACCGGGAAACCCTTTTTTGCCCAAGTCGCCCTTTCAGGTTTTCAACTTTCCGGGTGTACAAATATTTTTATTTTTATCCCTAATTTTTGCCTGAACCGCCCTTTCGGGTTTTCGATTCACCGGGATGCCCATTTTTTCCCAAGTCGCCCTTTTGGGTTTTCAACTTGTCGGGTCGTTTATGCGTAGTATCTTTTGACTATGTCTGCGTTTGCAGGGTGCGGCAGGTCGTCGCCGTCCATGGTGGTCAGGATCATTGCCCCACTTGAAAATATTTTTTGATCACAAATGGTCCTTCGTAAGTAGGAGTCCATTTTCCCTTGGGGTCACTTTGCGGCAAGATGATCCGCTTGATTACAAGATCCCCAACTTGATATACTTGTCGTCTGGCTTTCTTGTTGAAAGCCCTGATCATCCGCTTTTGATACGTCTGACCATGGCAGACAGCAGTAAGTCACTTCTCGTTAATCAAGTTAAGTTGATCAAGCCGAGTCTGAATCCAATCGTCTTCACTGAAACCAGCATCCTTCATGATTCTCAAGGAGGGAATCTGAACCTCGATAGGCAAAACAACTTCCATGCCGTATACCAAAGAATAGGGTGTTGCCCGAGTTGATGTACGCGCCGTGGTACGGTACCCGTGAAGAGCAAACAGTAACATCTCATGCCAGTCCTTGTAGGTGACTGTCATCTTTCGTATTATCTTCTTGATATTTTTGTTCGCAGCTTCGACAACACCGTTCATCTTTGGCCGATAGGGAGATGAATTGTGATGTTGAATCAGTAACTGCTCGCACAGAGCGGTGATCATAGTGTTGTTCAGGTTTGTACCGTTATCAGTATTGATCCTGTCGGGAATACCATACCGGCAAATGAGGTCCTGCTTGATGAAGCGGGCAACAACATTCTTTGTGACGGATGCGAAGGAAGCAGCTTCGACCCACTTGGTGAAGTAATCAATGGCCACCAGGATAAAACGATGTCCATTGGATGCTGTAGGCTTGATCTCTCCAATCATGTCGATTCCCCACATCGCGAATGGCCAAGGAGCTGTTAAGACATTGAGAGGAACTAGAGGTATATGTACCTTGTCAGCATAGATTTGATATTTGTGACAAGTACGAGAATATTGATGGCAGTCAGCTTCCATGGTAGACCAGTAGTAGCCTGCCCGTAGAATCTTCTTAGCCATTGTATGTCCGCTTGAGTGAGTTCCAAAGGTACCATTATGTAGTTCAGCCATGATCTGCTCAGCTTCAACCTTGTCCACACAACAGAGTAGGATGCAATCATGATTGCGCTTGTATAGGATACCATTGCTCAAGAAGAACTTGGCAGAGAATCTCCTTAAGAACTTTTTATCGTTGACTGAAGCTCCTTCAAGATATTCTTGCGCCTCGAGATACCTTTTGACTTCGTGAAACCAAGGTCGGTCCACTACTTCTTCGGTATTAATCTCGTGATAATGTGCAGGTTCTTCCATCCGCTCAATGGTGATTTGGGGAGCCTCATTATCCCAGTTAAGTTTAAACATGGATGACATTGTAGCTAGAGCATCCGCTAGCTGATTCTCTTCTCGCGGGAAGTGCTCGAAGGTAATCTGCTCGAAGTGTGGTAACAATGTCAGGACATGTTCTTTATAAGGGATGAGGTTTGGATGTTTAGTATCCCACTCTCCTTTGATCTGACTGATGACCAAAGCTGAGTCCCCAAACACAATCAGAGATTTGATTCCCAAGTCAATTGCAGCCTTGAGACCAAAGATACAAGCTTCATACTCGGACATGTTGTTGGTGCAGCTGAAGCAGAGTCTAGCAGTGAAAGGTGTATGGAAACCTTGTGGAGAAATGAGTACCGTGCCGATACCGTTGCCAAGTGCATTGGAGGCAACATCAAAGTACAGGGTCCATCGGGATCCTTGTTCAGGTCCGTCATACGGTATGTTTTCTTCAATGTTGCTCAAAATCATAATGTCCTCGTCGGGGAAGTCGAACCTCATGGATTGGTAATCTTCGACAGCTTGATGGGCCAGATGACCGGCTATCACACTCCACTTTATGGCTTTTTGGGTCATGTACTGTATATCATATTCAGTGAGGATCATCTACCATCTAGCGATTCTTCCGGATAGAGCAGGCTTCTCGAAGATGTACTTGATCAGATCCATCTTAGAGATCAGCAAAGTGGTATGTATCAACATATACTTCCTTAGCCGGCAAGCAGCCCATACTAAAGCGCAACAAGTTTTCTCGAGCAGTGAGTATCGGGTCTCACAGACGGTAAAATTTTTGCTAAAGTAATAAATGGCATGCTCTTTTCGGCCAGACTCTTCATGTTGGCCCAGTACGAACCCCATTGAGTTCTCCAGGACAGTCAGATACATGATTAACAGCCTTCCTTCGACGGGTGGCATCAAGATAGGAGGTTCCATCAAATACTCCTTGATTTTATCGAAAGCAACTTGACAATCATCATTCCATTTAACCACCTGATCTTTCTTCAACAACTTGAAGATTGGTTCACAGGTAGATGTTAGGTGAGAGATGAACCTTGCAATGTAGTTTAGGCGTCCCAAGAAACCTCTGAACTCCTTTTTAGTGCGAGGGGCAGACATTTCTTGTATAGCTTTGACTTTGGCAGGATCAACCTCGATGCCTTTGTTACTGACGATGAATCCCAAGAGTTTACCGGACCTGACTCCTCTAAACTTGATCAAATGGTTCATATGAGCCTATAATGTTGATGTGGATAAAAAATTATGAGCTTTGACTGTAGATTGGCCACAGTTGACTTTTTCCCTAATACAGCTGATTTTTAGGTCAACTATTCAATTGACTGGGCAAAAATTGGATTCAAGGCTTGAAACTTGGTATGAGCAATCTTAGGAGTCCAACATGAAGTATGAAAGTAACATGGGGCATTAGAAGTCCAAAATTCCTTGTGCAAATTCAAACCCTAATTTCAGGTCAACAATGCAAGGAGATGTCTTGAGCTGAGCAGACCCTAGCTTGGTCTTGAGTTCAAAGAGTCTTGTGAGGGGAAATCTTGATAAAATGAGAGGGAAAATTTCGGGGTACAACAGTAAGACTTTGATGAATGATGAACTAAATCTGAAAGTACTTAGGTCCTTAACAAGGGAATGACAACCAAAGGTAACGACCATTTCAGAAAAGAAAAGTCTCTCCTCTATGATGTCTGCAACATTGTTTGGGAAACTTCAAGAATATGAAATGGAACTCGGAAGAATTGAAAAACATGAAAATCAAGAGAAGAAATCCAAGAATATTGCTTTAAAGATAGATTCCAAGGAAGTTGAAAAGAAAGACAATCCAGAAGAAGATGAAAATTCCATGCTTCTTGTTAAAAGGCTTGGTAAGTTCTTTGGTAGAAATGACAAATCCTTTTCTCATTCAAAAGGAAAGAAACAATTCCAGAAAAAGGAAGCTTCCACATCAACACAAGAAGTCACATGTTATGAATGTGGTAAGCAAGGTCATATCAAGCTCGATTGTCTGAAACTCTCCAAGAAAGGTGGCTACAAAAGCAAAAAGGGATTCAAGAACAAAAAGGCCAATGTTGCATGGGAGGATAATGAAATAAGTTCCTCATCCGATTCCGATAGTGATGAAAGTGTAAATCTAGCATTGATGGCCTCACACCATTCCGATGATGAAGACAATGAGAAACTTTAGTGTGGCAAGTGGGCTTTATGTGTTGGTAAAGAAAGGCACTAATTATGAAGGACCCAAAGCAACTTGGGTACCTAACAAAGCCTGATTTGTTTTGCAGGTATGCTTGAAGACCACATGCAATCTTTGGTATCTTGATAGTGGTTGTTCAAAGCATATGACGGGAGACATAAACAAATTTTCAAATCTAGTTCTATAGGACAAGGGTTCTGTCACTTATGGAGACAATAATAAGGGAAGAATTCTCGGCAAAGGGAAAGTTGGTTCGCCACCTTTCACATCCATTGAAGATGTTCTTTATGTTGAAGGACTAAAGCACAATCTTCTTAGTATTAGCCAACTTTGTGACAAAGGATTTAAGATCAAGTTCACCAAGGATGAATGCTTGATAGAAGAAGAAGTCACACATGAGGTTATTCTTAAAGATATACTTGGACATTCTTTTTAGTGCAGAAAAGTGATGCAATCAAGGCATTCAAGAAGTATGCTAAACAAATTCAGAATGAGAAGTCTCTAACAATTGCCTCCATAAGAAGTGATCATGGAGGAGAATTTAAAAATGCTCTATTTGAAGAATTTTGTGAAGAACATGGAATATCTCATAACTTCTCGGCACCAAGGACTCCTCAACAAAATGGAGTGGTAGAAAGAAATAATAGGTCTCTTGTAGAACTTGCAAGAACGATGCTTAGTGATTCAAATATTCCAAAATATATTTGGGCGGATGCGGTGAGCACGACATGTTTTGTTAGCAATAGAGTTAACATAAGACTGATCTTGAAGAAAACTCCATATGAACTCTTCAAAGGGAGGAAACCAAACATTGATTTATTTCACATTTTCGGATGCAAATGCTTTGTCTTAAACAACGACAAAGATAACCCTTTGTAAGTTTGATAAAAAATACGATGAAGGTATTTTTCTTGGCTACTCTCTTTCTAGTAAGGCATATAGAATCTATAGCAAAAGAACTTTAACAATTGAAGAATCAATGCATGTATATTTTGATGAAACTAACCCCTCCAAGGAGGATAATATTGTTTGTGATGATGATGATGAAATACTAGAAGGACCTCAAGAAAATACTTCCAAAGATCAACCAATTCAACACGAAGAATCATCCCAACAAGAATCAAATCTCAATGATCTACCAAAAGAATGGAGAACTCATAGAGATCATCCTATCGATAAAGTAATTGGTGATATAAGTCAAGGTATGACAACAAGACTAAATCTCAAAGATGCTTTCCTAAACATGGCGTTTGTCTCTCAAATTGAACCTTCCAAAGTTGATGAAGCCTTAGGCGATGAGCAATGGATTATCGCTATGCAAGAAGAATTAAATCAATTTTAAAGGAATCAAGTTTGGGAACTTGTCCCTAGGCTAAGCAACAAACATATTATTGGAACAAGATGGGTGTTTAAAAACAAACTTGACGAAAATGGAATAATTGTTCGAAACAAAGCAAGGTTGGTAGCACAAGGCTACAATCAAGAAGAAGGAATAGATTTTGAAGAAACTTTCGCTCCGGTTACAAGGTTAGAAGCTATTAGTCTCTTACTTGCCTATGCTTGCTCATTAAATTTTTAGCTTTTCCAAATGGATGTCAAAAGCACATTCTTGAATGTATATATCAATGAAGAAGTCTTCGTTAAGCAACCCCCGGGGTTCGAAGATTTCAAGAATCCATCTCATGTATTTAAATTGAGAAAAGCTCTCTATGGGTTGAAACAATCACCAAGGGCATGGTATGATCGGTTAAGAAACTTCTTATGCGAAAAAGGTTTTGAAAAGGGTAAAGTTGACAAGACTTTGTTTATCAAGAAAATCAAAGATGACACTTTGCTAGCTCAAGTCTATGTTGACGATATCATTTTCGGATCTTCAAACCAAGAAATGTGTGAAGAATTTTCAGCAATGATGCAAGGAGAATTTGAGATGTCCATGATGGGTAAAATGAATTATTTTCTTAGACTTCAAATCAAACAATTAAAATATGGCATCTTCATCAACCAATCCAAGTATTGTAAGGAACTCTTGAAAAGATTTAACATGGATAACTGTAAGGACATGTCTACACCAACGGGTTCCAGTACATATGTTGATCAAGATGAATCAGGTGTTTCCATCGATATTACAAAGTATCGAGTTATGATTGGCTCCTTATTATATTTGACAGTAAGTCGTCCTGACATAATGTTTAGTGTTTGTCTATGTGCTCGCTTTCAAGAAAATCCAAAGGAATCTCATCTCACGGCGGTGAAAAGGATCATGAAGTATCTCAAAGGGACAACAAATGTCGGATTATGGTATCTTAAAGGTAGTGTTTGCAACTTAGTTGGTTATTCTGACGCGGATTATGCAGGTTGTAAAACTGATAGAAAAAGCACAAGTGGTACTTGTCACATCCTTGGAAATGCATTAGTATCATGGGCCTGCAAGAAACAAGCATGCGTTACTCTTAGCACGGTCGAAGCTGAATATATTGCAGCGGGTAGTAGTTGCGCTCAAATTTTGTGGCTCAATTAACAACTTCGTGACTACGGACTCGATCTAGGATGCATTCCTCTACGGTGCGACAATACAAGTGCAATAAACATTACGAAGAATCCGGTCATGCATTCAATAACCAAACACACATATATATATATATATATATATATATATATATATATATATATATATATATATATATATATATATATATATATATATATATATATATATATATATATATATATATGACATCATTTCCTTCGTGATCATGTACTTCAAGGAGATGTCGAGGTGACATTTTTAGATACTCATAATCAACTTGCCGATATCTTCATTAAACCTTTGGCAAGAGAACCGTTTTACAAGATTCGACGAGAGCTTGGCATTATTGGTGAACACGACATATAAGGTGCTTTCTATCCTTGTTATGATTTATATATTTGTTTTAACCATTATATATGTGAATATATATGTTAAGGGGTGTTTAATTTTAAGAAAAATATGTTTTTGGTCATTTTTGGTTGATGCAAATCGATTGCATAATAGTGTAAATTGATTGCTCACTGAGTGTTTTTAATTTTGACCTTTCTGTTTCAGTGCAAATCGATTGAACCATAAGTGCAAATTGATTGCACTCTATGCGTTTCAGTTTTATTTTGCTTCTGTTTTATGTGCAAATCGATTGCATCTGTATGCAAATCGATTGCACCCACTGTAACATGCTTTTAGGACAAAAATATTTGTTGGTCAGAATTCCTCTCTCTCTCATATTCCCAAGCTCATCTCTATTATTGAAAATCCAATTAAACTTCATTACATATAATACAACACACTCATTTCTATCTACTCGCAAATCATATTCAAACGTCAGCTCATCAAACATCCTTCCCTCAAAAACCTAAAACCTTCAAAACCCTAAAAATACCTTACCCATGGCTTCAAGGCAAAAATGAAAGGTGCCAGCTTCAGAGAAAGGGAAGAAAAAGGTAGGTTCATCCTCTGAGAATCCATTAATTTCATCTCTCACAGAAGAACAAGAAGCAAGATTCACAAAGGATTTTCAAAGAAAGATAGTGTTCAATCCTAAATATGGTATGCTATCATCCTTTCCCCAGGAATATTTCTCTTTTCAAAATGATTTAACTGCTTATGGACTAGAACCATTAATTTCATCATTTGGTCCATATTATCCGGATCTGGTAAGAGTATTTTTCAACAATTTAACTCCTCACAAAGGCAAGATGGTGTCATATGTGTTAGATACTCGAATCTCTCTAACCCCTGACATTGTTGGTGAGATTCTACATATTCCCTACACTGGAAGCTCTTCGTACGACCCTAAAAATGAAGCATGGGATGACTACAGGAAACAGGAATATTATTACAGCATTGGGAGATTAAGCGAAGCTGATTTCCGTGCCAAAAGGATTCATGGTCTAGGCGGAGTGATTCCCTCTAGAGACTCATGAAGTGCAGGTAACTTTTATATAGACGATCGACTATTTCATTATTTTATGGTCTATATTATGTTTCCATGGGCTGGAAACCACTGCACCGTGATGAACCTAGAAATGCAGCTGATCTATGCAAGAAAGAAAGGTATAAGTGTTAATTGGGCAAGGCTCATAATGGTTCATATGCTGAGAGTTGATGCAAAATCGAAATTTCTACCATATGCTTACTTTGTTACATTAATTTTGGAAGAATTTGAAGTTGATTCTGCTTGGTTTGAGAAAGTCAATATGGATCCAAATCTGCATAAGATTTCAATCAAGAATGTTGACTGAAGAATGGGGGTTCATTATAATCCGGAAACAAAAACTATAACTTACATTGGTGAAAATGTGGTTGGTGATGAAGGGAACGATCAAGAAGTTGAAAGTGGTGAAGATGTACCTCTTCCACCTACTGCTCCCTCTGGTCCAAGCAATCAAGATCTTATGGATTTCATGTCTCAACAATTTCCTTCCATGAATACCAATATGAACAACCAATGGAATGCTATCAACGATTCTACAACAACCCGGATTAATGACTTCGGCACAGATATGGATCAACAATTCTCTTACCTTTACTCTCATCTTCACATTCCACCCTATGACCCAAATAATCCAGCTGCACCTACACAACAATACACAGAACCTCCTCTACAACAACAATTTCCAAATCAAGGATCTTGGTTCTTTAACAACCGGGACATGAATCAACCATAAAGTTTTGTCCAACTTTATTATGTCTATTATTTTCTGTTATGTCCTTGTTCTGTTATTCTACGTCTTGTTTGTTGTTAAATTTCTTTGTAATCGTTAGACTATTTGTGATGCATGATTAATTAAATTTTCCCTTCAATATTGCTTTATTACTGTCTTTTTTTTTTGCATCTTTCCCTTCTTTTTGATAATGTCAAAGGGGGAGAAGGATGTGGTACTTTATGCTTGTGTATTTCCTTGTCTTGAATTTTTAAGTTACTCTTCAACCAAGATGAAAAAAATTCAAAAGATTCCAACCTTCTGATACAAAGGGTGAGTTATGCATCTTGGGGGGGAGAAGCTCTTTCCGGAAATTACAACGCATCAAGCAAGATCATTTGTCATCATCAAAAAGGGGGAGAATGTAAAAGAAAGCTTCTCAAATGCACTTTTGTTTTGATGAAGACAAACCATGATTGACAAAGAAGGAAAAGCTTTTTGACTCATCTAAAAGCATCTGTGAATAAAGTCTTCAGTTCAAGCAGTTAGCAAAATTTCAAGGTATAATGATAATACTTACATTGAACTTAAGACATAGATGCTCAATGGTAAAAAGAAATATTTTATATTGTCCAAACCTTTACTCAAGTTTTTATAAAGCTAAAACTCATTTTTTTACTTGAGTGCAATCAATTTGCATATTAGTTCAATCGATTGCATGCTTCAATTTTTCAAATCTTTTGCTAATGTTTCTAAGTGTAATCGATTTGCATGTTTATGAAATCGATTGCACTCAATTAATTTTTGCTACTGACTTCACATGCAATCGATTTAAACTGTTGTGCAATCGATTGCACACTCAAAACTTTTGAAATTCTAGCTGTTGAAACCCCGTGCAATCGATTTACACAAAGGGTGCAATCAATTTCATGTTGCACGATTTTGAAAAAGCAGCAGCTTTTCACATGCCTGTTCATAACACCATTTCATGGAAACCTTTCACTCAATCTTGGTAATTATTTATGATTCATTTAAAGAACATTATGATGTTTCAAAAAGGTGCTATGAACATATAAAAACTCATTTTCAAAATCATTTCAACACCTCTTCCAAATATATTTTCTAAATTTTCAAATATCAAACTCAAGCTTTTCTTCACTTTTATACAGAAAGTTTTTCTGCACACTTTCACATATTGTCAAATAGAAAACTTTGAGCATTATATATCTTGAGTCATTGTATACTATTTTCATTGGAAGAGAAGATCAATTCATTGATAAAATCACTCATAGTCATTATTACACTACAAGCTCACTCAAATCAAATATTGCTATATACTTGCTTATTTTTCAGTATTGTTGGAAATAAGTTTAAGTGGTTTTGACATCTTGTTTTTCCAGGATTGTTGGATATAAGTAAAGTCACCTTGAGAGGATTGTTCTCATTGTTGACATAGTGAAAATCCAAGAGGATTGTTCTTGGTGGTTTTATTGGTTAGAGTCTTGTATAGAAGGACTAGGGTGTCTTGACTAGAGATCTAACAATAAGGAAATCTTTTTCATGTTGAAAGAGGACTGGAGTACTCTCAGACTGTAAGGGGAACCGGGATACATCTTTGTGTTCTTTACTTTTCCGCATTTACCGTTTTCATCACTAATCATAAACCAGAAAAGAAAGAAACACATTTGTAAACTCATGCACTAAACCAGAAAAATAATATTCATCATCACTAAAACGGTAAAAAAATTTAAAGTACCTAATTCACCCCCTCTTAGACGCACTGTTATACTAACATTTTTCGCATACAGTAACTTGATTTCTTGAGTTTTATGACTTTTGTTGAACAAAATAAATATGTATAGTCTATTAGTCACTAAATATATTTGACTATTCATTAAGTATATGGTAAAAAATGCGTGTCACTTTGATTTTGATATAATTTATAGTCTTTGTTTTGGTCTTGAAGTCAACAAAAATATAGTACAAAATGTGTCATTCATGTTGTGTTTTTTTTTAATATAGGATATAACAAAAAATATGTAAAATTAAAGCAAATTATATTTCAATTAAAAATAATTTCACATCGGTTAAAAATCTCAACTAATGTGAAATATGGTTCTCGTATATCCTCTTAATTAACAACCCAACCGAGAGAAAAATTGGAGATTTCACCGAAGTTTATAAGCCAACCAATGTGAAAAATGAAAGATAATCATGTGATTAAACTCCTAATCGAGTAAGAAAAATGATGTGTTTTCCAGGTTTTCGCCTCAATGGTCTAAGAGAAAATATGACACACTTTTTCTAATACTCTTCATTATCTTGTTTTTCAACTGAAAAGAACTCCTTTTTTAATAATGAATGTAAAATTGTTAGAAATAACATGCTTAAAAAATAAATTTTTTTTTTTTTTAAATTTAAATATTAAAGATATTCTAATTGGCATTAAAGTGAGAAAGGAAAATCGATATAGCTAAATTGAAGGTGTGCTACCTTCTAACCTAAGACATAAGAAGATATTTTGAGATAATAATTTTAATACATTATTTCATTTCATTACCATTATTCTAGAGTACAAAGCCATAACTATAAGGTCCTTCAAATTTAAATAAAAGAACAAAAATTAAAAAGTTGAGGGGCCCATATTGGGATATGTAGAAGATTGGAATTGTGTGTGGGGCATGCAGGTGTATTTGTATTTTGATTGAATTTGTGGTTGGGTGTGGGGCATATGTGGGTATTGGTATTGAGGTGGTGATTGTGGTTGGTTGTGGGTCATGTGGGTGTAATTGTATTATGGTGGTGATTGTGGTTGGGTGCTTGTGGTTCTGTTTTATCGGGGAGGTTGGTTGGAGGTTGATGTGTGTTGAGTATGTTGTTGGGGAAATGAGGGTTGTGCCCATTATGTTCGTGGGTCAACGAAATACCTTGGATGACACACGTGCATTTCTAGGTTACTAACCGATATGTACCAAGCTAAATATTGATCTGTGTATCGCATATTACCATGGTTGAGGAAAACTGGGAATTGCAAGACATGTCGGTGACACCTCTGCCACATCTTACACCATTATAGAGTAAAATCTTTCTAGTTGATAAGACCCCATTGGGCGTTGACCCTTTTGAGATGCCACGGGTACAAACAAGTTGGATCGCAGGGTATCTCTTGATGCATTCCAAACTGCATCTTGACACTGTTGTTGTGGTGCATCTCCATAACATTGAACCGTATGATTACAGTCTTTGTGCTCGAAATTGCTGCATCCTCGGAGTTTAGTTCATGGTCCAAACCCAAATATGGTCTCCAGACAAACTGCGGATAAAATTAAATCATCTTAATGAAAACGTAATAAATAAATAATTTAAAAGTGGAAAAGTTGAAAGGTATGACGTACATCATCTAGGCCAAGGTGATCCAATAGATTGCGATATAGAGTGACATCGAATCTTGGATTCTTTCCGTAATCCATACCCCTCACGCAGTACCTAAAGGAATTGAAAAATATTTTATTTTTATCATATATTTGGTGAAAAGATGAATAATAATAAATGATATAAGTTATTGCCTTACTTTGTTGCGTACGGGAAAACGAATGCGTTGTTGTTGATGGGTTTTAGGGAATCCATTCTCCACCAACCCCAGACTTGAAGTAAAAAAGCGCATCCATAAAAAGTATATTTTTCCTTGATTGCATTTTTACACAAGGAACTGTATAGATGAGCTAAAACAGCAGAACCCCAACTATACTTTCTAGTTTTTCCAAAGTCTCTAAGTAAATTTAAATACATGAAATTTACACTATTCCCTGTACTTTCGAGAAATAAAAAGGTTCCAAAAAGTAACATTATATAATTTCTAGCTTTTATTACCTTAGCTAGCTCAGAGGAATTTTCGTTCAACTCCAGAGTCGCATAATGATTTTTGAGTTCAGTAAGTAGTATACCCTAGCCTCTCGCACCACCACCTTCAACCATATCCTTACCCAACAATTCCTTGCACAGAGAATTAGGCTATTGAACTGACTCGTTAACCTCCTTACAGTCGACAGGAAGACCCAATAACATGTACACGTCCTCTAGTGTGATGGTACATTCACCTATTGGTAGATGAAATATGTGGGTATCTGGTCTCCACCTTTCCAACATTGCAAGTATTAACTTTTAATAAATCGTGCAATTGGAGATCTTTATAACATTTCTGAAACTTGTGTATTCGATATAGGGCATGATCAATGGGTCGGGAGCAAGGTAGTTATGTGACCGGATTCTGAATCTTTTAGTATCCTAGGTTAAGAATGTAAAAAGTGTAAGAGTACATCAGATGTATAAATCATTAATAGAAGTATGAAAAATTTATAAGTATACAAGAAACTTACAAACGCTGTAATGTTGTCCCTTGTGCCTCTGTGAGAATCGTCCATTGTGAGAAGAGCCATTGTTGAAATTGTCTGAGATTATGAAAGAGTTTGTAGCAGAGAGGGATATGATTGTGGATGCAAAAGAAGTATGTGAGGCTATGTATTTATAGGCAAAATTTTATCATAGAGTGAATAAGTGAGATGGTTGGTGGGTGCATACTTGCATGATAAGTGTCACTCTTACAGTGTAGGTGCAGGCTAGGTGGCAGCCTTGCGGAAGGCATCCCTGCATGCATGTAATATAATTGGACGTGTAGGGAGGTGTCACTGGACTTGGCGAATGAGTACAAAATTGACAGGTGTTGCTATCCCTGTTGGCGAATTAGAAGTGGCATAGGTTGCAGTGTAGGTGCAGACTAGGTGGCAACCTTGGGGAAGGCATCTCTGCATGCATGTAATACGATTGGACGTGTAGGGAGGCATCATTGGACTTGGTGAATGAGTACAAAATTGATAGGTGTCCCCATCCCTGTTGGCGAATTAGAGGTGGCATGGGTTGCAATGTAGGTGTAGGCTAGCTGGCAGCCTTGGGGAAGGCATCTCTACATGCATCTAATATGATTAGATGTGTAGGGAGGCGCTATTGGACTTGGCGAATGAGTATAAAATTGAAAGGTGTCGTCATCCCTGTTGGAGAATTAGAGGTGACATGGGTTGCAGTGTAGGTGCAAGCTAGGTGGCAGCCTTGGGGAATGCATCTCTGCATGCATGTAATACGATTGGACATCCCAGTTGGCGAATTAGAGGTTGATTACTATTGTTTTATTCAATTTTAGTACAAACTATTTAATCCTACATTTATCAAAACACTTCTACACTCAATCGCTCAAAAACTCAAACACTCAAACACATAAGCCTCCAAACACTGAAACCTCCAAACCTTCAAACATTCAAACACAATGGCCTCTACACCATAATATGTGATCAGTGCACATTTCAATGGTGAGACATACATTTGTCCCACCTCTGGGTTTTTGTTTAGAGACATTGAGAAAATCCGATTTTGTTTAAACAGGAAAGCTAATTTCTTGTATTTCAAAAATCAATTGGAGGCAAAACTTGGACGAGGTCCCGTGACACAAATATTTTATCAGAATCCAGTTCTTTTGATAACAACCAAATAATATTTTATAAGGTTGAGGTTCAAGATAACGAGGACCTTCAAAATATGTTTTCCAGTCATGAGTATTCTGGGTATGACAATATTGAGTTGTAAATTGTGCTACAAGAGCCTTAACTATCACAAGTGGTTGATCCTCTCAAGGCCGAACAGGCAGAAGTAGATGTCGTTGAGGAAGAAGAAGAATAAGATGATGAGTTAGAGTTTGACGACATGGTCAACGATGATTCTGAAGACGATGAGATACCTGGTATACCTTCGAACGAGATCTACACACCACCTCCACACGCGAAAAAATTCAACATGGGCGGAGATGAATCATCATCTGATTTATTTTTCAATCCGTATATGCAGTCGGATGAAAACTTAAAAGAGAAAGACAATTTTCATAATAGAGAAGAATGTATTTGAGCCGTAAAAAAGTTTCACATGCTCAACTCGGTCGATTTTAAGGTAGATCGTGTAAATCCAGAAAGATACAAGATCAAGTGTATCCACCAAAATTGTATGTTCAAGCTCACTGCATCATACAAATTAAGCGGTGATTGTTGGGTCATAGGTTCTATGTCCACCTACACGTGTGTCAATTCTACTCAATCACAGGATCATCAAAAACTAAATTATGATCTTATATGTCAAGAAATCCTACCCCTCGTCAACAAAGACCCATCATTCAAGGTGAAAACCATAATCTCTCACATCACTATGGTATTTAACTATACTCCGTCATACCGAAAGGCGTGGTTAGCAAAGACCAAGGCGATTGAAAAGGTATATGGAAACTGGGAGGAGTCATACAAAGAACTTCCTCGCTACTTGAATGCACTTCAGACTTATTCTCCAGGTACTGTTTACATTATGGAAACACTACCGGCGTACGCCCCAGATGATAGTCAAATCCCTGAAATGGAATATTCAGTCGAGTGTTCTGGGCTTTTCAGCCTTGCATCACAGGGTTTGTGTCATGCAAACCAATTATTCAAATTGATGGGACTTGGTTGTATGAGAAATACAAAGGGACACTACTGATGGTAGTTGCATAAGATGGCAACAACAACATTTTTCCAATTGCCTTTTCCCTAGTCGAGGGAGAGACTGGTGGTGCTTGGAGCTTATTTCTCAAGAATCTACGAACACATGTGGCTCCTCAACCAGATCTCTGATAGACATGAATCTATTTAGAGTGCATACAACAATTCTGCAAATGGTTGGCATGACCCTCCTTCTTCACATGTCTATTGCATTAGACATATTGTCCAAAATTTCACGGGGGAGATCAAAGACAAAGCTCTTAAGAAAACGGTTATGAATGCAGGGTATGCATTAACACAACCTATGTTAAAATATTATCGCAACGAGATCCGATTTTCAAATCCGGACGCGGTAGGTGGATTGATAACATTCCCGTTGAGAAATGGACTAGGTCATACGACAATGGACAATGATGGGGCCACATGACAACAAATCCGATTGAATCCATGAACAGGGTATTCAAAGGCATACGAAACCTCCCAGAATCTTCTTTGGTTAAATCAACATATTTTAGGATGGCTTCGTTGTTTGCCAAAAGAGGTGAAATATGTAATTCTGTATTGCAATCGGGACAACTATGGAGTGAGAGCTGCATGAAGTATATTAAGGAAGAAAGTGCCAAAGCCAACACCCATCTGGTTATACAGTCTGACGGACACAGCCACAACTTCATTGTCAAAGAGACAATCGACCACAACGAGGGGCTGCCAAGACAAGAGTATAGGGTTATACTACCTTCTCGTTGGTACGATTGTGGCAAGTTTCAAACCTTTCGTATGCCTTACTCTCATGTTATTGTTGCGTTTGCCTATACTCATCAAGACGCATTACAACTTTTGTCTCCTATTTACAAGTCTGAAACCTTGCTCAACGTATACAACAACTTTCCTTTGGAAGCAAAACCTGATTATTGACCTGCATACGACGATGAAATAGTATGACACAATGACCAAATGCGAAGGAATGGTTATCCCACAAGCAAGCGCGTCACAACTGAAATGGACTCCCTTGACAAGCTAGAAAGAAAGTGTTATTTATGTCTCCAGGTAGGACACAATCGAAAAAATTGTCCAACTCGGGCTACTAGCTCAACCACATAAAAAGTGTATTATAAAACATCTTTACTTTTTTAAGTTATAAAAATTACGGTTTTTCATTAAGAGCATTTGTTACAATAAAACTTGCGCAAATAACAAATAAAACATGATAAAACGTCTACGAAATTACAACCGTTAAAACAATTTCATCTGACCCATGCATCATCAACATTACGTCGCTGTCTGTTTTGACTTCCTCCAACCAAAAATTAGGTCTTCATGTTGCAAGTGAGGTGGTTGTTCTTCTTCGCTGGATCCTTCTAATTTGTTCCGCATCCTCAATGTCCCCCTATAGCCATCACATCAACTCTCTCTTCGGGCGCTCCATGGAGTGAATGTGCCAAAATTTTATTTTCATCGGAGGTTTGGTGGCCGAGAAAATAACGTAACCATCTTTGGTAAAAATCATGGGAGATGTCATGACGCAAATAACAGAGAGAAAAAAGAAGACAATGCGAGAATGTGTGAAGAATGACGGAGAAACGGAGGAGTTATTTATAAAAAAATGTATTTTGCCCTAGGAGTCAAGTGAGATGGCGCCTCCTCTCACTTTTAGAGTGCATGCGCCATCTCACTTGGCTAAAAGAGAGTGCGTGCGTCAAGTGAGATGTCTCCTAGGGCAAATGGGTCAGTGCATGCGCCATCTCACTTAGCTCCTCCTTTGTGGGGTTTTCTGAAACATAATTATTTGCGTAATTTTCTCCGAAATATGGTTATTTGCGGAAAAAACATTCAATACCTAATTATTGTAAAAAAAATTCGGAAAATCGATATAGCTAAATTGAAAGCGTGCTACCTTCTGACCTAAGACATAAGAAGATATTTTGAGATAATAATTTTAATACTTTATTTCATTTCATTACCATTCTCCTAGAGTACAAAGCTATAACTATAAAGTCCTTCAAATTTAAATAAAAGAACAAAAATTAAATCAAATTATTAGGTGCAAACATCAATAACTAAGAACAACAACTTATTGAATATTATAGTAAGGAATGTTTATACTCTCTTGTATCTGGTAATGATCATATGTGAAATCATTCAACCACAAATACAATATTTGAATGCACAAAAAGGCCTCGTAGGAGGTTCACAATCACTTGTTGGGCAATCAGCAGGAGTAAAACATGTACGACGCTCTGATGCTGTAATGGAAATAGAGTAAAAGAAATGTTACTAAAATAGGATAAAATATTATGTACAAAATAAAGAAGCTTCACAATAACTTGATAACTTACCACTAACGTTCATTATAACAAGAAATAAAGAAAGAAAAACAATCATAACATGAACACACTTGATAAATGTAGTCATATTTTTATGACTTTGTATGTATTAGATAGAGTATTACTTTATCACTTTATGATTTATAAATTTAATGCTCTATTTACATCATTTATATAGTTTTTGACACTAATATAGTTTTTTTTTGCATGTCTCACTTCATTAGTTGTTAAAAATAAATTCATTATATTTTAATAAGTATAAATTGTCTCTTAAGTACAACAATGAGTTACATTGTACCATTTTACGTATTTAAAAAACAAAATCAAATAAAAAACATAACAATCATAAGAATTTATTATTATTTTTTATCAAACTTTAATTATTTTATAACCTTTCATGATTAAAAAGTGTAAATCACAATAGAAGAATATTATTTTAAATAATTATTAAATATATCTTAAGTATATCAAGGTGTTTGTGTTTGTTCCTTTAGACCATTTAGCAAGGAGTTCACATAAAAAATTACGATTCATAAAAAATTGTCATTATTATTATTTTAAACCAAATTTTGATTATTTTATAACAAAACAGGAATAATATTGTTAATAATCATAAATGTATCTTTATTAAACAATGTTTTGCTTATTCTTTTTGGCAATGTCGGTGTTAGCCAAATGTTAAAACTTAAAACTTATAAAATGTTATTCATTTATATAAAATAATTTCTTTTATTATATTTGTTTCAAAATAACAAAATCTCTAAAATAATTAGCTTTTTTCATAAAACATTATGTATGACTTAATAACTAGACTCGATTAAATATATGAAGACTACTCTAAAATCATTAGTAGTCATTAGATGTTGGTTCTCACATTGACTATTTCTTTTCCTATCCTTGCATGTTTTTCTAAGTTACTGATAAAAAGTAAAAAATATTTTATAAATTCAGAGATGTATTTTCGGACGCACGATTTTCGTATAAAATGAGCTAATTGTTAATCACACTAGTGCAGAAATGACTTTTTACATCGGGTAAAATTGACTTTTTACATCGGTTTTGGGTCCGATGTAAAGTCAGATGATATAGTAAATCAGGGACTTTTTACATCGGTTCTGGGACCGATGTAAAAAGTCCCTTTTTTACATCGGTTATAATATCAGAACCGATGTAATAACCTGTTATTATGCATATTTTTTAAAAAATTGATCCAGTTTTTTACATTGGTTGGAAGTAATACCCGATGTAAAAAGTATCTTTTTTACATCGGTTATAATATATAAACCGATGTAAAAAACAATTATTATGCACATTTTTTTAAAAAATTGATCCAGTTTTTTACATCGGTTGGAAGTAATACCCGATGTAAAAAGTCTCCAGTGACGCGACTTTTTACATCGGTTATTATCTCCAACCGATGTAAAAAGTCCCTTTTTGAATGTTTTTACATCAGTTTTACTAATAACCGATGTAAAATGTATGAAATATTTTCGGAATAGATTATTTATTTTCTGGGTTTCCCTATACAAATATAATTTGTACCCATTTTTTCATATTTTTCCAATATCAAACAGACTATATTCATGTCGCTATATAGATTTCATAGCTTTCCAACATCACATATATCACATTTAGGACGATGTTTTCATATTTTTCACAACAAACTTACAAATTGAACAATTGTATTGCAAACTTGTATTGTATTACAACATACAAACTTACAATTACAAATTCTTCACAAAATATAAAACAATATTCAACTATTTATAAGTCTTTTTCAAAACTTACAATTACATAATATTCACAAAATATACATATACTAAAATATTCAACTATTTCTAAATTTCCAAACTTGAATTACCAATATAAAATCTTCGGTAGACAACACCAAAATCATATTGCCTGACAATAAATAATAACAATTAACATCAGCAAAAAAATCAAGAAACTCAACACATGAGCAAAAACCACATGTATTGTGCAAAAACCACAACTTATACAATTCTATAAAACTCACCAAGCTAAACTTAAGTTCCATGTAAGTCAAAGAAACATTTTGCCCAACGAAGTCGCAAATCATACAAATCATCCGGTGTTAATTCTGTTGGGTCATCAAATACCTATAATACATAAATATAACAATATAGAGTTATTTTTTAAAAATTCATATTAAGTCGAAAAACAAAAAGTAAAGAACAAAGTAAAGTTATTTTTAGTACCTGCATCCAATTCTCGGTTATATTAGCAGAGACAATATCCAACATATTTTTCATCACATTGTATCCACAATCATTAGAGTTATGTTGTTGCCTTGTCTACAATTGAATGACATAATTAGTGAATATTTATCGTATATATTTAACTATAGAATTACAATTTACATCACACTTACATTGGGATGAAGCCATGTAGCCTTTTTTCTATTTCCATTTGCCATTTGATGAATCCCAAAAGAACTAATACAGAAAGATATAAACATCACATAACTAAATATACTCGCCAATGAAAAATCACATAACTATTAGTTGTCAATGAAAGTCACATGAAAGATAAACTTACTTTGTAATAATTTTCTTCGTGTTCTGGTCAATTTCCCGATGAAGTGAACAAAATACGACAACTAAATTGTCTCTTGGACACATGACTATTAATTGCCAATGTCTCCTGTACGTGTGTGTGGAAACAGAAAAGTCGCATAAAATATATATGTTATCAAAATTAAATAATATAAAACACAATTTCATAAAAATTCTTACCCATGAATTAATGGTAGTAAGTGGCACGCTCTGTTTTCATCACATAACTTTTCTAGCACGTAATTTTTAACATCTTCTTGAGATTTCGCTACATTATCATTATAAATACACCTAGCAGGGTCCATAAATTCATATAATTCTGAAATGGAATTCTCAAGACAAACACGATGAATATACCTGAATAATTTTAAAATTAATATTAGAATCAAAGTGATGAGAGATATAACATATTAATAGAGATTGACTTTAATAAAACAATAAAATGTACTTACGTGCACCAAATTTGAAGAATAGACACGTCAAGCCAATGACCTAAACCCACCAATAACTCTCTGATACATTTAGCTGAAACATAAAAATTAGAGACACTCGCACAATGACTTAATTGTATTGCCAAATGGTTATCATCCAATTTCAAAACCATGAGTAACAATCTCTGAACATCATCAACTTCCACGTCTTTTGTGCTCTCTTTTGTGCTTCCCTTTGCAGCTGAACAACTTCCTTTTTCGCTTCCATCAACAATTTCCAATTTTTGAATGCATTTAATATCACCTGTGCTTTGTGATAAACCCATAGACTTAAGTGTCTCCATTAATGATTGCTGAAACATCTTACGCTCTTCAACCAACTTTTCTTCAAGTTCAGCTCTAAGTTTTGTTTCCAATATTGCAAGTTGTTCATTTACGTCGATATGTTGACTTTTTCTTCCAAAGTAAGTGTTTGTTTATGGTGTTTTCCAACACCACGAACACGACCTCCATGCTCAGATGTTCCAATGGCTAATGATAAGATATCGTTACGTCCATCTGGAACAATTGCACCTTTTTCAGCTTCTTGAACAAGAGAATCCTACAAAATGCAAAAACATCAATTAATCAATCACAAATATAATGATACTTTGTAATAATTTTTCGTTGTTTACTTACAATTTTTTCAGCAACCTCTTGTGTAGATTTTGATGTGTATTCTCCTCCTTTCTTTTGTCGTGCTCTCTTCCATAACTCATGGAGTGATGGTGGAGATGGACTATCATTATCATCTAATGTGGAATTATCTCTCGATGATGACTTTTCTTTCATAATTTTCTCCTCAAGTAAGCGATACCCTCCACGAGACAATACGTGTGGGTATACATTTTTGGCCACATTGTCCTTACCCTTCTGACTTTTTTCCTATTATAAACTCAATCAAGTAATTAATCACTAAATATAATAAAAATGTTATGCACAAAAAAAAATATAACTCCTACTAACCTTAAATTCAGGGGTATCTCGAATCTTGAGAAACTCTTTCCAGGCGTCTTCTGTAATAAAGTTATACTTGACATATGGAGGAGGATCATTTTCTATGGGATGATGAATATATCTATCTGTGAGTTGTGTCTTAAAACCTCTCCATCGCTCTCCCGCATATTTAATCCATTCTTTCTTCAACCTATCATTCTTTGGATCTTTACATTCTGGAATAGTAAAATGAGCCTACAAATGTAGTATATGTCATATGTTGTTAATTAGTATATGATTATAAAATATAATAAAGTATTGTATTTAAAATACCTGAATATCAGTCCAAATAGCATCTTTTACGCCTTCATCTACTTCTTTCCAATCATTTTTCACAATGCTACAATACTGTCGAGCAAGAGATGTTATAGAACTCTTGAAATTTGTAGCATTTTTACCAACACCAATACATTCATAGGTTCTTGCATTAAACTCGACCTTTATCTTTTCACCTGTTTGATGAACATTGTCAATTTGTGTCATTAAAGTGGGACCTCTAACTCTTCTTTTATTGGGGTTTGAATCACCCATGTATCTGTTTACACAAAACAAAAATAATTAGAAATAATATTAAGCACAAAATAAAAACAATTAGAAATAAAATTAAGCACAAAATAAAAACAATTAGAAAATAAACTAACGTGGAATTAACTTATACAAAAAATCTTACTAGTCCTCCCATATCCCTTCTTCATGGTCTATGCGAATAGCATGCACATCATCCCCTTCATTTTCTTCAATGAATGTAGTCACATTTGTTGAGAAAGGATGAGTTTCAGAAATATTAAGGTTCTCATCATGATTTTCGTCACTATCATGGACCTTTCCTTGTAAAACCACTGACCACTTTTTTATTAGAAGGATCTGTGACATAAAACACTTGTCTTGCTTGAGATGCCATGATGAATGGTTCGTTCGCATAAGCTAACTTGCTAAGATCAACCAGTGTAACTCCAAATTCATCGATTCTGACACCACTGTTGATATCAATCCATTTGCATTTAAATACAAGAACTTTAAACACAACATAATTAACTTCCCAAATCTCTTCAATCACCCCAAAGTACGGTGTAGATGCCATAACCGGGTTTTTATCTTTAGCACTAGAGAAGTGCATAGACTCGGCCACAATCATTACCCCACTATTTTGCGTGGTACTACGGTCATCCTTTGACTTTGTATAAAAAGAGGTTTTATTAATATCATATCCACTCCAAGTTATTAGGTTACATTTAGTCCCATAAGACAACCACTTAATTGTATTAGAAACACTATCTTCATTAGCAATTCTTTCTTTAAACCACTCAGAGAAACTCTTATTATGCTCTTTTAACAACCCTCTTTCATTCATCTTGGGGTAATTTTTCTTTACGATGCTTTTGTGAGCAGATAAGTAAGGTTGAACTTCATCTATGTTATTCAATATATACAAATGCGCTTGAACAACCACATCAATACTTAAGCTCTTGACTTTTAAACCTTGTGTACCCACACCCTCATATCTTCCATCATGACGAGACTTGGGAACCCCTACAACATCCACTCCTGACAAATAGTTAGAACAAAACTCAATTGCTTCTTCTGCAATGTACCTCTCAATAATCGATGCTTTTGGACGGTGTGGGTTTTTTGTATACCCTTTTAGAATCTTCATGTATCGCTCTATTGGATACATCCACCGTAAAAAAACTGGACCACATAATCTAATCTCCCTTACTAGATGAACAATCAAGTGAACCATAATGTCAAAAAATGAAAGAGGAAAATACATCTCTAATTGGCACAAGATAACTGCAGCCTCATTTTCCAAATCGTCTAACTTTAGTGGATCAATGGTTTTACAACAAATTGAATTGAAAAATAAGCATAACCTAGTTATGGTCTTCCTTACGTTGTTAGGAAATATCCCACGAATAGCCAATGGTAGTAGTTGTTGCATTAAGACATGACAGTCGTGAGATTTTAAGCCAACTAATTTAAAATCTTTAACTGATACAAGCCTCTTGACATTTGATGAGTAACCATGCGGCACTTTGATACTTTGTAAACACTCACAAAAACTTGTTTTCTCTTTTTTAGACAAAGTGTAGCAGGCAGGAGGCAAATATGTCTTGTTACCTATATATTATGGGGTTAACTCTTCTCGTATACCCATCAAACCCAAATCCAGACGAGCATTAATACCATCTTTTGTCTTGACTTGAATGTTGAGAAGTGTTCCGATTACACTATCGCATACATTTTTCTCCACATGCATCACATCAATACAATGTCTTACATCAAGACTAGACCAATATGGAAGATCGAAGAAAATCGATCTCTTTTTCCATACATTTTTCATAGTAGATCGTTTTTGGTACTTTCCAAAGATAACATCAAGTCCCTGTTGTCGCTGATAAACTTCTTCTCCAGACAAGGGCTTTGGAGCAACACCATGCTCTTGTTCCCCATTGAAAGCTTTCCGCAATATACGATATGGATGATAACGTTTTAGAAATTTTCGATGCCCGAGATAAACGGTCTTCTTTCCTTTTTCAAGCTGATGGTAACAAGTGTCTTTTTCACATATAGGACACGCATTATGCCCTTTAACTTTATACCCAGACAAATTACCATATGCCGGAAAATCATTGATGGTGCAAAACAACATGGCACGCATATTAAACTGTTCGCCAGAATACGCATAAAAAACATCCACCCCTTCCTCCCACAACACTCTTAAATCATCAATCAGTGGACTTAGATAAACGTCTATGTCATTTCCTGGTTGTTTTGGGCCCGATATCATCATCGATAACATAATATATTTACGCTTCATGCACAGCCTAGGAGATAGGTTATAAATCATCAAGAGAACAGGCCAAGAACTATGGTTAGTACTCAGATTACCGAACGGATTCATTCCATCAGTAGCAAGTCCAAGTCTAAGGTTTCTCGACTCTTTGCCAAACTTTGGAAACAAAGTATCTATTTTCTTCCATTGCAAAGAATCAGCTACATGACGAATTTGTCCATCATGTTTTCTTTATTCTGCATGCCATCTAAGATTCTTTGCGTCATCTGCAATAGCGAATAATCTCTTGAACCTTGAAATTATTGGTAGGTACCATACCACTTTCGCAGGAGGACCCTTTTTTACCACCTCATCATCAATTGACTCACCATCTTTCTTTTTGTAGCGTGAAGCCTTACACTTTGGACAATGATTATACTTTTCATACTCTTTTCTGTATAATATGCAATCATTAGGGCATGCATGTATCTTTTCATACTCCAAACCCATCGGACACAATATTTTCTTCGCCTCGTAATAACGACTTGGCATTACATTACCTTCTGGAAGCATTTCGGTCAATAATTCAAGCAACTCGGTAAAACTTTTGTCAGTCCACCCATTCTTTGCCTTCAGATTAAATAATTTTAACACGGCTGACAGACGTGTAAATTTTTTGCATCCCGGGTACAATGGTTTATCCTTGTCATTGCATATAGTATCATACATATGTGCCCTCTTAAACGAATCTTGTCCAATATCACGCATCATGTCTTCTAGACGATCATCCATTTCTTCATTAACATCATCTCTTTGAGACACGTTAGACTTTGCTACTACTTCACGGTGCCATATCCATTTTGTATAACTTTGACAAATCCCTACACAAATTAGATGATCCATGATTTCTTTCTTACTACATTTTGGTTCTTTATTTGCACAACGAATACATGGACAAAGAAAAACCGTAGGAAGACTTTTGTCAGCATTACTTTCAGCAAACTGTAGAAATTCCATCACTCCATGTTCGTACTCGTCACTTAATCGATTAGCTCTCATCCAACTATGATCCATAACTATGTTCACACGGAGGAAGGTCTGACGAACGGTGTGTCCGCGGCTGCGCTACTTCACGGAGATTCCGAGATTGCAAGTTGCGCTGCTTCGCGGAGAAAGAAAAATAGAATCAAATTTCAATGGCAAGGTGATAAATCTATTAAGTTTGATAGGTTAAATATAAACAACGTGTTTCTGAGAGGACCATTAATTCTTTTAGCACAATTGATTACATGTTATTTTTTATTACAGAAGAACACCTTTAAGAAACTACTTTAATTACTGTTGTGTTCATCCACATATATAGTTAATTTACTCTTGAGTAACAATTGAGTGGAATGAATACTTATTTACATGTAAATTTTGTTGGAGAGCATATATGTATCTGCATTTTAGGATAGCATTATTCAGCACTAAAAATCATATTTTCTCTTTATTTTCTTTTGTTTTAATTAAAATAATTAAACATTTTTAATTAAAATAATTAAAAATCATTAACTTTTATTCTTAATTAAAACCATGTTTGTGTATGAAATTGAGACTTAACCTTTGTTTACTGATTTTATTACACAGGAGCTACTAAAGTCACTTAACAATGTGGTGCTGCATCCCTAAATATCACCTATATGCAACTTCTTATTTTCTTACACTATTATGTATCTATCAAATGGTATTACATTGTTAATGGCCTATATAGTTATTAGATTAGATTTTTTCTAAACAAAAATAATATATTAACACTAACAACTTTATCATTTAAATAAAATATTATATCTATACTACTAATATTAGATACTCCCTTCCACTATTTCTCGCATTAAAACCCTTACTAACCCACAAAAAATCCAACAAAACAGATTAACAAAATAAAAAACATAACCAGAACAACAACAACATAGTACTTAGAATTTTTTCGATCAGAACAATCAACAAAAATTTCTCTCTTACAGTTGAAACTCAAAGAGGAATAATGTTAATAATTCGTTTTTTAAACAAAAATTTGCACTTACAGTTGAAACGGCGAGCGAAGAGTTGTGAAGGTGAGCCGTTGACGGTGGGCATCGGAGGAGAGACGACGAAGTGGGACGGTCGTTGACGGCGACGACGGTGGGCGTAGGAGGGAGACGGCGTCGCGGCAGCAGTGGGCGTAGGAGGGAGACGGCGTCGCGGCAGCGGTGTGCGTCGGAGGAGAGAAGTTGAAGAGGGACGGTCGTTGACGGCGACGACGGTGGGTCGGAGGAGGAGAGACGGCGAAATGGCGAAATGGCGTGGTGGTGGGCGAAAATCTGGTCGCGGCAAAAATGGGTCAGAAAAAATGGCTAGAGAAAATGAAGAAGACTGTACAGTTCTCAAGTTAATATTTTTGTTTTTATTGCCTTTATTACATCGGTGGATACTTCACCCGATGTAATAGCTTGCCACGTTTGTGCTATTACATCGGTGGATATACCACCCGATGTAATAGCTTGCCACACCTTTATTTTTTTTTATTACTTTATTACATCGGTGGATATTCCACCCGATGTAATAGCTTGCCACGCCTTTATTATTTTTTTTTTTGTTTTTATTAGTTTATTACATCGGTGGATATTCCACCCGATGTAATAGCTTGCCACGCCTTTATTATTTTTTTTTATTACTTTATTACATCGGTGGATATTCCACCCGATGTAATAGCTTGTGTTGACACGCGTTGGTTTTTCCTCCTTTTTTTAATATATCTTTTATATCTTTTATTACTTTATTACATCGATGGATATTCCAACCGATGTAATAGCTTTCTTATATTTTTTTAACGTTTTAGACACGTTGTCTCTTATTTACAAAAATGCCACCGTGTTTTTTTTTGTAAATCTTTTACATCGGTGGATGAGATTGCCACCGTGTCTCTGATGGTTTAGAGGTAGAAACAACATTTTTTTATTTGAAAGATGCTTTTGCAAACTTTCCCTTTTGACATGCTTGACACAGAGCATCTGAGCCAAATTGCAAGTTAGGAAGTTCTTTGACTAGATTACATTTATTAATCTGAGATATTCTTCTCATACTAACATGCCCCAATCTTCTGTGCTAGACCCATTTCTCATCGTTCACAGACATAATGAATTTTACATTCTGACTTTTTCGTTTAGAAAGTTTTATTTTATAAATTTTATTCTTTCTTTTACCATTAAAGTGGATTGTTCCATCTTTCGGACTATTAGCTTTACAAGACTTTTGATTAAAGATTATATAATAACCACTATCACTTAATTTACTTATGGATAACGAGTTATGTAATAATTCATCTACTAACAAAATATTAGTTATAGAGGGAAGTGTACTGTTACCAATAGGTCCAGAGCCAATGATCTTTCCTTTCTAATTGCCTCTGAAACCTACGTATACTCCGGATTTAAGTTCCAGACATTGGAACATATGCTTTCTTCCCCTCATGTATCGAGAGCATCCAGAGTCTAGGTACTAAGACTGGTGTTTCAACTTTGTTGTTAAAGATATCTACGACATGGATGATTTTATCCTTAGGTACGCATATCTTTTTGGGTCCTTGTTTGTTAGAGTTCCCAAAGTTCTGATTGAATTTTGGTTTCACAATAGAATTCGTAGAGTAAGATTCACTTGTATATTTTATATCATGTGTGTATCCATATGTGAAATGTGAGTTTAAAGGTGTGTGTTTTATGACAATATCATCAACTTTCTTAGGTTGATATGATTCTTCTCCTTTTGGTTTTACATATCCTACTGCTTTTATGCTATTTCTACTAACTCCATAGATCATTGAAGCCATCTTGCTTCTATCTATGTTTCTAGCTAGAAACTTTTGAAAGTTGTGATCATATTCTTTTATGATGTTATCAGAACTATTTGAAACTTCTGAAATAGATTCTTTATGAGCTTTTTGTAATTCATCTTTATGTTTAGAATTAAATTTTTTTAGTTCAAAGTTTTCTATTTTTTGTTTCCTAGTTTATTCAGTTTCAGATACAAAAATGTGTTTCTGGTTCTTGTATTTGACTCAAAGTTGCTTATATCTTTCAAAAATTTCAGACAGACTTTCTTATAATTGAGATCTAGAGAATTTTGAAAATACCTCTTATGAATCTGATTCAAATTTTGATGTATCTGTATCTTCTGATATGTTGGAAATTATTGCTATATTGGCTTGTTCATCTTCTAGTTCAGTTTCATCTTCAGAAGATTCTGAGTCATCCCACGTTGCCATAACAATTTTCTTATTTTCTTTGAAGAACTTCATTTTAGGCTTTTCTTTCTAAATATTGAGGCAGTCGCTTTTTTAGTGACATGGCTCTTTGCATTCGTAGCAGACAATATCTTTGTTGCTAGACTTTCTGTATCCAGAGGATGATTCAGAGTGATTGTCTGTTCTTCTAGGGTTTTTGAATTTACTTTGTTTGTGCTTCCATAGATGGTGGACTCTTCTAGAGAGAAGAGATAGTTCGTCTTCTTCTGACGAGGATCCATCAAAGTTTTCTTCTTCTGCCTGAAAAGCTTTAGTTTCATATTTTTTATTAGATTAAAGAGCAAGAGACTTACCTTTCTTTTAGGGCTCATATTCTTCTAGTTCTATCTCGTGACTTCTTAAAGAGATGATTGGTTCTTCAAGAGATACTATGTTCAGATCTTTGGCTAGTTTTATGGTTGTGACCATGGGTTTCCATTTCTTGGGTAAGCTTCTAATGATTTTCTTTACATGATCTGTTGTTGAGTACCCTTTGTCCAGAACATTTATCCCAGCAACCAGAATTTGAAACCTTGAGAACATTATCTTAACTAATTCATCTTTTTCCATTTTGAAGGCCTCATACTTCTAGATGACTGCAAGAGCTTTGGTCTCTTTGACTTGCGTGTTGCATTCATGTATTATTCTCAAAGAGTCAAACATGTTCTTATCTGAATCTCTGTTCGTGATCTTCTCATACTCGGTGTATGAGATAGCACTAAAGAGGATTGTTCTGTCCTTGTGATGATTTCCGACTTCTTTCTTTTGTTGATCTGTAATTTTCTTTCTATCGATATTTTGACCGCTTGCATCAACTGGATGAATTTAGTCATTAGTTACCATATCTCAGAGATCAGCATCATGAGCTAGAAAAAACTTGTGATTCTGTCTTTCTAGTAATCGAAGTTTTCACCATCAAAGATTGGAGGTTTTCCGCTACCTCTTTCTTTCTCATCATAGTTATCATTGATGTTGTTCTGAACTTGTCCGAACATAGTGTTTGTCTTGCTAGGATCTTTTTCTGACACAATTAAGTGTTAGCACCCAGAACCAGGAGCTCTGATACTAATTGAAGGATATAAAAATACAAGAAAGGGTGTTTGAATTGGGGTTTTCAAAAATTAAAAATAGTATTAGATGTTTGGTTATTCTGGTTCGTTTGAACTCAAACTACTCCAGTCCATCCGACAAGATGATTTCGCCTCTCTCAATCAAGGTCTTAATGCCGAAATCAAAACTTTATTACAACACACAAAGACTACCGTCAATGTCTTCTTGAGACTAAACCAAAACTTGGTTTCTCAACGAATTACAAAAATATGAATAAAAATGTGTACAAGAATGTTTCTAGAAAAATATATTACAACTGTGATATTTACACAATGTTAAGGAACAATGAATAGACCTAAAGAGCTTATGAATATTTCTCTGTATGCGCAAGTGTTGTTTGATCACCCTTCAAGAACTCCTTTATATAGGTGAAGCTATAGATCCATTTGAGACATGAGAAGATGTTTTTGGACGGTTGATATAATGTTGTTAATGCACTTTTTAAAAATATAAATCTTGTCTGGTACCAGCCGTTACTCTTTTATTTATATTGAATGAATTGTAACGCATCAGAACTTTTCTTCTTTTTAAATTTGATTAGAATAAGAATATTAGTGTTGAGACTTTACACCATCAGAGTATTGCTTCATCAGATTTTAGCTTGCAGCTTTGGTGCTTCAGAAGTTATAACATCGGAACTTCTTATATTGACTGTGATATTTTAATTGTGTTTGTACAAAAATTCTTATAAGATCTTCTTAGCGCAAACTGTTCACCAACTTCTTATGCTTCTTTTATCATAACTTCTCTGTATATTTAAATAATTTATTAGAGAGCATAATTGTTCTTTATATATAACATGTATTTGTTATCATCAAAACTATTACTAAGATGTAGAACCAAACTATATTCTAACAACTTTAACCCGGAGATACATCTCTGAACGTGGTTAAGGGTTTGTTCGCAGATATATCTCTGAATTAACACTTGCTTTCAAACTAAAGGAAACTTTCAGAGATGCATCTCCAATTTTTTTAATGTGTATATATATCTCGCGCCAAACCCTCCCTTTCGCCCTTCTTCATTTTCTGAAAAATTTTATTCCTCAATTAGAGCTCATAAGTAACCTTGTTCCAGACTATCTTTGAAGAAACAAGATAACCTCTAATTCAATCTTAGTAATCCTAACTTACTCCAAAATCTACATTAAAAATTATTCATCTTTATCAACACTTATTTGAGTAAGTTTTTAATTTAACTTATTTTGATTTTTGATTAATGTATTAGGTAAAATAGTTTATTTTTCATGCATTAGGTAGTGTTAGGATTTGAAATAGGTAATGTTACATATATGCACTACAATTTTGATATATTTTAAGTTATAGGGACAATAATAGGAGCAGGTTCTACCATTGAAGAAGAATTTGCAACGATTTTGAATCTACACGCTTCAGGCTATACTGAGACATGGGGGGATCAAAGATTGAATGAATTTCTAGGCTTACCTACCGGAGAGATTCTGGTGATTCTTCAAACTGAAGGGGTTTGCTGAGAAATCCAGAGATATTCACGTGCTTGTATAGGTATTCGTCAATCTTGAATTCTCATCCATGACCATTTCCTTCTTATTCTTTTGCGCACTTGTACTCGATGTAAATAGTGGCTTTCTATTGATGTTGGTGATGAAGATCATATGAATATATGTTACATATGAAGGTGGAGAAGTTGATTCTATAAGTGATGAAGTTTTTAGCTTGAAATTGATGCAAATCATTATTTGAAGCGGAGAAAGGTGATTTGTAGTGACGACGCATAGTTGCGGTGCAAGATTGAATGATGAATGTTATGTTGAGGTTGAATCGTTGTCCTGGTTTCTTTGCATTCATGATGCAGGTTGTTGAGTAGAATATACGTTGAAGGTGATGAAGATGATGATGAGGGAAGTCTGAGAAGATTTGTAGAGAATGATGAAGTTGTTGTGATTGTTGTTGTGAAACAAATGGAGGCAGATGCAGATTGATGAAGGTTAAAGGTGTGATGGAAAATGGAGCGTGAATGCAGAGAGAGTTGACAAATATTTTTCTGGAGTTTTTTGTGATTCTTCAACAATTATGAATAATGGTGAGGAATTTTAGAAAGAGAGAGAGAGAGAGAGAGAGAGAGAGAGAGAGAGAGAGAGAGAGAGAGAGAGAGATAGAGAGAGAGAGTTTTTCTTGGTGATTCTCCCAATAGTGAAGAATCTAGCTGAGAAAGGAGAGTGAAGAGAGAGGTTGATGGTGATTCTTCTACAGAGATTGAAGAATGATGCAATCTCCGGTAAAATCTGAATTTATATTCTGTTATTGCTTGAGTAAATTTCAATTAGAAGTTGAAAAAATCTGATCCTTAGATCTGAAAACCGGTTATCTGATTGAATGGTGAGATTGGAAGTTAGTTATAGGTTTTTTGACAGTTAGATATTTGGATTAGCTAGCTGCAATAAATTTCTATTTTGGATTCGATTACAGTTAAGAGGTTAGAAAACCAATTAGCTAGGGAATTCTGTTATCTTATATTTTTGTTTATGATGATTTTTCTTTTGAATTGTCTATGAATCTCCTGCTTTGGCAACTTTGTTCTATTGTTTCCGGGATTCAACTAATGCGGTTAGTTAGCAGAAAAGTTATTTAGTGTGTTAGAAAAAAGTTAGTTAGCAATTGGTTGAATAGGCTTAGGATGAGTAGTTAGTTTGTTGATTTTCTGTTACAAGTTTATTTAAAATTGTTTGAAAGGTTCATTGTTATGTGCTAATAAAAAAGTTTTTTTCTCAGTTTCTCTACTGATACAGTGCTGCAGTTATATGAGTCATGCGCTTGGTTAATTGATTGGATCCGGTTTATATTAATGCCCCTTTTTTGATGGATGATTTTTTTATGGAATGCAGGTTTGCGGTTAAGGCAACATGGGATAAGACTTGGTGTTGGACCTGGAAGCAAAGTGCGGAAGAAAACTTGGATTTGAAGAGGGGAACTTAGCCATTAGGACTGGGTTTTCATAGGATACTGTTTTATGGTGGCCGAACTGACTGTTATATACTGGTTTTGCTTTTTTTGTTCGCAAATGTGCGGTCAGAAAGAGCCGCCACCGTCTTTTCTTTTATCCAAATTAAGTAAAGGGTGAAAAGAACAGAAAAAGACCTTTTTGAGATGTTTCTGAGTAAGGGGGTAGATTATGGAAAGGGAAGGTATTAGAACCCTTTCCATCCGTGGTTTTCCACGGGCTCTTAGAGGCTTGCTCATTTTTAAAATGCTTTTGTGCTTTGTGTGTTTGAAAATGTTTTGAAAAGCCTTAGTGCGGCGATTTTCTTTGTGTTTAAATATTGTATCATTCCTCAAGAGTGTTAACAAATCAAATGTTTTAAAATTGTTTTTGAAAAGTAGTATTTGCGTGTAAGTGCAAAAAATAGTTTGAGCAAACTTCTAACAGCTATCTACTTTACGTAGGCGAAAAAGGTTTTTCTTTTCCTTCTTTCCTTTAGACAATGCTATCCTACTATTAGTGAGTAGGTAGCCTTGTCGTTGGATGTTTTGAGGGACATTCGAAGGGACGTTACAGTCACGAAGGTAAATTGTATGGAGATACTTTAGCAATTCTGTTTTAGGGACAAGATCATATACCGAGAAGGAAACTGTAGGGTCATCGAGGGACTATGATCTTTTGATTTTATAGGTCTTTGCTAAAGCATTCCTGCCTCATGACTGTTTTATTGAAGGCAACCAAAGTGGGCGTACCTTAGAGGTGCTTGTGTGCAAGTGTGCTCAGTTCAGTTATTTTATCTTTAAACATTTAGATGTTCTACCATTTGTTTTCATATCTTGTCATGCAATCCTAGTTAGCATACATCTAGGGAATTTTTTTTATTAATATCCATGTATTAAAAAAATATTTCGTAAATAACCGGGTTTCGGAAAAAATTACGCAAATAACCATGTTTGAGATGGCTCCACAAAGGAGGAGCCATCTCAATTGGCGCATGCACCTCCTTTTTTAAGGGAGGCGCCATCTCACTTGGCGCCTAAGTGCTTAGGGCATGCCCTAAGCCAAGAGAGATGGCGCCTATGTATAAATTTAGGGCAAAAAAATTTTTTTTTTATTTTTTTTCCTGTGCGTTGCCTATTGGACAGAGATCAACAAAATGGACTTTTTATTAAAAAAAAAATAATTACATTTAACTGTATTACATTAAAAGAACAGTAAAAAAAATGGATACAAAAAATACTGGGAAAAAAAAAGATACATCAGTGATCCCCCGGAACCCGGTAATGACCCCCGGTTCCGCATCCCCGTCCTCGCCTTTCTCTTGCTGGGTGTCGTCGCGTTTCCTGCTGCGGCAAGGTCGATGGCCCAAAGAAGTCAATGCGATCCGAATCCATAAAATCAGTAAGATCTCCATATCTCGAAGATCCGCTCTGGTACAGTCGGTTACCCATACCCTCAAAGTTTGGTCGTGTTGGTGGTGGGTGGGGTTCCATGGTTGGTCGGTAACATTGGTCGTCTGAGTATGGGGGGTAGAAAGGAAATGGATCTTGGGGTGTTTGGTATTGTGGATGTTGGTTTGTTTGGTGATATTGTGGTTGATGGTAGGTTTGGTCGGCTTGGTCATAATCTTCTGACATTCCCATATCAGGGCTAAGGCTGGATGTTGAGGGAGCCATATTGGGATATGTGGAAGACTGAAATTGTGTCTGGGGTATGTGGGTGTGCTGGTAATGGGGTTGGTATTGTGGTTGGGTTTGAGGCATATCTGGGTATTGGTAGTTTGGTTGTGATTATGGTTGGTAGTACGACATTTGATTGTAGTTGTGTTGTGGTGGGGAATGTGGTTGTGTGTTTGTTGGTCTGTTTCTTCTTGGGGGTTGGTTGGAGGTTGATGGGTAATCGAGGGTTGTGCCCATTGTGTGCGTGGGTCAACCAAGTACCTCGGATGAGACACGTGCATTTCTGGGTTACTAACCGACCTGTACCACGACATATATTGATCAGTGTGTCGCATGTTACCTTGAGTAAGGAAAACCGGGGATTGCAAGATGTAGCGGTGACGCCTTTGCCACATTTTACACCATTCCGGAGCAAAGTCTTTCCAATTGGTAAGACCCCACTGGGCGTCGACCCTTTTAAGATGCCAGGGGGACAAATCTGTTGGATCACTTGGTATCTCTTGATGCATTCTGAACTGCATCTTCACACGGTCGCTGTGGTGCATCTCCATAATGTTGAACCGAATGAGTGCAGTCTTTGCAGTCCAAGTTGCTGCGTCCTCTGGGTTTGGAGCATGGCCCAAACCCAAATATGGTCTCCAGACGAGCTGCGATAAAATTTAAATCAGGTTAGCACAAAAGTAATGTATAAATAATTAAAATGAACAAAAGTTAAAAGGTACGACGTACGTCATCTGGGCCTAAGTGATCCAACAAATTCCGGTAGAGTGCGACATTGAATCTTGGATTCTTGCCGTAATCCATACCCCTCACGAAGTACCTAAAGGAAATGAGAAACATGTTATTTTTAGCATATATTTTGGAAAGAGCAGAATAGTTATAAATGCTATAATTTAATGACTTACTTTGTTGCGTACGGGAAACCAAAAGTGTTGTTGTTGATGGGGTTTAAGGACTCCATCCTCCACCAACCCCAGGCTTGTAGTAAAAATGCGCACCCATAAAATGTACATTTTTCCTTGACTGAGTTTTTGCACAAGGAACTGTATAGGTGGGCTAATACTGCAGAACCTCAACTATATTTTCTAGTTTTTTCAAAATTTGTTAGTAAATGTAAGTACATAAAATTTACACTATTTCCCGTACTTTCGGGAAATAAAAATGTACCAAAAAGTATCATAAGATACGTTATGGCTTTTACTACTCGGTCATTCTCTAAGGAATTTTCATTTAATTCCATACTTGCATAATGACGTTTCAGGTCGGTGAGTAGTATTCCCTACCCTCTTGCTCCACCACCTTCTACCATATCCCGACCCAACAGTTCTTCACACTGTGAGTTGGGTTGTTGAACCGACCCGTTCACCGCCTTACCGTCGATAGGGAGGCCCAGTAGCATGTACACATCCTCGAGCGTGATGGTACATTCACCTATTGGTAGGTGAAATGTATGGGTCTCCGGTCTCCACCTTTCCAACATTGCAAGAATGAACTTTGAGTCGATGGTGCAGTTGGAGATCTTTATGACATGTCCAAAACCTGCATATTCAAGATAAGGGACGATAAATGGGTCGGGAGCCAGGTAGTTGTGCGAAAGGATTCTGAATCTTTTTGTGTCCTAAGATCATAATTTAACAAGTGTAAGATTAATTAAGATGAACAAAACGTTATTTGAAGTATGAAAAATGTATAACCAAAGAAGAGACTTACAAATGCAGCAATGTTTTCCCTTGTGCCTCTGTGAGTATCGCCCATTGTTAGAAGAGCCATTGTTCAGAATGCTTGAGAGTATGAAAGACTTAGGAAGAGATAGAGAGTATGATAGACTTAAGAAATATTTCGTAGCAGAGAGTGAGAGTTGTGTGGGTGTGAGAGATGTTTCATAAGGTATGTATTTATAGGCAAATAAGTTTGATGTAGTGGTTGCTTGTGCTTGCATGCCTGCGAAGTGTCACATTTGCATGCTTAGGGTGTTGCACATATGCATGCATGCATTTACAAAAAATGTAAGGTGTCACTCTTGCAGGCTAGGTGGCAGACCATGCATGTATCACGATTGGACAGTAAGGGAGGCGCCATTGGACTTGGCGAAAGAGTACAAAAATGAATGGTGTCGCCACCCCATTTGGCGAATAAGAGGTGTCATTTGTTACAGCATAGGCTCAGGCTACGTGACAGCCTTTGGGATTCCTTTCTTTGTTGCATGCAAGGCCATTGGAGTTGATGGGTGGAGTCTTACACAAAACATGTATGTGTGCAGAATAGGGCCAGGATAGGTGGTAGCCTATGGGGTTTCATTATTGCATGTAATATTATTGGCAGCCTTGGGGGGTTGCATCCCTTACTTAATTGAAATTTTTTGCCTTACGTTTAACATAACATTGATTCACATAATCTGTAAAATCTTCCAACCTTCAAATCAGTCATCAAACCTTCATACATTCCAGCATTCATACCTTCATACAATCAATAAACCTCAAACATTCCAACCTTCAAACCTTAAAACAATTCTACGCAATGGCCTCTTCACCATAATTTGTTGTCAAAGCACATTTCAACGGTGAGACATACATTTGTCCCACATTTGGGTTTTTGTTTAGAAACACCGACAACGTTCGATTTCTCTTAAACGGGAAAGCCAATTTCTCGTACTTCAAGAAAAGATTGGAGGCCAAACTTGAACGAGGCCCGGTATCCCAGATATTTTACTAGAATCCAGTTTTTTTTGGAAACAACCAAGTAATTTTTTATAAGGTTGAAGTTCAAGATGACGAGGATCTCCAGAACATCATTTCCAGCCATGTCTATTCTGGATACGACTCTATTGAGTTGTACGTTTTGCTTCAAGAGCCTCCGGTGACACAGGAGGTAGAGCCTCCGGTGACACAGGAGGTTGATCCTTTGGAGAATGAACAAGATGAGGTAGATGCAGTTGATGATGAAGAAGAAGATAACGAGTTAGAGTTTGATGAAATGGTGAACGATGATTCTGACGATGATGGCATCCCAAGTATTCCTACAAACAAAATCTACACACCACCTCCGCACATGACAAACTTCAACATGGGCGGAGATGAACCTTCTACTGACTTGTTTTTCCAACCGTATATGCAGTCGGATGAAAATTTAAAAGAGAAGGACAAGTTTCGTAACAGAGAGGAATGCATCAGGGCCATTAAAAAATTTCACATGCTCAACTCGGTTGATTTTAAGGTGGATCGTGTCAACCCGGAAAGGTACAAGATCAAGTGTGTCCACCCTGACTGTATGTTCAAGCTGACCGCATCATACAGATTAAGGGGTGACTGCTGGGTCATAGGTTCCATGACTACCCACACTTGTGTAAGTTCCACTCAATCACAAGACCACCGAAAACTCAACCATGATCTAATCTGTCAAGAAATCCTACCCCTGGTCAGCAACGACCCATCTTTGAAGGTGAAAACAATCATCTCCCACATCACCACGGTTTTTAACTACACTCCGTCTTACCGTAAGGCGTGGTTAGCAAAGACTAAGGCGATTGAAAGGGTGTACGGAAACTGGAAGGAGTCAATCCGAGAACTTCCCCGCTACCTAAATGCACTCAAGACATATTCTCCAGGTAGTGTTTAGGTTCTGGAAACATTGCCAGCGTACGCCCAAGATGGTAGTCTACTGCATGGCAACGGAATATTCAGTCGCGTGTTTTGGGCATTTCAACCTTGCATCACAGGGTTTGCATCATGCAAACCAATTCTACAAATTGACGGGACTTGGTTGTATGGGAAGTACAAAGGAACGCTATTGATGGCAGTTGCACAAGATGGCAACAATAACATTTTCCCCGTTGCGTTTGCCCTTGTTGAGGGGGAGACCAGTGGTGCTTGGAGCTTTTTCCTGAAAAATCTTCGTACACACGTGGCTCCTCAACCAGATCTCTGTTTGATCTCGGACAGACATGCCTCCATTGAAAGTGCCTATAATAATCCAGCAAATGGTTGGCATGACCCTCCTTCTACGCATGTCTATTGGATCAGGCATATCGTGCAGAATTTCTCGAGGGAGGTCAAGGACAAAACATTGAGGAAAGCGGTGATGAATGCGGGATATGCATTGACACAACCCACATTCAAATATTACCGCAACGAGATCCGTTTGTCTTATCTAGAAGCCGGTACGTGGATCGATAATATACCGGTTGAAAAGTGGACTAGGTCATACGACAATGGCCAAAGATGGGGGCATATGACAATGAATATTATTGAATCAATGAATGGGGTATTCAAGGGCATACGAAACCTCCCAATCACTGCCTTGGTAAAATCCACGTATTTTAGGATGGCTGTGTTATTTGCCAAAAGAGGTGAAATGTGGTATGCGGTGTTGCAATCAGGACAACTATGGAGTGGAAGCTGTATGAAATACATTAAGGCTGAAAGTGCTAAACCCAACACTCACATGGTTACACGGTTTGACCGACACAGCCACAACTTCATTGTGAAAGAGACAATCGACCACAATGAAGGCCTCGCAAGACAAGAATACATGGTCATTTTACCTTCTCAATGGTGCGATTGTGGCAGGTTTCAAGCATTTCGTATGCCTTGCTCTCATGTCATTGCCGCTTGTGCTCATACCCATCAAGACGCGCTTCAACTGCTCTCAAACGTTTATAAATCTGAAACGTTGCTCACTGTTTACAACAACAACTTTCCTTTGGTGGCAAAACCGGACTATTGGCCTGAATACAACGGCGATATAGTTTGGCACAATGACCAAATGCGAAGGAACAAGAAGGTTCGTCCCAAAAGTAGGCGCATCACAACAGAAATGTACGATCTTGACAGGTTGGAAAGAAAGTGTGGTTTATGCCGTCAGGTCGGACACAATCGCAAAAACTATCCGAATCGGGCGTCTGGCTCGACCACATAAATATTGTAATATAATAAATCTTTTCAATATTTGTGTTGTAAACATTAGGGTTTTCCGTTAATAAAACTGTTAACACAATTTAAGAAATTCAATATAGGAAATTACATTAGGGTTTTCGCGTACAACAATGATTAACGATATTCAATCTAGGAAATTACAACTGTTAACACAATTTCATCTGACCCATGCATCATCAGCATTACATCAATGTCTGTTTTGACTTCCTCCAACCACACATTAGGTCTTCCTGTCGCATGCGAGGTTGTTGTTCGTTTTCGCTGGATCGTTCGAATTTTTTCCCCCTCCGCGATGTCTCCATCTAGCCACTGCATCAACTCCCGCTTCAGACGCTCCATGGAGTGAATGTGCCAGAATTTCATTTTCATCGCAGGTTTCGTGGCGGAAAATATAACGTAACCATCTCTGCTAAAAATCATAGGCGACGTCATTACGCAAATAACGGAGTACAAAATAAAAATACAGTGAGAGAAAGTGTGAGAAATATCAAAGAAACGGACGAATTATTTATAAAACAGCATTTTGCCCTAGTTTTGCCCTAGGCGCCAAGTGAGATGGCGCCTCCTCTCATTTTTAAGGAGCATGCGCCATCTCACTTGGCTAAAACCAAGGGAGGCGCCAAGTGAGATGGCGCCTAGGGCAAAACCCTAGGTGCATGCGCCAATTGAGATGGCTCCTCCTTTGTGGAGCCATCTGAAACATGGTTATTTGCGTAATTTTTTCCGAAACCCGGTTATTTGCGAAATATTTTTTTAATACATGGTTATTAATAAAAAAAATTCTACATCTAGGCAGTTAATTTATGTACAAGAGTTTTAAGTGCAGTAATGGTAAATCATACGCTATTACAAGGCTTTGGGACAATTACATAAAAAATGCAAGGAACTAAAAGTGCGGAATTTTGAATCTAAAGCTATTACAACTGTGAGCATTTACAATAAAATAAGATGTGCATGAATTGAAAATAACGTCTAAAAATCCTAAGAATAAAATCTTTTTGTTGTTTTATTTTATTTTGGGAAAATAATCTAAATTTTTAATTTTAGTTTTTGAGAAATTATTCAGATAATTAAATGATTAATTTATAAAATTAGTTTAATAGAAAGAAAAACTATCCTAATGTTTTAAAGGTTTTTTCGATTGATTTTTATGTTGATTTTAAAGAAAGAAATAAAAAAAGGTCAAAACGAAAATGAAATCTAAGGAACTAGCAGTAAATCGAAGAGGGAGTAGCTCTGGGGGGGCTGGATCGAAAGAGACTTGGGTTGTCTTTCGATCCAGTGAAAAGGCTTGATCGAAGGTGTTTGAAGGGCTGCACTTTGGGTTATTCGATCTTGACATGTTATCCTTCGATTTGGGAACCCTGGATCCAGTTCAAAGCTGAGCTGCTTCGAAGCTCTGAATAAGGTCTTGAAAAGATGTTCCCTGCAAAACGAAACAAACGTTAGAGACCCAGGGGGGACTTTATCCGCCCGATTCGAATCTCCTCCCAATTCGACTCCTTCCTGAGTTCGAATCTGTTGAGTCTGGGTCGAGGTCTGGGTTCGTTTTATCGTAGGATTCAAAAGAACAACTTAGATTATGCCCCAGCAATGTCACGATCCTATCTCTGCACTTTAGCTTACATGCAAAATAATCAGTAATAACAATAATACATGTGCAAGGCCTATTTAAATGTTACGAAGATGCAATTTTGGTTTTGCAAACCCTTACCAATCAAAGATGATGACCTGTGGCTCTGGGTGTGGAGTTGTTTGCTTAGGAGTTGGGGTGGACTCCTGGATGAGGGAACCTTCAAAGGGTGCTTCGAATGGGAGGATTTTGGGATTTTTGAGCAGTGCGTGTGTGTGGTCTCTTCGTGTGCAGTATGTATACGTGTTCGTCTCATTATGTCCTCTCTTTCGTTTTCTCTTTTTGTTCGCCCCCTGGCACTGTATGCTTGCCCTTGTATTTATAGCAATGTGATGGTCTAGTAACGGCAAGAGACAACAAATTAACCATGCTTTTAAGACCATGAGACAAGAATCAGACATATTAAAAACATTCCTTTTTTGAAACGTACATGTCTCTTTGGAAATCTTGGTATGAACCTAGACACTTGACTTTTTCGAATACCCTCCAGCATTTCTCTTCGAATGGCCTATGAGTTTCCTCATTCGAATGGACTTCTCATACACCCTTCGAATGAGTCATTGAACACTTCTTCGAATGGCCTATGAGTTGCCTCCTTTGAATGGACTTCTAATACACCCTTCGAATGAGTAATTGAACGCTTCTTCGAATGGCCTATGAAAGGCCTCCTTCGAATGGCCTTCTTATACACCCTTCGAATGAGTCATTGTTGCCTCCTTCGAATAGCTTATGAGTTACCTCCTTGGAATGGCCTATGATTCATTTCCTTCGAATGGGTCTAATTCAGTTCATTCAAATGGCTCTGATTCAGCTCCTTCGAATGGCTCTGATGGCCTCCTTCGAGTGGACCTTTTGAATGCTTCTTCGAATGGACCTTTTGAAAGCCTCTTCAAATAGACCCTTTGAAAGCTTCTTCGAATGGACCTTTTGGAATGCCAATCGAAGGCCTTGTGGAGATACCAATCAAAGTTCCTGGCTCAGACGCCAATCGAAGTACCTTGCTGACCGATCGAAAGCTTCATTTTATTCTCTTTGAATTCCTTCAATTTGGACCAATCGAAGTGACGTTAAGATGCCAACCGAAGATGTCTTTGTTCTGATGCCAAACGAAAAACGTTGCTAAAATTCCAATCAAAAGGCATTTTAGAGATGGCAATCGAAAGGAATTTTGCAGATGCCAATCAAAAGGCATTTTGGAGATGCCAATCGAAAGGCATTTTGGAAAGGCCAATCCAAAGGCACTCTAGAGATGCCAATCGAAAGGCACTTTGACCAACTTCAAAATTTGTTGTTTTTCTTCAAGCAAGTGTTTGTAACCACCCATATAATAGAAGATCTTGTAAAAAATGAGAGGGAAAATTTTGGGGTACAACAGATACAATTTTGGTGTAAATGGAATCAAGGCATTGTATGATGTTTAGACATGATGGTCATGGTTTTGTAAATTAGATTTTTGGTTTGTAAATGATAAACATTGTAAACAATGAATAGTGAATGTTGAACTTGTAATTTTAACTTTTGTATTATGGTCACTTGAATGGTAAATGAAATTTGGACTCGTGATCTGGAAATTTGAAATAATGATGAACTTTGAACTCATGTTCGAAAATTTGAATTTCCTTGAATATTTATCGAGTGACCTTGTACATGAATGAACTTGATATTTGCTCTAATTTTTAAGTAACTTGTTTCTTAAGAAATCCACATGAACCCTTTTTATAACCTTTCATCCTTGACAAATGAATTTTAATCCAATTTTTGAACAAAACTTGAATTCAAATGATATTTCTTTTGAAATAATCCAAGGCAAACTCCATGATCAAAATTCAAGCTTCTTGAATGAACCCCAAAGCAAATGACTTATATCATAAGCCATGAAGCGATCCCAATATTCAATTGATGACCATGAACCAAATGGTACCTAATATAACCCTTCGTCCTTCATGAGAGAATGGATCCAATACATGCCATGTTTAATGACCCTAACTCTTAATTAAATCCCTAAATCCATGTTTAACTTGTAATTGAAACAACAAGAATTTAAGAAGATAATGATACCTTGATCCCCATCAATCTTGTGTAATAACCAATAGGAACACCAACATGACGTGATCTCAATGAATTGACAACACCATCCTTATATCATGCCTTGCTATCCAATGAAAATCCATTGAAAATATTGGCAAACCCAAGTGTGATAGGATATAAACCTTAATCTTCATTTGAATGGGAGGGATTCCCTTGAAGCCACATAAATCCTAATTCCACACATTCACTGGTAGAAGAAGAGTCAGGAACATCAAGCTTTATTTGATATGCACTCCTAGTAGAATGTGAAAACCCTGCTTGCACAATCACTGATCTTTTGAACCTCAAATGCTTTATTGAATGTGAATTTATGTTATGTTAGTGACTTAATGGAATATATGCAAATGAATGCAAAAGCCTAAGACAGATAACAAAAATTAAGAGGGCGAATTTTGGGGTATAACACCACGTACTCATGCAAAAGCTTGATCAGCCTTTTTTTGACGCTTTTCTCCAAGGTTGCACCAAGCATGATCTCTTTTGGATATTTTTCCGTCCCAAGGTCGATGAGCTCAAAAGATTCATGGTATGATTGTATATTGTCTATGTTTTTCTCTAGTAACCTTGATAATTCTTCGGAGAGTTCAGATCTTCCTTATCTTCCTCTTCAGCTTTGTTAATTGGTGCATCAAAATCATATCAGATAGTAGTATTATCATTATCAGTGAGTTTAGATGTGGATCTGCATATTTTATCGTGTTTTGGTGCTTTTTAGAATGTGAATTGGAAAATGTATATGAATAAAAAGTATTTCCATTTGACAATAAAAGAGAAATGCAAGAGAAATATCGGGATCTTAATTGAATGCAAAACATAACTTTTATTAATTGAAAACACTGTTTGAAAATAAATGGGGGCCCTTTAAAGATTCCCATATGCCTTGGGCGGGACATATATTCTTTTTAAAACAGAAAAATTACTTTGCAAAGAAAAAGATCTATGGAATCTCCATAATTGTCCAATTCTTTATCTCTTCGTATGGAGCACATTCACAGATTAAATTAGATGCTCCTTTGGTGTTGCTCTTGTTGGATATCATTGCCACATGCCCACAATGCTCTACTCTTTTGCTGACGAAGATTTGCTGGATGGGAGGAAATTTCCCTTTGCCATTCTGGATAGCCTTTGACGGTTTGTAGCCCAGACCAAGACAATCTTTTTTCTCAGGTATCTCCACAAGCTTTCCCAAACTTTTTGATGTTTGATCCTTCACAACTGTTTGTAAATATCTCCATGAAGTCATGGTAGTTCCCAGTTTCTTTATTTTCTTCATCGGTAGGGTTACCATTGTAGCGACTTCTAGGGCTTAGAATGGTGTTGCCACATAGTCTTCTTCAACACTGATATATTTGTAGGACTCCAAGTGGCATTCAAAGATATCCTCTTTTTTATTGGTCACAACCAACATTCCTGCATGAATCCAAGGTCGCCCGAGCAGGCATGTATATGCCAGTTCTATATCCATCACTTGAAAGGTAATTTAAAACATTTGCGGGCTGATTTTGATAGGAAGACCCACTTCTCCAAACATTATGCTTTGAGAATAATCGAAAGCTTTAACAACCATAGAACTTGGCCTTATGACAAACCCGTCTATTGTTAGCCTCATGAAATTGGATTTTGGTAGTACATTGAGGGTGGAGCTAGTGTCGATGAGCACCCTCGATATGCTAGTTGTCCCTATTTGAATGAAAATATGTGATGCCTTTTTGTGAGCTCTACCTTGTGGAGGAAACTCACTATCATTGAAGCCTAAGCGTGATCCTGATGTCAGATTAGCTACAACTCCATCAAATTTATTTACTGTAATCTACTTTGTAACATGAGAAGAACTCAGAATCTTCATTAGAGAGTCTCAGTGCACTTCTGAACTGATGAGCAATGAGAGTGTTCAAATCTTGGTCGGGGTTTGATGTAGTTGGCCTACCACTCTATAGTCAATTTTCTTGATTATTTTCAATAAATCTTTATCCTCTTGATAGGTAAAATTCATACTCAGAGGTTCTTTCTCTTGACTTGTTTCTGCCACAACTTTTCCTTTATGCTTAACCAAAATATTATCCTTCTTTTGCTGTTCGGGACCATATATCAGACCGATGTGGATCATGCCCCTAGTTTCTGCTATATTTGTAATTGCACGCCCTTGGGTTGTTGATGGTTCACATTCTTGTTTTAAACCATTCACATAGACAGTAGTATCATAATTCTATGGTATAACTTTGTCACTTTTATAAAGAGTGGGTGATGGTCCCCTTATTACCATCATACTCTTTGGAAGCATCAGTATCCTCAGAGTTTATCTTGGGTGTAGTATCGTTACTGGTGTTTTTCTAGTGCTTGGATCTCCACAAGGAATTACAAGAGATTTCTTGACAAAACTCGTCCGTTGGAAAGGAATCACCAATGGCCTCCTTGTATTCCCATCAATCGTAACTACTTATTCCTCTTTAGGGTATCGCCCGAATCAGACTATCCCCTGATCCACCAATCTTTGTAAAGTATTCTCAAAAGTGTCATTATGTTCCAAAAGGAAACCATATTCAAAGATACATTCCTTCAGGACATCTATCAGAGTTTTTACTCGTTTAGTTGCCCCATGGTTAGTGACTATCTCAATTGAAATCACAGCTGGCCTGCCATGCTAGGGCATGGGGTTTGTCTTGATATTAGGCTTATCAAAACTATTTTCTTAGGAGTCCAACAAATCTTGCACCTTATGCCTGAAAGCCCAACATTTCTCTATGGTGTGACCTGGAGAGTTAGCATGACATTCACACCTGGTATTTGCATCATATTTTGGCGGAAGTGCTCAAATTGGAGGAGCTAGTGGCTTCAGCTCTACCAAAGACGCCTTGAGTAAATGTTGTAGTAGTTGAATGTATGACATAGGAAGAGGATCAAATCTTCTTGCAGGCCCTTCAAACCTATTTTATTGTTGTTCATGTGGGATTACCAATGGTTATTTTGCCTTCTGGTGTGATGTGAAAACATTAATCTCTCCTTCCTTATTTTTCGAGAAGTTAGGAACATTTTCTTTGAATTATAAGGAGAAGTGGATGATGCCCCTTGTATTTTTCCGCTTTTCACACCTGCTTTAAATCTTTCACCAATTTTCACCAAATTTGAGAACCCTGAGGAGACGCTGCCTACCATTTTCTCATAGTACAAACCTTGTAGAGTACCCATGAACATGTCAACCAATTATTTTTCAAAAAGTGGTGGTTATACACGAGCTGCCATTTCTCTCCATAGTTGCACATATTCTTTGAAGAACTCATCTTTCTTTTGAGGTAAGTTATGCAGTTGCATGCGATTAGGAATTGTTACACGGTGGCAGGACCGACTGTTATATACTACTGATTTTTGCGTTTTTTGTTCGCAAATATGCGGTAAGCAAGAGGCACCACCGTCTTTTCTTTTATCCAATTTAAGGAACGGGTAAAAAGAACAGAAAAAGACCTTTTCGAGATTTTTCTGAGTAAGGGGGGTAGATTATGGAATGGGATGGTGTTAGCACCCTTTCCATCTGTTGTTTTCCACGGGCTCTTAGAGGTTTGCTCATTTTTAAAATGATTTTGTGCTTTGTGTGTTTGAAAATGTTTTGGAAAAGCCTTAGTGCAACAATTTGCTTTGTGTTGAACTCTTGTATCAGTCCTCAAGAGTGTTAACAACGTGACTATTTTGAAATTGTTTTTGAAAAGTAGTATTTTTGTGTAAGTGCAAAAAGTAATTTTTTGACAAAACTTCTAACAGCTATCTACTTCGTACTCGAAAAGGTTGTTCTTTTCCTCCTTATCCTTTTGACAACGCTATCCTACTATTAGTGAGTAGGTAGCCTTATCGTTGGATGTTGAGGGACAATCGAAAGGACGTTGCAGTCACGAAGGAAATTATGGAGATGCTTTAGTAATTCTGTTTAGGGGACGAGATCATTTTCCTAAAGGAAACACCGTAGGGTCATCGAGGGAATATGATCTTTTTGATTTTTGTGGGACTTTTCTAAAGCATTCCTACCTCATGACTGTTTTTTAAAGGAAACCAAAGTGGGCGTACCTTAAAGGTGTTTGTTTTCAAGTGTGTTCAATTAAGTTATTTATCTTTAAGTATTTAGGTGTTCTACCGTTTGTTTTCAGATCTTGTCATGCAATCCTAGTTAACATACATCTAAGCAGTTAATATATGTACAGGAATTTAAAGTGCGGGAATTATAGATCCTACGCGATTACAATGCTTCGGGGAGGAGATTTACATTTATACAGGGATAAAGGGGATAAAGCAGTAAAATATCCTAATTTTTATCTATTACATCTGGTGAACAGATATAATAAATAGTAAAAATAAATAATTAAATAAATGCGCATGAAATAGAAAAGATGTCTAAAAAAATCCTAAAGAAAATAAATCTTTTTGTTTTTTTGTTTTATTTTGGGAAAATAATCTAAATCTTTTTAATTTTAGTTTTTTGAGAAAATGTTAAGATTATTAAAATGATTAATTAATAAAATTAATTTAATAAGAAAAACTATCCTAATGTTTTTGTGGTTTTTGGATTGATTTTATGTCAAAGTAAAAAAGGATTAAAAAAGAAATAAGAAAAAAAGAAACCAAAATAAAATATGAAGGAGTGGGGATCCTTCGATCCTGGGGGGAATCAAAGCTTCGATTCAGAACAAAAGGGCTGCCTTCGATCCTGAGGAAGGCGGTTTTCAACTTGGAGATAGTTGGAGTTTTCGATCCAGGAGGGATGGGTTTCCTTCGACCCAGGAGGAGATGATTGTCTTTCGTTACAGGGGTGGATGCTATGAGGATAATGAGTCTGCAAATGTATGCTGGTAAAAACAAAAGGCGTGACCTGGGTGCTAAGCCCAGGTCTTTTGATCCTACACATTGTGGCCTCATTTATGCTGGATCTACAACAGATGTTAGAAGTAAACGAAAAGCAATACGAACCTGGGTACCACACCCAGGCTCTTCGATCATCAATGAAAAATGTAATGACTATAATATGCAAAAAAGGTATAGAATTTAATTCCTTACATTTCCGTTACCAACAGTGGTGTATTAGTATATGGTGATGGGCGTGGATTCGAATATGATATTCTTTTGGAATGGAGATGCCAATCGAAGATGATGATCTGTGGCTCTGGGTGAGGAGATGTTTGCTTAGGAGTTGGGGTGGATTCCTGGATGGCTTAGGAATTAGGATTTGGTCTTCGTTTGGGCTGGAGGTACCTGCAAGAAAGTGTTTCGATTTGACCCTCCTGGGGGTTTCTATGAGTAATATGGCAGCGTGATGCATTCGTGTGCAAAAGTATATGTGCCTCTCTTTCGTTTGATCTTTCGTCCCCTTTCATTTCTTTCTATGTCCTCTCTTTCGTTCTTTCATCCCCCCCCCTGCATTGTATGCTTGCCCTTGTATTTATAGGAGTATGAAGGTGTAGTAACGGCTAGAGACAACCAATTAAATAGGATTTTAAGACCATGAGACAAGAACCAGACATATTAAAAGCATTCCCTTTTTGAAACGTTCATGTCTCTTTGGGAATCTTGGAATGAACTTGGACACTAGACTCCTTCGAACACCCTCCTGTCATTTGAATATCCTTCTCCCAAACACCACTCGAAGGGCATTTGGTGAAACGTTAATCGAAGGGTCTTGCCAAAATACCAATCGAAGGGTCTTACCAAAAGTCCAATCGAAGGGTCTGGCCAAAAGTCCAATCGAAAGGTCTTGCCAAAAGGCCAATCGAAGGGTCTTGCCAAAAGTCCAATAGAAGGGTACCTGGTTAACATGCCTGTCGAAGCTGCCTTGCTTGAGATGCTAAATCGAAGGATTCTTTGCCATGCCAATCGAAAGGCTTGTCATGAGGCCAAACGAAAGGCCTTGTATCCATGCCAATCGAAGGCTTCTTTTGGAATGTAAATTGAAGGGCATTGTTGCCATGTCAATCGAAGACCTTTGTACATGCCAATCGAAGAGCGCTATGCAGATGCCAATCGAAAGGAATTTTAGAGACGCCAATCGAAAGGAATTTTAAAGATGCCAATAGAAAGGCATTTTGGAGAGGTCAATCGAAAAGCATTTTGACCAACTTCAAAATTTGTTATTTTTCTTCAAACAAGTGTATGTAACCACCCATGTAAGAGAATATATTGTAAAAAATAAGAGGGAAATTTTTTGGGTACAATAGGAACCATGTCCAGGTTGTACTTGTATTGCTTTAAGAGAGCGTTAACTACATACACGAATCTATAGATTCCCCACTTAAACTGTCTTGAAAGCAATGTATCATTAGTTTTTTATCATGAGCATAAGCATGCATTTTTCTGCAGTACATGTGTAAATAGTTCCTACGGAATATGAGTCCCTGATATTTTCCAAAGTCAAGTACTTTGAGTTTTGGAGGGATTACTACATCCAAAACTAGACCCATTTCAAGAGCATCGACGTCGAAAGCATCATAGCCATCCACAACCTTTAATCTTTCTTCAAGAGATTTATACTAATTGAGTGCCATATGATATTAAGCAACATTGGTATGGGAAGTCTTTTGAGGAACTTTGATTGATGTCTTCCAAGTCACGGTCTCCATACTACAGGTCTATGTAGTTATCCATGTTGTGCAGATTGTTGACTGGAATCTGCAAAGTATGGGATGCCCCTACTTTTTTAGGAGGTAGGACAAAGCCTTCGGCATTATCCTGGTTGATCTCTTGTTGACCAACAATTAACTTTAAATAACCTGATTTTGGTTCTTGTCTTGGGTTGTGACAGCTCGATACACCAATGGTTTAGGCTACTTCTTCAAAGGCTACCATAGGAATCTGATATTGTCTTTCTATCATGTTCTTCAAGGCTAGTAGAACTCAACTCATGTATCCTTTCATGGAGTCAATGTTTCCCTTCACTTGCTCCAAATCCTCTTGGAAATGGCTTGATTCTGCTCGATTTGTTCCATTACTTTCTTCTAATGAGCTCTTGTTTGACATGGAGGTCAGGAAGGTAGTGTTGTTTTCCCAATGATTTAATTGCATATTATATGAAAAAGTAAGTTTTTGTATGAAATATGATGTTTGTGTATGGATGAATGCGTATGGGTATGCTAAGATTTTAATTTATGTCATATTCGCGTTGGATTTCCTTTTGTTACTATCATTTTTGCATGTATATTTTTCTGGTTTTGCTTTTTATTGGTGAGTATCCCAAAATAAATACACAACGAAATACTGAAACAAAAGTATTTTTATTGAATAATAATCATCCTTGAAAAAAGGGAAATACACTCTAAATACTGAAACAAATAATTAAGGGAAAATACTGAAAGGGAATACTTAATCAAATGTCAAGTACTGAAAGAAATAACAAAAGGTAAACTAAAATCTCCTAAGTGCACTTAGGAATTTCTTCCCTGAAATCGTGAGGAAATCTTTGACGTCCTTCAGAAGAGGGGCCATCACGGCTTCTACATCTCTCAAGCTTCTAAGAATGTCACCAATGAGGTTGGTTTCTAATAAGGCAAGGCTTGCATGCTTGTCTTTGTACCTCAGATACTCCTTGTAAAGTGTCAGATTATGATCTTGTTATTTTCTCCCGCTTGAGCAATATTCATATATTCTTCTTCTTAATATATCTTTTCAACCCTCATCTCCTTATAGCGTTCCATTTGAATGAAGAAATCTTTTCGGAGGCCTTCAAGCTCTTGGAAAATTTGTTCATATTCTCTTGTCTTTCAGGCGAGAAGTCTTTTTTCCCTCATCTTCTTAAGGTGTTCTTCTACCTCTGACTCTTGGCTGTCCCGGAGATGTGTAATTGAAGTTTTTGATTTGATCTCCTAAGTCTTGATCATTTTCTTCTAATCCTTGGATTTGGATCTTCAAAGCCTCTTCCATCTCACTCTTGTCTTGCATATCCTTATCGTGCCATCTTTTTAGTCTTCCAATTTCTCTAGTAGCATCATCCAAACATTGGTTATGGGAGTCAAGATTGAAAGTAGATCTCAAAAACCCTTCATTCGAACATTTTCGCTTAAGCCTCTCCTTTTCAAATAATTCATGGTCTTTCTAAATTGTCTGATATTTCATCTCAAGCTCTTATTGTAACTTGTTCTTCTTGTAAGTGAGGTCATAAAGCTCATGCTCTAGATACTCCTTTTCCCTTTGTGCTTTATCGAGGTCATCTTTTAGTTTCTCTATTTCCTCCACTATCATTGGAAGAGGATCTAGAACATGTGGTGTGTATGTCAAATGGTCTCTTGATAATTCAGACTCTCTCCAAAACCCATTGAGTATATGGTTCCTTTTATATAGCATTCTTCCTTCCAAATTCAACACCTTTCTTGTAGACTCTACTCCAAGCTTGGATGATCTTTGCAAGTAACTCGAGGTCGTTCTTACCCATATCATAAAGAACCAATGGTGGAATCTGATCGTTAGAAGGTTTATTATCCAAAGGGTACCCAAGTTGACGTAAAGCCAAAGTGGGGTTATTTTTGATACATCCTCTTGTTCCAATCAGGGGAACGTTTGGAAATTCACCGCAATTATAGACAATTTCTCCTATGTTCAACTTCCTAAAATACCACAAACCGAATATGCACCGAGAGCCCTTAACTTTTGGGACCATTGATTCCTAGTCAGATCTTTAACCATATAGTCCTCTTTGTAGAGGGGGGTAATGAGCAAAGCAAAAAGCAGAGGAATGCAACAATTTAGGACACCTATCCCTTTCTCTTAATGGGCATGAAGGGAGTAATAAACATCAACAAGTAAGGTAGGAGTAAGATTCACATTCAAAACTTTTACGACCCAAAACAAATTAATGGTCGTAGCATCAATATAGTCTATAGTATTGGAAATAAAACCAAACCAAAAATAAGTAGTGCCAAGCAATCTACACAAGCTTCCCATTCTTTCTTATCAACAAAAGAAAGAGCCTTGGACTCCAAGTACTATTTTTTAATACCTTTAACTTCACCATCTTTTTTGTAATTGAGTAGTAAGTCAGTGAAGGGTATCCCTAACTCCTTAGACAAGTATTAGACCTTAATAGTATTTCCAATCCTTATGTAAGCTGCATATTTGATTTTGGATAATCCCAAAATCTTATCAAATTCCTCCAAAGTAGGTGCCAACTAAAAATTCTAGAAAGTGAAAGATCTGAGCGGAGGGTCATAGAACTTAGCTAGGGAAGTAACTGCTTCCACTTGTACAATCACCTTTGTAAGCTCAATGATATCTCCATAACATCGTACAAACAAATTCATAGCTCTTTCAGGAAGTTTCCTTCTGATTATTTTCATATTCTTCATATCAGGCATAAGAGCACTAACACTGATAATTTGTTTCTTGTTGGTATTCATTTTTAAGATACTCACCAAAAACTTTTGATTATTTTTTCTTATAAATCCTGTGAATAAGACAAAACAAAATGCAAAAATAATGAATATCTTGAAATGCAATGATGTATGCATGCATGGTGATGTAACATGGTAGTGGGATTGTGAAAAGTATCCTTAGTAGGTAGGTTCCTAGTTTCGTCCTACGAATATCCTACCCTTCCCATAAGAGTGGTTTCCTTAAGGGTATCATGGATAATACTAGAGGGAAAGGCACAAGAGCCCCCCTTAAGCAGAGCCTCTTTGTAGACTGAGACTTTTGTCTCTTAGGTCGTACAAGGTCTCATCATGAGATTTTGTTTTGGGGTTATACAAAGAGTCATTGGCTAAATCCATAAGTCCTATATTCAAGAGATTCTAGCCCTCTAAAATATGTTTCTTGGAACTCAACCAACTCTAGGAGAATGTGTCACAAAAATTCATAGGGATGTTAAACCCCTTTGGCCAATAGACAATCTTTTTTCTAAGGTTTGATACACATATGAGTTTAAATACCCCCAACAATAAAATAATATGATAAAAATGATAATATGAATAAACAAATAAATAAACAAAAATATAGAAACAAAAAAATACCAAAAATAAAAAGAAACCCAAGAAACCCTATACCTAAAAGTAGGGGTGAACTCTAAACTATAATGTTGTATCTCCGACATAGTCTTCAGCTGTCGTAACTGGTAAAAAATAAGAGAGTCGCCACCACTACTTTTTGTCCTAAGGACGGGAAAATAAAAGATAACCATAATTTTGTCAAAGATTCTAAATTTGTGAGTCGGTTAGATAAAAGGAAGGTGTTAGACACCCTTTATCTCCCTTGTTCTCAAGGGGCTTCACTTACAGGTTTCGGGGTAAATCGGGAATTTCTACTTAATTGCGTTGGTTCCATATACTTAAGAAAATGTTTAATATTTTTAGTTAAGGGACTCGCCTTGGTTTTTGCCGCGTGCCCACGTATCTCCTTGCGAAGAATCAAAGTCTAATTTCATAGTTCGTAATGTTTGGTTAGTTTTTTTTATGGATTGTGGAAATGCTTTAGAATTATCCTTGAACCTTGTATGAGTTTGAAAATATCGTATACGTAGACGAAGTTCACAGTTAATATAGAAAATATATCCACAATCTTTTTTGAAAATAAAGTTGAATTTGAAATTAAGTTAGTAAAAAATGATGTTAAAGTTTGATTTATTAGCTGTCTTAGAATGCATGATGAAGTTTGAAAAATGATAAGTTTGAAAGACACATAATTGTTTAATGAATTGATAAAAAAAAGTTAGTATTTTGAAAATAGAAAATAAATAATTATCCTCTTATTATTAGAAATATATTAAATACTTTTAATAATAATCCTGTATTTATTTATAAAAATGATTTTTATGATAAATGCAAAAATTATTTTAATGCAACATCATAGAAAAAATTATATCAGAACAAAATTAGTTATTATATATTAAATAAAAGTTAAACAAAATAAAACAAATAAATAAAGTAAATCAAGTATTTAAAAAAATATTTAAATTAAAATAAGGGGTTTATTTCTAATTCAAGTAGTAAAACAGGCAGTGTTGTTAGTAAGGGCCTAAGCCCATTTTTGTTTTGAGTCCAGTATGCAGGGGGTGTTATTTCAGTTGGGAGAAGTAAATTGGGTGTACGAATAGAAACTGGCTAGGCCCTTATAACTTTGTTTGGTCCGTTAGCAATTTGTGAGAGGGTGTACGATGTTAGGGTGAGCCGAGATCATAAGGACGTTTTATCTGAATCAAAGAGCCACCAGAGGCCAGCTCTAGAGCATTGATACTGAGTAAAACAAATGAAAGGTTGAGATGTAAGTTTGACTAGAGAGTATCGTAAGCATGAGCATACAAATGAACAAAGGGGTTATATATTCCATTGCTTCACAAATCTCTCATTTTTTCACTCTGTCTCTCTCTACCCCAAACCACAATAAACCCTTGTTGTCTTTCTAGAGAGAGGCTCTAACCTCTCTCTAGAAAACAACTGTACCAGGAATCTCCCTGCCTAGAGCGCCACCGGCCAGAAATCACTTCCGCAAGCGAATAAATCTGGGCACCACCACCTTCATTCATAAGAAACCCATAAATTCATACATTTAACCTGAACCACCCTAGGTGGTCGTGAAGGCCACCGCCTCTGGCATGAGTACGCCAGGGACTCCACCTGCTTCTGGGAAATGAGAAGAACCCTAACAACTTCATCCCAAAACCCTTAGAACCCTAAGTGTTTTAAACCTAACCCTAAGGTTCATGCATGAACCCTAACAATACCCCAACCCAGTAACCTATGCTCTTATGAACCCTAACCCTAGAAATGAAGAACCATAACCCTAAGGATGAACTCAAAGCCCAAAACCTAACCCTAAGCCCCAAACTTTCCCAGAAACACAACAATCAAACCCAATTGATTCAGACAATCACAACAAATAGAAAAGCCTAAGCTAAGTTTGAGGCTTATCATCCTTGTAGTGATTCTTTTAGTAAATTTTCTCTTCTGATTACTCTTTCTCGCCTCTAATCTTCTTTTCTTCTTCTTCTTCTCCGCAGGTACAATGATGCTTGGTTTGGGGCTAAGCTCTAAAGATCTTAGAGTTTTAGTTGTGAAACCTATGTCTTTAAACGAGGAAGAGCTTTGGTGATGAGGTAGGATTTTATAGTTTTATAATTAGATTAGATTAGGAAATATTTGTATGATTTGTAGTTATAATTCAATCAGAAGATTTGAATGAATCAAATTAGATATTAGATTTGATTTGATTGTAAATTAGTTTTAGGGTTTCTATTTGTATCATGTATCTGGACGAACTATGTAATTGTATTCATATAAATAAATAAAATTAGTTTTAATCTTTATTTGATTTGATTGGATTTTATTCAGAAAATATTTGAGTTTTGGGCTTCGATATCTTAGGGATGAAGTAGAACAACCAGCAAAGCAGGCACAAGGGTTAAAACTCTAGTTAACCATCAGTAAATTTTTATGAATAATAATTTAATAATAATAATAAAACAAATGAACAATAATAATTTAATAAAGAATGTTGACCCTGGGTCGACCAACAACAATAGAATTGAAGAATTATATATATAAAAACGCCAATAAAAATCGTTAAAAAGAAATGTTGACCTTCATCAACTGGTCAAAAAAAGATCATGATAAAATTGTCTTATTTATTTAAACTGGATTTAACATGGGCTTATCAACACCTAATGGAACCTTTAGTATACTTTACTTGATGAATTATGAAATAAACACTCCCTCCCCAAGTTTGAGTATCATTATAATTTAAACAAATCAAAAGGTAATTAATTAATAGCAAAACATAAAAACATAATATAAGCACACACCAATAGTCTTAGCAAAATGAACTGATTGTTTGCGCCTATACATACAAATTTAGGGTATGACAACTAAGAGTGCATATAAAATTAATAAATTATCCTTCTATACAAAATCAAATGATGATTGTAGTACCATAAAAAATAATGAGATTATGGTTGAGGCTAAATCCATGTATAAGAATCATGTATTGGCGTATAGATCATACTTTTGGGTCATTGAAGAGATTTAGAAGATATATTATGTTATATTTAAATTGAATTTATTTAAATACAAGTGGATTGATAGTAATAATTATGTACAAATCGATGAATTATGATTCATATGGGTTGACCTTCGTGAGGCAAGTTATATGAACGAACCTTCTATCATGGCATCCCAAAAAATACAAGTGTTTTTTCCAATGATCCTGCTAAAAAAATATGGTCAGTTATTCTCCAAGAAAACACAATTATGCTACTGATGAAAATTAAGATTTAACTCTTAATATTTATGAGATCTCATCTTTATCAATGCACATGTATACCTTATATAAAGAAAATGATTCACTTGATGTGCATGCTATCTATGATGACAATCAAGAAGGGATATGGGAAAACAAATTGGCAAAGTTTTAATGTATATCCATAATTTATTGTTTTTTTTATTCTTAATATTTATAATTAGTATTGTTATTATTTTAACTATTTTAATTTTTCATTCAACTTATAACTGTTTAACAAACGAACATCGACCATTTATAAAAAAAAACTTTATATGACATATGTCTTTTTGTAAAAGCAAGCTTCTCAAATGCACTTTTGTTTTGATGAAGACAAACCATGATTGACAAAGAAGGCAAATATTTTTGACTCATCTAAAAGCATCTGTGAATAAAGTCTTCAGTTCAAGCACTTAGCAAAATTTCAAGGTATAATGATAATACTTACTTTGAACTTAAGACATAGATGCTCAATGGTAAAAAGAAATATTTTATATTGTCCAAACCTTTACTCAAGTTCTTCTAAAGCTAAAAATCACTTTTTACTTGAGTGCAATCGATTTGCATATTAGTGCAATCGATTGCATGCTTCAATTTTTCAAATCTTTTGCTACTGTTTCTAAGTGTAATCGATTTGCATGCTTATGCAATCGATTGCACTCAATCAATTTTTGCTACTGACTTCACATGGAATCGATTTACACTCTTGTGCAATCGATTTCACACTCAAAACTTTTGAAATTCTAGCTGTTGAAACCCCGTGCAATCGATTTACACAAAGGGTGCAATCGATTGCATGTTGCACGATTTTGAAAAAACAGCAGCTTTGCACATGCCTGTTCATAACACCATTTCATAGAAACCTTTCACTCAACCTTGGCAATTGTTCAAGATTCATTTTCAGAACTTTATGATGTTTCAAAAAGGTGCTATGAACATATAAAAACTCATTTTCAAAATCATTTCAACACCTCTTCCAAATATATTTTCTGAATTTTCAAATATCAAACTCAAGCTTTTCTCCACTTTCATACACAATGTTTTTCTACACACTTTCACATATTGTCAAACATAAAACTTTAAGCATTATATATCTTGAGTCATTGTATACTATTGTCATTGGAAGAGAAGATCAATTCATTGATAAAATTACTCATAGTGATTATTACACTACAAACTCACTCAATTCAAATATTGCTATATACTTGCTTATTTTTCAGGATCGTTGGAAATAAGTTCAAGTGGTTTTGAAATTTTGTTTTCCCAGGATTATTGGATACAAGTAAAGTCACCTTGAGAGGATTGTTCTCATTGCTGATATAGTGAAAATCCAAGAGGATTGTTCTTGGTCCAAGAGGATTATTCTTGGTAGTTTTATTGGTTAGAGTATTGTATAGAAGGACTAGGGTGTCTTGTCTAGAGATCTAACAATAAGGAAATATCTTTCATGTTGAAAGGGGACTGGAGTACTCTCGGACTGTAAGGGGAACCAAGATACATCTTTGTGTTCTTTACTTTTCCGCATTTACCGCTTTCATCACTAGTCATAAACCAGAAAAGAAAGAAACACATTTGTAAACTCATGCACTAAACCAGAAAAATAATATCCATCATCACTAAACCGGTAAAAAAATTTAAAGTACCTAATTCACCCTCCTCTTAGGCGCACTCTTATACTGACAATTGGCATCAGAGCAGGTTATAGGTAACCTGTTCCTAAAGGATCAAGAATGGCTTCTGCAAATCAAAATCCAGTTTTCAGAGATGGTGGTAGTAACAACAAGCCTCCTCTAATTTGTGGTGAATATTTTGACTTCTGGAAAATACGCATGAAGGCACATCTAGAAGCACAAGGAGAAGAAATATGGGATGCCGTCGATGATTGTCCATTTACCCCTATAACGGTAATCAATAATGTTGGCTCATCAAGGCCTAAAACTGCATGGGACGAAGATGATAAGAAGAAGGTTCTCTATGATAAAAAGGAAATAAACCTTCTTCAGGGCTCACTTAGCATGGATGAATTCTTCCGTGTCTCGGCATGCAAAACAACGAAAGAAATATGGGATACCTTGGTACAAACTCATGAAGGAACTGTTGAAGTTAAAAGATCAAGACTAAATACCCCGAGTCAAGAATACAAATTATTTCGAATGCAGCCTGGAGAAACCATTCTTGACCTACAAAATAGATTCGTGCACTTGACAAATCATCTAAGTTCTCTTGGTAAGACTTTGACGAATGATAAACTAAATCTGAAAGTACTTAGGTCCTTAACTACGGAATGAAAACCAAAGGTAACAATAATTTAAAAAAAGAAAAGTCTCTCCTCCATGACGTCCGCAAGAAAAGTCTCTCCTCCATATTCTTGTTTGGGAAACTTCAAGAATATGAAACGGAACTCGAAAGACTTGAAAAACATGAAAATCAAGAGAAGAAATCCAAGAATATTGCTTTGAAGATAGATTCCAAGGAAGTTGAAAAGGAAGACAATCCGGAAGAAGATGAAAATTTCATGCTTCTTGTTAAAAGGCTTGATAAGTTCTTTGGTAGAAATGACAAATCCTTTTCTCATTCAAAAGGAAATAAACAATTCAAGAAAAAGGAAGCTTCCACATCAACACAAGAAGTCACATGTTATGAATGTGGTAAGCAAGGTCATATCAAGCCAGATTGTTCGAAACTCTCCAAGAAAGGCGGCTACAAAAGCAAAAAGGGATTCAAGAACAAAAAAGCCTATGTTGCATGGGAGGATAATGAAATAAGTTCCTCATCCGATTTCGATAGTGATGAAAGTGAAAATATAGCATTGATGGCCTCACACCATTCTGAAGATAAAGACGATGAGAAACTTTAGTTTGGCAAGTGGGCATTATGTGTTGGTAAAGAAAGGCACTAATTATGAAGGACCCAAAGCAACTTGGGTACCTAACAAAGCCTAATTTGTTTTGCAGGTATGCTTGAATACCACGTGCAATCTTTGGTATCTTGATAGCGGTTGTTCAAAGCATATGACGGGAGACATAAACCAATTTTCAAATCTAGTTCTAAAGGCCAAGGGTTTTGTCACTTATGGAGACATTAATAAGGGAAGAATTATTGGCAAAGGCAAAGTTGGTTCTCCACCTTTCATATCCATTGAAGATGTTCTTTATGTTGAAGAACTAAAACACGATATTCTTAGTATTATCCAACTTTATGACAAAGGCTTCAAGATCATGTTCACCAAGGATGAATGCTTGATAGAAGACGAAGTCACACATGAGGTTATTCTTAAATATATACTTGGACATTGTTTTTAGTGCAGAAAAGTGATGAATTCAAGGCGTTCAATAAGTATGCTAAACAAATTCAAAATGAGAAGTCTCTAACAATTGCCTCCATAAGAAGTGATCATGGCGGAGAATTTCAAAATGCTCTATTTGAAGAATTTTGTGAAGAACATGGAATACCTCACAACTTCTCGGCACCAAGAACTCCTCAACAAAATGAAGTGGTAGAAAGAAAGAATAGGTCTCTTGTAGAACTTGCAAGAACGATTCTTAGCGATTCAAATTTTCCAAAATATTTTTGGGCGGATGCGGTGAGCACGACATGTTTTGTTAGCAATAGAGTTAACATAAGACTGATCTTGAAGAAAACTCCATATGAACTCTTCAAAGGGAGGAAACCAAACATTGCTGTCTTTCACATTTTCGGATGCAAATGATTTGTCTTAAACAACGACAAAGATAACCTTGGTAAGTTTGATAAAAAATTCGATGAAAGTATTTTTCTTGGCTACTCTCTTTCTAGTAAGGCATATAGAATCTATAACAAAAGAACTTTAACAATTGAAGAATAAATGCATGTATCTTTTGATGAAACTAACCCCTCCAAGGAGGATAATATTGTTTGTGATGATGATGATGAAATACTAGAAGGACCTCTAGAAAATACTTCCAAAGATCAACCAATTCAATACGAAGAATCATCCCAACAAGAATCAAATCTTAATTATCTACCAAAAGAATGGAGAACTCATAGAGATCATCCAATCGATAAACTAATTGGTGATATAAGTTAAGGTGTGACAACAAGACTAAATCTCAAAGATGCTTGCCTAAACATGGCATTTGTCTCTCAAATTGAACCTTCCAAATTGATGAAGCCTTAGGAGATGACCAATGGATTATCGCTATGCAAGAAGAATTAAATCAATTTGAAAGGAATCAAGTTTGGGAACTTGTCCCTAGGCCAAACAACAAACACATTATTGGAACAAGATGGGTGTTTAAAAAAAAACTTGACGAAAATGGAATAATTGTTCAGAATAAAGCAAGGTTGGTAGCACAAGGCTACAATCAAGAAGACGAAATAGATTTTGAAGAAACTTTCTCTCCGGTTGCAAGGTTAGAAGCTATTTGTCTCTTACTTGCCTATGCTTGCTCATTAAATTTTCAGCTTTTCCAAATGGATGTCAAAAGCGCATTCTTGAATGGATATATCAACGAAGAAGTCTTCGTTAAGCAACCCCCGGGGTTGGAAGATTTCAAGAATCCATCTCATATATTTAAATTGAGAAAAGCTCTCTATGGGTTGAAACAAGCACCAAGGGCATGGTATGATCGATTAAGCAACTTCTTATGCGAAAAAGGTTTTGGAAAGGGTAAAGTTGACGAGACTTTGTTTATCAAGAAAATCAAAGATGACACTTTGCTAGCTCAAGTCTATGTTGAAGATATCTTTTTTGGATCTTCAAACCAAGAAATGTGTGAAGAATTTTAAGCAATGATGCAAGGAGAATTTGAGGTGTCCATGATGGGTAAAATGAATTATTTTCTTAGACTTCAACTCAAAAAATTAAAAGATGGCATCTTCATCAACCAATCCAAGTATTGCAAGGAACTCTTGAAAATATTTGACATGGATAACTGTAAGGCAATGTCTACACCAATGGGTTCCGGTACATATGTTGATCAAGATAAATCAGGTGTTTCCATCGACATTACAAAGTATCGAGGTATGATTGGCTCCTTATTATATTTGACGGCCAGCCGTCCTGACATAATGTTTAGTGTTTGTCTATTTGCTCGCTTTCAAGCAAATCCAAAGGAATCTCATCTCACAACGGTGAAAAGGATCATGAATTATCTCAAAGAGACAACAAATGTAGGATTATGGTATCCTAAAGGTATTGTTTGCAACTTAGTTGGTTATTCTGACGCGGATTATGTAGGTTGTAAAACTGATAGAAAAAGCACAAGTAGTACTTGTCAAATCCTTGGAAATGCATTAGTATCATGGGTCTGCAAGAAACAAGCATGCATTGGTCTTAGCACTGACGAGGAAGAATATATTGCAGCGGGTAGTAGTTGCGCTCAAATTTTGTGGCTCAAACAACAACTTTGTGACTACGGACTCGATCTAGGATGCATTCCTCTATGGTGCGACAATACAAGTTCAATAAACATTACGAATAATCTGTTCATGCATTCAAGAACCAAACACATAGATATACGACATCATTTCCTTCATGATCATGTACTTCAAGGAGATGTCGAGGTGACATTTGTATATACTCATAATCAAGTTGCTGATATCTTCAATAAACCTTTGGCAAGAGAACCGTTTTATAAGATTCGATGAGAGCTTGGCATTCTTGATGAACACGACATATAAGGTGCTTTCAATCCTTGTTATGATTTTATATATTTGTTTTAACCGTGCTATATGTGAATATATATGTTAAGTGGTGTTTAGTTTAAGAAAAATATGTTTTTGGTCATTTTTGGTTGATGCAAATCGATTGCACAATAGTGTAAATCGATTGCTCACTGAGTGTTTTTAATTTTGAACTTTTTGTTTCAGTGTAAATAGATTACACCATAAGTGAAAATCTGTTGCACTCTGTGCGTTTCAGTTTTATTTTGCTTTTGTTTTATGTGCAAATCGATTGCATCTGTATGCAAATCGATTGCACCCACTGTAACATGCTTTTATGACAAAAATATTTGTTTGTCAGAATTCCTCTCTCTCTCATATTCCTAAGCTCATCTCTATTATTGAAAAGCCATTTAAACTTCATTAAATATAATACAACCCACTCATTTCTATCTACTCACAAATCATATCCAAACTCCAGCTCATCAAACATCCTTCCCTCAAAAACCTAAAACCTTCAAAACCCTAAAAATACCTTACCCGTGGCTTCAAGGCAAAAACGAAAGGTGTCAGCTTCAGAGAAAGGGAAGAAAAAGGTTTGTTCATCCTCTGAGAATCCATTAATTTCATCTCTCACCGAAGAACAAGAAGCAAGATTCACAAAGGATTTTCAAAGAAAGATAGTGTCCAATCCTAAATATGGTATGCTATCATCCTTTCCCCAGGAATGTTTCTCTTTTCAAAATGATTAACTGCTTATGGACTAGAACCATTAATTTCATCAATTGGTCCATATTATCAGGATTTGGTAAGAGTATTTTTCAGCAATTTAACTCCTCACAAAGGCAAGATGGTGTCATATGTGTTGGGTACTCGAATCTCTCTAACCCCTGAGATTGTTGTTGAGATTCTACATATTTCCTACACTGGAAGCTCTTAGTACGACCCTGAAAATGAAGCATGTGATGACTATAGGAAAAAGGAATTTTATTACAGCATTGGGAGATTAAGCGAAGCTAAATTCCGTGCCAAAAGGATTCATGGTCTAGGCGGAGTGATTCCCTCTAGAGACTTATGGAGTGCAGGTAACTTTTATATAGACGATCGACTATTTCATTATTTTATCGTCTATATTATGTTTCCACAGGATGGAAACCATTGCACAATGACGGACCTAGAAATGCAGTTGATCTATGCAAGAAAAAAAGGTATAAGTGTTAATTGGGAAAGGCTCATAATGGTTCATATGTTGAGAGTGGATGCAAAATCGAAATTTCTACCATATGCTTACTTTGTTACATTAATTATGGAAGAATTTGGAGTTGATTTTGCTGGGTTTGAGAAAGTCAATATGGATCCAAATCTGCATAAGATTTCAATCAAGAATGTTGACTCAAGAATGGGGGCTCATTATAATCCGGAAACAAAAACTATAACTTATATTGGTGAAGATGTGGTTGGTGATAAAGGGAACGATCAAGAAGTTGAAGGTGGTGAAGTTGTACCTCCTCCACCTACTGCTCCCTCTGGTCTAAGCAATCAAGATCTTATGGATTTCATGTCTCAACAATTTCCTTCCATGAATACCAACATCAACAACCAATGGAATTCTATCAACAATTCTACAACAACCCAGATTAATGACTTCCGCACAGATGTGAATCAACAATTCTCTTACCTTTACTCTCATCTTCATATTCCACCATATGACCCAAATAATCCAGCTGCACCTCCACAACATTACACAAAACCTCCTCTACAACAACAATTTCCAAATCAAGGATCTTGGTTATATAACAACCGGGACATGACTCAACCATAAAGTTCTGTCCAACTTTATTATGTCTACTATTTTATGTTATGTCCTTGTTCTGTTATTCTACGTCTTGTTTGTTGTTAAATTTCTTTGTAATCGTTAGACTATTTGTGATGATGATTTATTAAGTTTTCCCTTCAATATTGCTTTATTACTGTCTATTTTTTTTGCATCTTTCCCTTCTTTTTGATAATGTCAAAGGGGGAGAAGGATGTGGTACTTTATGCTTGTATATTTCCTTGTCTTAAATTTTTAAGGTACTCTTCAACCAAGATGAACAAATTAAAAAAGATTCAAACTTTCTCATACAAAGGGGGAGTTATGCATCTTAGAGGGAGAAGCTCTTTCCGGAAATTATAACGCATCAAGCAAGATCATTTGTCATCATTAAAAAGGGGGAGAATGTAAAAGCAAGTTTCTCAAATTCACTTTTGTTTTGATGAAGACAAACCATGATTTACAAAGAAGGAAAATATTTTTGACTCATCTAAATGCATCTGTGAATAAAGTCTTTAGTTCAAGCAGTTAGCAAAATTTCAAGGTATAATGATAATACTTACATTGAACTTAAGACATAGATGCTCAATGGTAAAAAGAAATATTTTATATTGTCCAAACCCTTACTCAAGTTTTTCTAAAGCTAAAAATCATTTTTTTACTTGAGTGCAATCAATTTGCATATTAGTGTAATCGATTGCATGCTTCAATTTTTCAAATCTTTTGCTATTATTTCTAAGTGTAATCGATTTGCATGTTTATGCAAACGATTGCACTCAATCAATTTTTGCTACTGACTTCACATGAAATCGATTTACACTCTTGTGCAATCGATTGCACACTCAACACTTTTGAAATTCTAGCTGTTGAAACCCCGTGCAATCGATTTACACAAAGGGTGTAATTGATTGTATGTTGCACGATTTTGAAAAAGCAGCAGCTTTGCACATGCCTGTTCATAACACCATTTCATGGAAACTTTTCACTCAATCTTGGAAATTATTCATGGTTCATTTACAGAACTTTATGATATTTCAAAAAGGTGCTATGAACATATAAAAACTAATTTTCAAAATCATTTCAACACCTCTTCCAAATATATTTTCTGAATTTTCAAATATCAAACTCAAGCTTTTCTTCACTTTCATACACAAAGTTTTTCTGCACACTTTCACATATTGTCAAATAAAAAACTTTAAGCATTATATATCTGGAGTCATTGTATACTATTTTCATTGGAAGAGAAGATCAATTCATTGATAAAATCACTCATAGTGATTATTACACTACAAACTCACTCAAACCAAATATTTCTATATACTTGCTTATTTTTCAGGATTGTTGGAAATAAGTTCAAGTGGTTTTGAAATCTTGTTTTTCCAGGATTTTTGGATACAAGTAAAGTCACCTTGAGAGGATTGTTCTCATTGTTGACATAGTGAAAATCCAAGAGGATTGTTCTTGGTCCAAGAGGATTGTTCTTGGTGGTTTTATTGGTTAGAGTCTTGTATAGAAGGACTAGGGTGACTTGTCTAGAGATCTAACAATAAGGAAATCTCTTTCATGTTGAAAGAGGACTGGAGTACTCTCGGATTGTGAGGGGAACCAGGATACATCTTTGTGTTCTTTACTTTTCCACATTTACCGCTTTAATCACTAGTCATAAACCAGAAAAGAAAGAAACAAATTTGTAAACTCATGCACTAAACCAGAAAAATAATATCCATCATCACTAAAACGGTAAAAAAATTTAAAGTACCTAATTCACCCCCCTCTTAGGCGCACTCTTATAATTAAATTTTTCACATACAGTAACTTGATTTCTTGAGTTTTATAACTTTTGTTGAACAAAATAAATATGTATAGTCTATTAGTCACTAAATATATTTGACTATTCATTAAGTATATGGTACAAAATGCGTGGCACTTTGATTTTGATATAATTTATAGTCTTTGTTTTGGTCTTGAAGTCAACAAAAGTATAGTACAAAATGTGTCATTCATGTTGTGTTTATTTTAATGTAGGTTATAACAAAAAAATATGTAAAATTAAAGCAAATTATATTTCAATTACAAATAACTTTACATCGGTTAACAATCTCAACTAATGCGAAATATGGTTCTCGTATATCCTCTTAATTAACAACCCAACCGAGAGAAAAATTGGAGATTTCACCGAAGTTTATAAGCCACCCAATGTGAAAAATGAAAGATAATCCCCTGATTAAACTCCTAATCGAGTAAGAAAAATGATGTGTTTACCAGGTTTTCACCTCAATGGTCTAAGAGAAAATATGACACACTTTTTCTAATACTCTTCATTATCTTGTTTTTCAACCGAAAAGAAATCCTTTTTTAATAATGAATGTAAAATTATTATAAATAACATGCTTAAAAAATAAAATACAATTTTTTAAAATTTAAATATTAAAGATATTCTAATTGGCATTAATGTGAGAAAGGAAAATCGATATAGCTAAATTGAAGGTGTGCTACATTCTAACCTAAGACATAAGAAGATATTTTGAGATAATAATTTTAATACTTTATTTCATTTCATTACAATTATCCTAGAGTAAAAAGCCATAACTATAAGGTCCTTCAAATTTAAATAAAAGAACAAAAATTAAAAAGTTGAGGGCCCCATATTGGGATATGTAGAAGATTGAAATTGTGTGTGGGGCATGCAGATGTATTGGTATTCTGATTTTAATTTATGGTTGGGTGTGGGGTATATGTGGGTATTGGTATTGAGGTGGTGATTGTGGTCGGTTGTGGGTCATTTGGGTGTAATTGTATTGTGGTGGTGATTGTGGTTGGGTGCTTGTGGTTCTGTTTCATCGGGGAGGTTGGTGGGAGGTTGATGTGTGTTGGATTTTTTGTTGGGAAAATGAGGGTTGTGCTCATTGTGTTCCTGGGTCACCGAAATACCTTGGATGAGACACGTGCATTTATGGGTTACTAACCGATTTGTACAAAGCTAAATATTGATCCGTGTGTCGCATATTACCATGGTTGAGGAAAACTGGGAATGCAAGACATGTCGGTGACGCCTCTGCCACATCTTACACCATTTTGGAGCAAAGTATTTCCAGTTGGTAAGACCCCATTGGGCGTCGACCCTTTTGAGATGCCACGGGGAAAAACAAGTTGGATCGCAGGGTATCTCTTGATGCATTCCAAACTGCATCTTGACACGGTTGCTATGGTACATCTCCATAACATTGAACCATATGATTACAATCTTTGTGCTCCAAATTGCTGCATCCTCGGAGTTTGGTTCATGGTCCAAACCCAAATATGGTCTCCAGACAAACTGCGGATAAAATTAAATCATCTTAATGAAAACATAATAAATAAATAATTTAAAAGTATAAAAGTTGAAAGGTATGACGTACATCATCTAGGTCAAGGTGATCCAATAGATTGTGATATAGAGCGAAATTGAATCTTGGATTCTTTCCGTAATCCATACCCCTCAAGCACTACTTAAAGGAATTGAAATAAATTTTATTTTTATCATATATTTGGTGAAAAGATGAATAATAATAAATGATATAAGTTATTGTCTTACTTTGTTGCGTACGGGAAAACGAATGCGTTGTTGTTGGCGGGGTTTAGGGACTCCATTCTCCACCAACCCCAGGCTTGAAGTAAAAAAGCGCATCCATAAAAAGTACATTTCTCCTTGATTGCATTTTTACACAAGGAACTGTATAGATGAGCTAAAACAGCAGAACCCCAACTATACTTTCTAGTTTTTCCAAAGTCTCTAAGTAAATTTAAATACACGAAATTTACACTATTCCCCGTACTTTTGGGAAATAAAAAGGTTCCAAAAAGTAACATGATATAATTTCTAGATTTTATTACCTTAGCTAGCTCGGAGGAATTTTCGTTTAACTCTAGAGTCGCATAATGATTTTTGAGTTCAGTAAGTAGTATACCCTGGCCTCTCGCACCACAACCTTCAACCATATCCTTTCCCAACAATTCCTTGCATAGAGAATTAGGCTATTGAACTGACCCGTTAACCGCTTTACCGTCGATAGGAAGACCCAATAATATGTACATGTCCTCTAGTGTGATGGTACATTCATCTATTGGTAGATGAAATGTGTGGGTCTCTGGTCTCCACCTTTCCAACATTGCAAGTATGAACTTTGAATCAATCGTGTAGTTGGAGATCTTTATAACATTTCTGAAACCAGCGTATTCGAGATAGGGCATGATCAACGGGTCGGGAGCAAGGTAGTTATGTGACCGGATTCTGAATCTTTTAGTATCCTAAGTTAAGAATGTAAAAAGTGTAAGATTACATAAGATGTATAAATCATTAATAGAAGTATGAAAATTTTATAAGTATACAAGAAACTTACAAACGCTGCAATGTTGTCCCTTGTGCCTCTGTGAGAATCGTCCATTATGAGAAGAGCCATTGTTAAAATTGTCTGAGATTATGAAAGAGTTTGTAGCAGAGAGGGATATGATTGTGGATGCAAAAGAAGTATGTGAGGCTCTGTATTTATAGGCAAAATTTTATCAGAGTGAATAAGTGAGGTGGTTGGTGGGTGCACGCATGCATGATAAGTGTCACTCTTGTAGTGTAGGTGCAGGCTAGGTGGCAGCCTTGGGGAAGGCATCTCTGCATGCTGTAATACGATTGGACGTGTAGGGAAGTGTCACTGGACTTGGAGAATGAGTACAAAATTGATAGGTGTCGCCATCCCTATTGGCGAATTAGAGGTGTCATGGGTTGCAGTATAGGTGCAAGCTAGGTGGCAGCCTTGGGGAAGGTATCTCTGTATGCATGTAATATGATTGGACATGTAGGGAGGCGTCATTAGACTTGGCGAATGAGTACAAAATTGATAGGTTTCGCCATCCCTGTTGGCGAATTAGAGGTGACATGGGTTGTAGTGTAGGTGCAAGCTAGGTGGCAGCCTTGGGGAAGGCAACTCTACATGCATGTAATACGATTGGACGTGTAGGGAGGCGCTATTGGACTTGGAGAATAAGTACAAAATTGAAAAGTGTCGTCATCCCTATTGGTGAATTAGAGGTGGCATGGGTTGTAGTGTAGGTGCAGGCTAGGTGGCAGCCTTGGGGAATACATCTCTGCATGCATGTAATACGATTGGACATCCCAATTGGCGAATTAGAGGTTGCTTACTATTGTTTTATTCAATTTTAGTACAACCTATTTAATCCTACATTTATCAAAACACTTCTACACTCAATCGCTCAAACACTCAAACACTCAAAGACTCAAACACTCAAACACTTAAACATTCAAACACTCAAACTTCTAAACCTTCAAACATTCAAACACAATAGCCTCTACACCATAATATGTGATCAGTGCACATTTCAATGGTGAGACATGCATTTATCCCACCTCTGGGTTTTTGTTTAGAGACACTGAGAAAATCCGATTTTGTTTAAGCAGGAAAGCTAATTTCTTGTATTTCAAAAATTGATTGGAGTCAAAACTTGGACGAGGTCCCGTGACACAAATCTTTTATCAGAATCAAGTTTTTTTGGTAACAACCAAATAATATTTTATAATGTTGAGGATCAAGATAACGAGGACCTTTAAAATATGTTTTCCAGTCATGAGAATTCTGGGTACGACTCTATTGAGTTGTACATTGTGCTACAAGAGCCTCAACTGTCACAAGTGGTTGATCCTCTCGAGGCCGAGTAGGCAGAAGTAGATGTCTTTGACGAAGAAGAAGAAGATGATGAGTTAGAGTTTGACAACATGGTCAACGATAATTCTGAAGACGATGAGATACCTGGTATACCTTCGAACGAGATCTACACACCACCTCCAAACATGACAAACTTCAACATGGGCGGAGATAAAGCGTCATCTGATTTATTTTTCAATTCGTATATGCAGTCGAATGAAAACTTAAAAGAGAAAGAAAATTTTCGTAATAGAGAAGAATGTATTAGAGCCATAAAAAAGTTTCACATGCTCAACTCGTTCGATTTTAAGGTAGATCGTGTAAATCCATAAAGGTACAAGATCAAGTGTATCCACCCAGATTGTATGTTTAAGCTCACTGCATCATACAAATTAAGAGGTGATTGTTGGATCATAGGTTCCATGTCCACCTACACGTGTGTTAATTCTACTCAATCACAGGATCATCGGAAACTAAATTATGATCTCATATGTCAAGAAATCCTACCCCTCGTCAACAACGACCCATCATTGAAGGTGAAAATCATAGTCTCTCACATCACTATGGTATTTAAATATACTCCGTCATACCGAAAGGCGTGGTTATCAAATACCAAGGCGATTGAAAAGGTATATGGAAAATGGGAGGAGTCATACAAAGAACTTCCTTGCTACTTGAATGCACTTCAGACTTATTCTCCAGGTACTGTTTACATTATGGAAACACTGCCGGCGTAGGCCCCAGATGGTAGTCAAATCACTGAAATGGAATATTCAGTCAAGTGTTTTGGGCTTTTCAACCTTGCATCACAGGGTTTGTGTCATGAAAACCAATTATTCAAATTGATGGGACTTGGTTGTATGGGAAATACAAAGGCACACTACTGATGGCAGTTGCACAACATGGAAACAACAACATTTTCCCAATTGCCTTTGCCCTAATCGAGGGAGAGACTGGTGGTGCTTGGAGCTTCTTTCTCAAGAATCTACGAACACATGTGGCTCCTCAACCAGATCTTTGTTTGATCTCCGATAGACATGCATCTATTGAGAGTGCATACAACAATCCTGCAAATGGTTGGCATGACCCTCCTTCTACGAATATCTATTGCATTAGACATATTTTCCAAAATTTCACGAGGTAGATCAAAGACAAAGCTCTTAAGAAAGACGTTATGAATGCAGGGTATACATTAACACAACCTATGTTAAAATATTATCGCAACGAGATCCAATTGTTAAATCCGGACGCAGTAGGTGGATCGATAACATTCCGGTTGAGAAATGGACTAGGTCATAAAACAATGGACAATGATGGAGCCACATGACAAAAAATATGATTGAATCCGTGAACGGGGTATTCAAAGGCATACGAAACCTCCCAGAAACTTCTTTTGTTAAATCAACATATTTTAGGATGACTTCGTTGTTTTCCAAAAGAGGTGAAATATGGAATGCTGTGTTGCAATTGGGACAACTATGGAGTGAGAGATGCATGAAGTATATTAAGGCAGAAAGTGTCAAAGCCAACACCCATCTGGTTATACGGTTCGACGGACAAAACCAGAAATTCATTATCAAAGAGACAATCGACCACAATGAGGGGCTGCCAAGACAAGAGTATAGGGTTATACTACCGTCTCGTTGGTGCGATTGTGGCAAGTTTCAAGCATTTCGTATTCCTTGCTCTCATGTCATTATTGCGTTTGTCTATACTCATCAAGACGCATTATAACTTTTTTCTCCCATTTACAAGTCTGAAACCTTGCTCAACGTATACAACAACAACTTCCATTTGGAAGCAAAACCTGATTATTGGCCTGCATACGGTGACGAAATAGTATTGCACAATGATCAAATACGAAGGAATGGTCATCCCAAAAGCAAGCGCGTCACAACTGAAATAGACTCCCTTGATAAGCTGGAAAGAAAGTGTTGTTTATGTCGTCAGGTAGGATACAATCATAAAAATTGTCCGACTCGGGCTACTAGTTCAACCCATAAAAATTGTATTACAAAATATCTTTACTTTTTTAAGTTCTAAATATTATGGTTTTTCATTAAGAGCATTTGTTACAATAAAACATGCGCAAATAACAAATAAAACATAATAAAACGTCTACGAAATTACAACCGTTAAAACAATTTCATCTGACCCATGCATCATCAACATTACGTCGCTGTCTGTTTTGACTTCCTCCAACCAAAAATTAGGTCTTCATGTTGCAAGTGAGGTTGTTGTTCTTCTTCGCTGGATCCTTCTAATTTGTTCCTCATCCTCGATGTCTCCCTCTAGCCATCCATCAACTCTCTCTTCAGACGCTCCATGGAGTGAATGTGCCAAAATTTCATTTTCATCTGAGGTTTGGTGGCCGAGAAAATAACGTAACCATCTCTGGTAAAAATCATGGGAGATGTGATGACGCAAATAACAGAGAGAGAGAAAGAAGACAGTGTGATAAAGTGTGAAGAATGACGGAGAAACGGAGGAGTTATTTATAAAAAATGCATTTTTCCCTAGGAGCCAAGTGAGATGGCGCCTCCTCTCACTTTTAGAGTGCATGCGCCATCTCACTTGGCTAAAAGAGAGTGCGTGCGCCAAGTGAGATGACGCCTAGGGAAAATGGCTCAGTGCATGCGTCGTCTCACTTGGCTCCTCCTTTGTGGGGTTTTCTGAAACATGATTATTTGCGTAATTTTCTCCGAAATATGGTTATTTGCGGAAAAAAATTTCAATACTTAGTTCTTGTAATAAAAAATTCGGAAAATCGATATAGCTAAATTGAAGGCGTGCTACCTTCTGACTTAAGACATAAGAAGATATTTTAAGATAATAATTTTAATACTTTATTTCATTTCGTTACCATTCTCCTAGAGTACAAAGCCATAACTATAAGGTCCTTCAAATTTAAATAAAAGAACAAAAATTAAATCAAATTATTAAGTGCAAACATCATAACTAAGGACAACAACTTATTGAATATTATAGTAAGGCATGTCTATACTCTCTTGATCATATGTGAAATCATTTAACCACAAATACAATATTTGAATGCACAAAAAGGCCTCGTAGGAGGTTCACAATCACTTGTTGGGCAATCAGCAGGAGTAAAACATGTACGACGCTCTGATGCTGTAATGGAAATAGAGTAAAAGAAATGTTACTAAAATAGGATAAAATATTATGTACAAAATAAAGAAGCTTCACAATAACTTGATAACTTACCACTAACGTTCATTATAACAAGAAATAAAGAAAGAAAAACAATCATAACATGAACACACTTGATAAATGTAGTCATATTTTTACGGCTTTGTATGTATTAGATAGAGTATTACTTTATGATTTATAAATTTAATGCTCTATTTACATCATTTATATAGTTTTTGACACGAATATAGTTTTTTTGCATGTCTCACTTCATTAGTTGTTAAAAATAAATTCCTTATATTTTAATAAGTATAAATTGTCTCTTAAGTACAACAATGAGTTACACTGTACCATTTTACGTATTTAAAAAACAAAACAAATAAAAAACATAACAATCATAAGAATTTATTATTATTTTTTATCAAATTTTAATTATTTTATAACCTTTCATGATTAAAAAGTGTAAATCACAATAGAAGAATATTGTTTTAAATAATTATTAAATATATCTTAAGTATATCAACGTGTTTGTGTTTGTTCCTTTAGACCATTTAGCAAGGAGTTCACATAAATAATTACGATTCATAAAAAATTGTCATTATTATTATTTTAAACCAAATTTTGATTATTTTATAACAAAACAGGAATAATATTGTTAATAATCATAAATGTATCTTTATTAAACAATGTTTTGCTTATTCTTTTTGGCAATGTCGGTTAGCCAAATGTTAAAACTTAAAACTTATAAAATGTTATTCATTTATATAAAATAATTTCTTTTATTATATTTGTTTCAAAATAACAAAATCTCTAAAATAATTAGCTTTTTTCATAAAACATTATGTATGACTTAATAACTAGACTCGATTAAATATATGAAGACTACTCTAAAATCATTAATAGTCATTAGATGTTGGTTCTCACATTGACTATTTCTTTTCCTATCCTTGCATGTTTTTCTAAGTTACTGATAAAAAGTAAAAAATATTTTATAAATTCAGAGATGTATTTTCGGACGCACAATTTTCATACAAAATAAGCTAATTGTTAATCATTATTCATTTTGTCAAACTATTTCAGTCTATCCGTCAAGGTGATTTCGCCTCTCTCAATCGAGGTCTCAATCCAATAATCAAAACTTTGATTACAACACACAAAGACTATCGTCAATGTTTTCTTGAGACTAAACCACAATTTGATTTCTCAAGGAATTACAAAAATGTGAATAAAAATGTGTACAAGAATGTTTCTAGAAAACTATATCACAACTTTGATGTTTACACAATGTTAAGGCACATTGAATAGATCTAAAGAGCTTATGAATATTTCTTTGTATGCGTAAGTGTTGTTTGATCACCCTTCAAGAACTCTATATAGGCGAAGCTCTTGATCCATTTGAGACATGAGAAATTGTTTTTGAAAGGTTGATAAAATGTTGTTAATGCACTTTCCAAAAATACAGATCTTTTCTGGTACCAGCCGTTACTCTTTGATTTGTAATGAATGAATTGTAACGCATCAGAACTTTACTTCTTTTGAAATTTGATCAGAATATGAATATTAGCGTTGAGACTTTAGATCATCAGAGTATTGCTTCATCATATTTTAGCTTGCAACTTTGGTGCTTCAGAAGTTATAACATCAGGACTTCTTCTATTGAGTGTGATACTTTAGTTGTGTTTGTACAAAAAAATTTATCAGATCTTCTTAACGCAAATTGTTCACCAACTTCTTATGCTTATTTTATAAGAACTTCTCTGCATATTTAAATAATTTATTAGAGATCATAATTGTTCTTTAGATATAACATGTATTTTTTATTATCAATACTATTACAAAGATGTAGAACCAAACTATGTTCAAACTATCCCCCCCTTTTTATTGATGATAAAAACTTGTATATTTTGATGAACAAGTAAGAACATAAAGCCATAGGGTCTCCCCCTGAGTTGAATACTTAGATAAAGAAAAAATTAGATAATTCCCTGAAGATGTTTGATCAGAGCTTTTGATGCAAGTTTTAATAAGTCCATGTGGTAGAAGTTTCTTTCAAGAGACACTTTTCCTGTTTGCTTTTCAAAAAGTGAGACAAAGGTTATGTTATAAAAATGTTTGAGATTTATTCCCAACACTGTTATATTCAAAATATCTTACGTTCTCCCCCTTTTTCATTAATCAAAAAGCAATAAAAACACTTAAAGAGAACAAAAATATAATGCATTCAAGAACAGAGATTAATACAACCAGAAGCAGACAAACATAAGTTTAATCATAAAAAATAGCACAAACAAGCAAAAGATCAGAACTAAGGTTGTGAAGGAGGTGAAAGTCGTGTGAACAACGCTTCCATGAGACTTTTGATCTGATTGTTTGATTCTTCTTGCTTGCCTAGCATCCCCTTAATCTCTTTATTGGTTTCATCTTGTTTATCGAGCCTTTCCCTGACACCTTAATTCTCTTTGTTTGACTCATCTAGAGTTTTCAGCACTACAGAAGATGTAGTCGTTTCAACAGTAGAAGCCATATTCTCAGAAATTATTACACTAGATTCTTTCTCAGGATATTCTTCAACTGACTTGCCTTTTTCTTTAAAAACGACCAGAGGTAGAGGTTGAGGTTCAGGAGATGGTTCCTCAAATTCTGATTTCTGTGGAGTTTCTCAAGGCGCATTGTCCAGAAGACAAAGGGGTTCCCTTACCCAGTGACATAAAACTTGATCCTTGAAGATATTTAGGTGATCGCAAAAGTTCTGTTGAGAAATTTCATAAGAAAGTTCCTTCATCTTCACAGATTTAGAGTTAAACCATTTTCTGAACCAAGTCGAGAGAGAATCAGAAGCAGCTGGATTGAGATTATCCAAGCAATATTTCTTCAAAGAGTTAACCCATTCATGTATTTCTGTCTCGAAAACTAGAAGAGATTTACCAACATTTGATTTGAATGGTTTTGGTGTTGGTTTTGGAATGGCTTATTTCTGATGGGACGTGAGAAGTCAGACCTAGGCTTCTAGATCAATTAAGGTTCTGAGAGGATCTTCTGAGAATTTAGTGGGATTTGGATAGTCAGAAATGATGATAGGAGTGTTAGGTGATATTAAAGCATAAGGAGAGGGAATATCTAGAAGGGAAAATACTTTTGGATGTTTGGTGGAGAAATTTAGTGGTTGAGAGGTGTTGAGAGGGTAGGTGATTCCTGGAATAAATGGTGTGGTTTTTGACATATGTTCAGAGGTAGTATTTGGATTTTCTACTTGGGGAGGTTCAAAGAATGGATCAAATTGATAAATATCAGATAGAACTTATGCAAATTCTTGTTGAGTTTGAATAAATAGGGTAGAATGGGATTAATCAGAGGATGATTAATGGGTATGGAGGTATCAATTTCTATGTTAAAGTCATCAATAGTTTGTGGTGAGGGATTTTCAGCAGGTTTTGGAGATGAGGAGGGTTTATATGTTGGTAAGAAAATTGATTCGATAACAGAAACAAAAGAGGAGTTACCTTTCATTTTAGCAGCTTTAGGAGTTTTTGAGAAGTTCCTTCTCCAACAGCTTTCCTTTTCCTTGAGTTTTTGGTAGCAACTTCTAGATATTGTTTCCTGAGATCTAGGATATTGACATATGGAATTGTTCCATCACTTTTGCAAGTTTCCAAGTATCTGAGGACATTTTTTGGAGATGAGCCTGCATGAGTGAAGATAGGAAAATCCTTCAGAGGGACTCTTCTGGTGGTGATGACTTCCTTTGAAGTAAGTGTAGGATCCTTTTTAATGGTTTCTATAATCTTCATCTTCTTGAGGTTCTTAGCGTTGAGAGGATTTCCAACATAAGGTTCTGGAACACTAGCTTGTTCAGCTTCACTCAGATGTTCTATCAGTTTATTCTCTGTCAGAATATATGAGATCAGCCTTCCCAACAAAATTCAATTTGTTTTAGTTCTTTCTTCTTCTCTTGTTTCCTTGACACTGGTCTTCAGATGTTTGAATAGAATATGAGGGAGGTGGACTTTGACTTTAGTTGTGATAAAGTAAATCAAGTATTGTTTATCAATATTGATGTAGTCAGGAGAACTTGTTGGTTTTCTGTGACTGATACATCCTAGAATTATTCTAGACCAAATTCTGAGATAGTCTTTCAGATCTTTGATCTTGTTGGAGGGTTGTCTAGAAAAGAAGATTTCTTTAGATACAATGTTTAGGTCAAAACCTTTTTCTGCCATTTCAATACACCATATGCCGCTTCCATTGTGACCAATGAGTTTTCCAATGAGATCTTCGGTGATGACAACCTTCTTTCCCATTACATACAAAGGTACTTGATGATTTTGACGCAGTAGCATGAATCTATAATTCTTTAGCAAGTTTGGGAAAAACTGGACTAATTAGTTGATCAAAATATTTTGTCCACCCTTGAAACTCAACATCGGGAGTAAGGTCATACCCATTTTATTTTATGCTTTCCAAATCAACTATCAATTCATAGAGAACTTCAAGAGTATCTACCGAAGTAAGGAGATTTCTTGTAGGTTCAACATACCTTTCTTTGTTTGGAGTAGAGGATGAACCAAGGATGTGGATTTGAGGAGCAAGATCTTGAGATTTTTGTTGTTGTTAAGAAGAAGCCATTGTTCATATACTTAGGGTTTGAGAGCTCACAAAATGGAAAATGTGCAAATTCAGAGAAACTAGGGTGAGTGAGAGTGAATTTGTGAAAGTGATTTGGTGAAAGTGAGGTATAAATAGCCAACAAAGAGAAAACATGAAATTAATTTCAATTAATAAAGTAACCAAAATGATTAAAAACAATAATGATTTTTTAAAAGGGGGATGGCGTGAAGATTTTGAGAACAGTTACTGATGTGACTCGCACCTCAATGCATCAACTCAACCATTTCAGCCCTTCAGATTTTGAACACATGTTCAGTCTCAGAGAGTGACTTAGGTTTAGGGTTGACAAATATTTATGTGGTAAACTTCTTGCATCTATCTTTGAAACGAAGCATTTTAAAAAAAAAAACATTCAGATCTTCTGGATAGTTTATGAGACAATTTTCATTCTCACTTCTAAATAACTATTGTTCAGATATTCTAAATAACAAATCAAAAAGTTGTGAGGTTTAAATATACAGAGACTAAACTTTCGTTTTGGGCATAATTCCATACTGAGCTGTTTCAGAATGAAATTAAATCTATCTTCAGCAAGTATTATCAGAGGATATGAATGTTACTCTCATAAATATGAAAATCTTGAAACTGACTCTTCATCTAGAGCATCTGAGTACTGCATCCAACTTCAGCTATATATTCAACTTCAGCAGTTGATAGAGCAATATTGGATTGTCTTTTGCTGGACCATGAGATTAAGTTATCTCCCAGTAACTCGCAGCTTCCAGAAGCACTTTTTCTTTCTATTCTATCTCCAACAAAGTCAGCATCACAGTACCCTACTAATTTATATTCTCTAGATTTTATATAACAAAGACCAAGATTAGTAGTACCTTTCAGATACTTGAATATTCGCTTAACAACTGTTAAGTGAGATTCTCTAGGATCTAATTGGAATCTGGAACAAATACAAACTCTATATAGAATATCAGGTCTTGAAGATGTTAAATATAGGAGAGAACCAATCATACCCCTGTAGAGCTTCTGTTTTACTTTCTTACTTACCTCTTCCTTTTCCATAATGCATGTTGACACATAGGAGTTTTAAATGGCTTACTTTCTGACATATCAAATTTCTTCAGAAGTTCTTTAACATACTTGCTTTGATATATGTAGGTTCCTTCTGGATTTTGATTGATTTTAAATTCCATAAAGAATTTGAGTTCACTCATCAAGATCATTTCAAATTTTGTCTGCATAGTCTTAGAAAATTCTTTGCCCAAGGAGGCTTTTGTAGATCCAAAAATTATATCATCTACGTATATTTGACAAATCATAACGTTATTTTTAAATGATTTATAGAATAGAGTTGTGTCCACCTTCCCTCTAGTAAATTCATTTACTAATAGAAAGTTACTTAGTATTTCATACCAAGATCTGGGAGTTGTTTCAGACCATATAACGATTTCTTAAGTTTATAAACATATTCTGGGTGTTTTGTATTTTCAAAACCAGGGGATTTGTACCCATAAACTTCTTCATCAATGTAACCATTTAAAAAGGCACTTTTGACATCCATCTGATAAAGAGTGATGTCATTATCTACAACAAATGAAATTAAAAGTATGATAGATTCTAACATGGCGACTGGAGCAAAGGTTTCTGTATAGTCTATCCCTTCTTGCTGACTATAAACTTGTGCAACAAGTCATGCTTTGTTTCTGACAACTTCTCCTTGTTCACTTACCTTGTTTCTGAAGACTCGTTTACTTCATATGATGTTGAAGCCTTTTAGTTTAGGAACTAGATCCCATACATCGTTTCTGGTAAATTGATTTAGTTCTTCTTGCATTGCAAATATCCAATCATTGTCTAGAAGTGCTTCATCTATGGGAGTCGGTTCGATCAGAGACACTAATCCCATGAGATAATCTTCAATATTTTTGAATTTAGATCTTGTTCTGATTGGATCATCTTTCTTTCCCAGAATCATGTTTTCAGGATGTGCTAAGTTGCTTCTGGATTATCTTTTCTGGATGGATTCTTCAGGAATTGCTTTTATTTCTTCTTCTGTATTTGGTTGAAGTTCTGAACTTTTATTCTATGAAGATCTATCTTCATTACCTGCAATTTGAACTTCTATATCTGCAAAATATTCACCCTGCTTTGACTTTTGAGAGCCAAGCTTATCATTAAATCTGACACTAATAGATTCTTCCATAATTCGTGTTTCTGTGTTGTATACTCTATAATCTTTTGAACATTCATATTATCCTAACATGAAACACTTTTTTTCCTTAGAATCAAACTTGTTCAGATGTTTTTTAGTGTTCAATATAAAACAAGTACATCCCAATGGATGTAAATAAAAGATGTTGGGATTTCTGTTCTTCCACAGTTCATATGGAGTCTTTTCCAGAATAGGTCTTATTGAGATTCTATTTTGAATATAACACACTAAGCTAACTGCTTCTTCACAGAAATGTTTTGCAATGTTAGTCTCGTTGATCATGGTTCAGGCTATTTCTTGTAAAGTTCTATTCTTTCGTTCTACAACTCTGTTTTGTTAAGGAGTTCTAGGATAAGAGAAATCATGAGAAATACCATTCTCATTAAAAAACTGTTCAAAACATTAATTTTTGAATTCCCTGCCATGATCACTTCTGACTTTTACAATTGTAAGCTCTTTTTCATTTTGAACTTGGTTATAGAGAGTAGAGAACACAAAGTGTGACTCGTCCTTATGTCTTAAGAACTTTACCCATGTCCATCTGCTATAGTTATCTATGATCACTAATCCATACTTCTTGCCACTGATGGATGCAATTTTCACTGGTCCAAACAGATCTACATGCAGATTTTCTGATGGTTTAGAGGTAGAAACAACATTTTTTTATTTGAAAGATGGTTTTGCAAACTTGCCTTTTTGACATGCTTGACACTGAGCATCTGAGCCAAATTGCAAGTTAGGAAGTTCTCTGACTAGATTACATTTGTTAATCTGAGATATTCTTCTCATACTAACATGCCTCAATCTTATGTGCCAGACCCATTTTTCATCGTTCACAGACATAAGGAATTTTACATTCTGACTTTTTCGTTCAGAAAGTTTTATTTTATAAATTTTGTTCTTTCTTTTACCATTAAAGAGGATTGTTCCATCTTTCGGACTATTAGCTTTACAAGACTTTTGATTAAAGATTATATAATAACCACTATCACTTAATTTACTTATGGATAACGAGTTATGTAATAATTCATCTACTAACAAAATATTAGTTATAGAGGGAAGTGTACTGTTACCAATAGGTCCAGAGCCAATGATCTTTCCTTTCTGATTGCCTCTGAAACCTACGTATACTCCGGATTTAAGTTCCAGACTTTGGAACATATGCTTTCTTCCCCTCATGTATCGAGAGCATCCAAAGTCTAGGTACTAAGACTGGTGTTTCAACTTTGTTGTTAAAGATATCTACGACATGGATGATTTTATCCTTAGGTACCCATATCTTTTTGGGTCCTTGTTTGTTAGAGTTCCCAAAGTTCTGATTGAATTTTGGTTTAACAATAGAATTCGTAGAGTAATATTCACTTGTATATTTTATATCATGTGTGTGTCCATATGTGAAATGTGAGTTTAAAGGTGTGTGTTTTATGACCATATCATCAACTTTCTTAGGTTGATATGATTCTTCTCCTTTTGGTTTTACATATCCTACTGCTTTTCTGTTATTTCTACTAACTCCATAGATCATTGAAGCCATCTTGCTTCTATCCATGTTTCTAGCTAGAAACTTTTGAAAGTTGTGATCGTATTCTTTTATGATGTTATCAGAACTATTTGAAACTTCTGAAATAGATTCTTTCTGAGCTTTTTGTAATTCATCTTTATGTTTAGAATTAAATTTTTTTAGTTCAAAGTTTTCTATTTTTTGTTTCCTAGTTTATTCAGTTTCAGATACAAAAATGTGTTTCTGGTTCTTGTATTTGACTCGAAGTTGCTTATATCTTTCAAGAATTTCATACAGACTTTCTTATAATTGAGATCTAGAGAATTTTGAAAATACCTCTTCTGAATCTGATTCAAATTTTGATGTATCTGTATCTTCTGATATGTTGGAAATTATTGCTATATTGGCTCGTTCATCTTCTAGTTCAGTTTCATCTTCAGAAGATTCCGAGTCATCCCACGTTGCCATAATAATTTTCTTATTTTCTTTGAAGAACTTCATTTTAGGCTTTTCTCTCTAAAGATTGAGGCAGTCGCTTTTGTAGTGACATGGCTCTTTGCATTCGTAGCAGACAATAGCTTTGTTGCTAGACTTTCTGTATCCAGAGGATGATTCAGAGTGATTGTCTGTTCTTCTAGGGTTTTTGAATTTCCTTTGTTTGTGCTTCCATAGTCGGTGGACTCTTCTAGAGAGAAGAGATAGTTCGTCTTCTTCTGACGAGGATCCATCAGAGTTTTCTTCTTCTGCCTGAAAAGCTTTAGTTTCATATTTTTTATTAGATTTAAGAGCAAGAGACTTACCTTTCTTTTAGGGCTCATATTCTTCTAGTTCTATCTCGTGACTTCTTAAAGAGATGATTGGTTCTTCAAGAGATATTATGTTCAGATCTTTGGCTAGTTTTATGGTTGTGACCATGGGTTTCCATTTCTTGGGTAAGCTTCTAATGATTTTCTTTACATGATCTGCTGTTGAGTACCCTTTGTCCAGAACATTTAGCCCAGCAACCAAAATTTGAAACCTTGAGAACATTGTCTTAACTAATTCATCTTTTTCCATTTTGAAGGCCTCATACTTCTGGATGACTGCAAGAGCTTTGGTCTCTTTGACTTGCGTGTTGCATTCATGTATTATTCTCAGAGAGTCAAACATGTTCTTATCTGAATCTTTGTTCGTGATCTTCTCATACTCGGTGTATGAGATAGCACTAAAGAGGATTGTTCTGTCCTTGTGATGATTTCCGACTTCTTTCTTTTGTTGATCTGTAATTTTCTTTCTGTCGATATTTTGACCGCTTGCATCAACTGGATGAATGTAGCCATTAGTTACCATATCTCAGAGATCAGCGTCATGAGCTAGAAAAAAACATGTGATTCTGTCTTTCTAGTAATCGAAGTTTTCACCATCAAAGATTGGAGGTTTTCCGCTACCTCTTTCTTTCTCATCATAGTTATCATTGATGTTGTTCTGAACTTGTCCGAACATAGTGTTTGTCTTGCTAGGATCTTTTTCTGACACAATTAAGTGTTTGCACCCAGAACCAGGAGCTCTGATACTAATTGAAGGATATAAAAACACAAGAAAGGGGGTTTGAATTGGGGTTTTCAAAAATTAAAAATAGTATTACAGGTTTGGTTATTCTGGTTCGTTTGAACTCAAACTACTCCAGTCCATCCGACAAGATGATTTCGCCTCTCTCAATCAAGGTCTTAATGCACAAATCAAAACTTTGTTACAACACACAAAGACTACCGTCAATGTCTTCTTGAGACTAAACCAAAACTTTGTTTCTCAACGAATTACAAAAATATGAATAAAAATGTGTACAAGAATGTTTCTAGAAAAATATATTACAACTGTGATATTTACACAATGTTAAGGAACAATGAATAGACCTATAGAGCTTATGAATATTTCTTTGTATGCGCAAGTGGTGTTTGATCACCCTTCAAGAACTCCTTTATATAGGTGAAGCTCTAGATCCATTTGAGACATGAGAAGATGTTTTTGGACGGTTGATAAAATGTTGTTAATGCACTTTCTAAAAATACAAATCTTGTCTGGTACCAGCCGTTACTCTTTTATTTATATTTAATGAATTGTAACGCATCAAAACTTTTCTTCTTTTTAAATTTGATCAGAATAAGAATATTAGTGTTGAGACTTTACACCATCAGAGTATTGCTTCATCAGATTTTAGCTTGCAGCTTTGGTGCTTCAGAAGTTATAACATCGGAACTTCTTATATTGACTGTGATATTTTAATTGTGTTTGTACATAAATTCTTATAAGATCTTCTTAGCGCAAACTGTTCACCAACTTCTTATTCTTCTTTTATCATAACTTCTCTGTATATTTAAATAATTTATTAGAGAGCATAATTGTTCTTTATATATAACATGTATTTGTTATCATCAAAACTATTACTAAGATGTAGAACCAAACTATATTCAAACAACTTTAACCGGGAGATGCATCTCTGAACGTGGTTAAGGGTTTGTTCGCAGATATATCTCTGAATTAACCCTTGCTTTCAAACTAAAGGAAACTTTCAGAGATGCATCTCCAATTTTTTTAATGTGTATATATATCTCGCGCAAAACCCTCCCTTTCCCCCTTCTTCATTTTCTGAAAAATTTTCTTCCTCAATTAGAGCTCATAAGTAACCTTGTTCCAGACTATCTTTGAAGAAACAAGATAACCTCAAATTCAATCTTAGTGATCCTAACTTACTCCACAATCTACATTGAACATTATTCATCTTTATCAACACTTATTTGAGTAATTTTTTAATTTAACTTATTTTGATTTTTGATTAATGTATTAGGTAAAATAGTTTATTTTTCATGCATTAGGTAGTGTTAGGATTTGAAATAGGTAATGTTACATACATGCACTACAATTTTGATACATTTTGAGTTATAGGGACAATAATAGGAGCAGGTTCTACCATTGAAGCAGAATTTGCAACGATTTTGAATCTACACGCTTCAGGCTATACTGAGACATGGAGAGATCAAAGATTGAATGAATTTCTAGGCTTACCTACCGGAGAGATTCTGGTGATTCTTCAAACTGAAAGGGTTTGCTAAGAAATCCAGAGATATTCACGTGCTTTTATAGGTATTCTTCAATCTTGAATTCTCATCCATGACCATTTCCTTCTTATTCTTTTGCGCACTTGTACTCGATGTAAATAGTGGCTTTCTATTGATGTTGGTGATGAAGATCATATGAATATATGTTACAGATGAAGGTGAAGAAGTGATTCTATAAGTGATGAAGTTTTTAGCTTGAAATTGATGAAAATCATTATTTGAAGCGGAGAAAGGTGATTTGTAGTGACGATGCATAGTTGCGGTGCAAGATTGAATGATGAATGTTATGTTGAGGTTGAATCGTTGTCCTGGTTTCTTTGCATTCATGATGCAGGTTGTTGAGTAGAATATATGTTAAAGGTGATGAAGATGATTATGAGGGAAGTCTGAGAAGATTTGTAGAGAATGATGAAGATGTTGTGATTGTTGTTGTGAAACAAATGGAGGCAGATGCAGATTGATGAAGGTTAAAGGTGTGATGGAAAATGGAGCGTGAATGCAGAGAGAGTTGACATAGATTTTTCTAGAGTTTTTTGTGATTCTTCAACAATTATGAATAATGGTGAGGAATTGCAGAAAGAGAGAGAGAGAGAGAGAGAGAGAGAGAGAGAGAGAGAGAGAGAGAGAGAGAGAGAGAGAGAGAGAGGAGAGAGAGAGAGAGAGAGAGAGAGAGAGAGAGAGAGAGAGAGAGAGAGAGAGAGAGAGAGAGAGAGAGAGAGTTTTTCTTGGTGATTCTCCCAACATTGAAGAATCGAGCTGAGAAAGGAGAGTGAAGAGAGAGGTTGATGGTGATTCTTCTACAGAGATTGAAGAATGATGCAATCTCCAGTAAAATCTGAATTTATATTATGTTATTGCTTGAGGAAATTTCAATTAGAAGTTGAACAAATCCGATCCTTAGATCTGAAAACCGGTTATCTGATTGAATGGTGAGATTGGAAGTTAGTTATAGGTTTTTTGACAGTTAGAGATTTGGATTAGCTAGCTGCAATAAATTTCTATTTTGGATTCGGTTACAGTTAAGAGGTTAGAAAAACAATTAGCTAGGGAATTCTGTTATCTTATATTTTTGTTTATGATGATTTTTCTTTTGAATTGTCTATGAATCTCCTGCTTTGGCAACTTTCTTCTATTGTTTCCGGGATTCAACTAATGCGGTTAGTTAGCAGAAAAGTTATTTAGTGTGTTAGAAAAAAGTTAGTTAGCAATTGGTTGAATAGGCTTAGGATGAGCAGTTAATTTGTTGATTTTCTGTTACAAGTTTATTTAAAATTGTTTGAAAGGTTCATTGGTTATGTGCTAATAAAAAAGTTTTTTTCTCAGTTTCTCTACTGATACAGTGCTGCAGTTATATGAGTCATGCGCTTGGTTAATTGATTGGATCCGGTTTATTATAATGCCCCTTTTTTTATGGACGATTTTTTTATGGAATGCAGGTTTGCAGTTAAGGCAACATAGGATAAGACTTGGTGTTGGACCTAGAAGCAAAGTGCGGAAGAAAACTTGGATTTGAAGAGGGGAACTTAGCCATTAGGATTGGGTTTTCATAGGATACTGTTTTATGGTGGCAGAACTGACTGTTATATACTGGTTTTGCTTTTTTTGTTCACAAATATGCGGTTAGAAAGAGTCGCCACCGTCTTTTCTTTTATCCAAATTAAGTAAAGGGTGAAAAGAACAGAAAAAGACCTTTTTGAGATGTTTCTGAGTAAGGGGGTAGATTATGGAAAGGGAAGGTATTAGAACCCTTTCCATCTGTGGTTTTCCACAGGTTCTTAGAGGCTTGCTCATTTTTATGCTTTTGTGCTTTGTGTGTTTGAAAATGTTTTGAAAATCCTTAGTGCAGCGATTTGCTTTGTGTTTAACTCTTGTATCATTCCTCAAGAGTGTTAACAAATCAAATGTTTTAAAATTGTTTTTGAAAAGTAGTATTTGCGTGTAAGTGCAAAAAATAGTTTGAGCAAACTTCTAACAGCTATCTACTTTATGTAGTCGAAAAAGGTTTTTCTTTTCCTTCTTTCCTTTAGACAATGCTATCCTACTATTAGTGAGTAGGTAGCCTTGTCGTTGGATGTTTTGAGGGACATTCGAAGGGACGTTACAGTCACGAAGGTAAATTGTATGGAGATACTTTAGCAATTCTGTTTTAGGGACAAGATCATATACCGAGAAGGAAACTGTAGGGTCATCAAGGGACTATGATCTTTTGATTTTACAGGTCTTTGCTAAAGCATTCCTGCCTCATGACTGTTTTATTGAAGGCAACCAAAGTGGGCGTACCTTAGAGGTGCTTGTGTGCAAGTGTGTTCAGTTCAGTTATTTTATCTTTAAACATTTAGATGTTCTACCATTTTTTTTCATATCTTGTCATGCAATCCTAGTTAGCATACATCTAGGCAGTTAATTTATGTACAAGAATTTTAAGTGCAGTAATGGTAAATCCTACGCTATTACAAGGCTTCGGGATAATTACATAAAAAATTCAAGGAACTAAAAGTGCGGAATTTTGAATCTAAAGCTATTACAACTGTGAGCATTTACAATAAAATAAGATGCACGCGAATTGAAAATAACGTCTAAAAATCCTAAGAATAAAATCTTTTTGTTGTTTTATTTTATTTTGGGAAAATAATCTAAATTTTTAATTTTAGTTTTTGAGAAATTATTCAGATAATTAAATGATTAATTTATAAAATTAGTTTAATAGAAAGAAATAAAAAAAAGGTCAAAACGAAAATGAAATATAAGGAACTAGCAGTAAATCGAAGAGGGAGTAGCTCTGGGGGGCTGGATCGAAATAGACTTGGGCTGTCTTTCGATCCAGCGAAAAGGCTTGATCGAAGGTGTTTGAAGGGTTGCACTTTGGGTTATTCGATCTTGACATGTTATCCTTCGATCTGGGAACCCTGGATCCAGTTCAAAGCTGAGCTGCTTCGAAGCTCTGAACAAGGTCTTGAAAAGATGTTCCCTGCAAAACGAAACAAACGTTAGAGACCCAGGGGGGACTTTATCCGCCTGATTCGAATCTCCTCCCAATTCGACTCCTTCCTCAGTTCGAATGTGCTGAGTCTGGGTCGAGGTCTGGGTTCGTTTTATCGTAGGATTCAAAAGAACAACTTAGATTGTGCCCCAGCAATGGCACAATCCCATCTCTGCACTTTAGCTTACATGCAACATAATCAGTAATAACAATAATACATGTGCAAGGCGTATTTAAATGTTATGAAGATGCAATTTTTGTTTTGCAAACCCTTACCAATCGAAGATGATGACCTGTGGCTCTGGGTGTGGAGTCGTTTGCTTAGGAGTTAGGGTGGACTCCTGGATGAGGGAATCTGCAAAGCGTGCTTCGACTGGGAGGATTTTGGGATTTTTGAGCAGTGCGTGTGTGTGGTCTCTTTGTGTGCAGTATGTATACGTGTTCATCTCATTATGTCCTCTCTTTTGTTTTCTCTTTTTGTTCGCCCCCTGGCACTGTATGCTTGCCCTTGTATTTATAGGAATGTGATGGTCTAGTAACAGAAAGAGACAACAAATTAACCATGCTTTTAAGACCATGAGACAAGAATCAGACATATTAAAAACATTCCTTTTTTGAAACGTACATGTCTCTTTGGAAATCTTGGTATGAACCTAGACACTTGACTTTTTCGAATACCCTCCAACATTTCTCTTCGATTGGCCTATGAGTTTCCTCATTCGAATGGACTTCTCATACACCCTTCGAATGAGTCATTGAACACTTATTCGAATGGCCTATGATTTGCCTCCTTTGAATGGACTTCTCATACACCCTTCGAATGAGTCATTGAACGCTTCTTCAAATGGCCTATGAAAGGCCTCCTTCGAATGGCCTTCTTATACACCCTTCGAATGAGTCATTGTTTCCTCCTTCAAATGGCTTATGAGTTTCCTCCTTCGAATGGCCTATGATTCATTTCCTTCGAATGGGTCTGATTCAGTTCATTCAAATGGCTCTGATTCAGCTCCTTCGAATGGCTCTGATGGCCTCCTTCGAGTGGACCTTTTGAATGCTTCTTTGAATGGACCTTTTGAAAGCCTCTTCAAATAGACCCTTTGAAAGCTTCTTTGAATGGACCTTTTGGAATGCCAATCGAATGCCTTGTGGAGATACCAATCAAAGTTCTTGGCTCAGACGCCAATCGAAGTACCTTGCTGACTGATCGAAAGCTTCGTTTTGTTCTCTTTGAATTCCTTCAATTTGGACCAATTGAAGTGACGTTAAGATGTCGATCAAAGACGTCTTTGTTCTGATGCCAATCGAAAGACGTTGCTAAAATGCCAATCAAAAGGCATTTTAGAGATGCCAATCGAAAGGAATTTTGCAGATGCCAATCAAAAGGCATTTTTGAGATGCCAATCGAAAGGCATTTTGGAAAGGCCAATCGAAAGGCACTTTAGAGATGCCAATCGAAAGGCACTTTGACCAACTTCAAAATTTGTTGTTTTTCTTCAAGCAAGTGTTTGTAACCACCCATATAATAGAAGATCTTGTAAAAAATGAGAGGGGAAATTTTATGGTACAACAGATATAATTTTGGTGTAAATGGAATCAAGGCATTGTATGATGTTTAGACATGATGGTCATGGTTTTGTAAATTAGATTTTTGGTTTGTAAATGATAAACATTGTAAACCTTGAATAGTGAATGTTGAACTTGGAATTTTAACTTTTGTATTATGGTTACTTGAATGGTAAATGAAATTTGGACTCGTGATCTGGAAATTTGAAATAATGATGAACTTTGAACTCATGTTCGAACTTTTGAATTTCCTTGAATACTTATCGAGTGACCTTGTACATGAATGAACTTGATATTTGCTCTAATTTTTAAGTAACTTGTTTCTTAAGAAATCCACATGAACCCTTTTTCTAACCTTTCATCCTTGACAAATGAATTTTAATCCAATTTTTGAACAAAACTTGAATTCAAATGATATTTCTTTTGAAATAATCCAAGGCAAACTCCATGATCAAAATTCAAACTTCTTGAATGAACCCCAAGCGAATGACTTATATCATAAGCTATGAAGCGATCCCAATATTCAATTGATGACCATGAACCAAATGGTACCTAATATAACCCTTCGTCCTTCATGAGAGAATGGATCCAATACATGCCATGTTTAATGACCCTCACTCTTAATTAAATCCCTAAATCCATGTTTAACTTGTAATTGAAACAACAAGAATTTAAGAAGATAATGATACCTTGATCCCCATCAATCTTGTGTAATAACCAATAGGAACACCAACATGACTTGATCTCAATGAATTTACAACACCATCCTTATATCATGCCTTGCTATCCAATGAAAATCCATTGAAAATATTGACAAACCCAAGTGTGATAGGATATAAACCTTAATCTTCATTTGAATGGGAGGGATTCCCTTGAAGCCACATAAATCCTAATTCCACACATTCACTGGTAGAAGAAGAATCAGGAACATCAAGCTTTATTTGATATGCACTCCTGGTAGAATGTGAAAACCCTGCTTGCACAATCACTGATCTTTTGAACCTCAAATGCTTTATTGAATGTGAATGTATGTTATGTTAGTGACTTAATGGAATATATGCAAATGAATGCAAAAGCCTAAGACAGATAACATAAATTAAGAGGGCGAATTTTTGGGTATAACACCACGTACTCATGCAAAAGCTTGATCAACCTTTTTTTGACGCTTTTCTCTAAGGTTGCACCAAGCATGATCTCTTTTGGATCTTTTTCCGTCCCAAGGTCGATGAGCTCAATAGATTCTTGGTATGATTGTATATTATCTATGTTTTTCTCTAGTAACCTTGATAATTCTTCGGAGAGTTCAGATCTTCCTTATCTTCCTCTTCATCTTGGTTAATTGGTGCATCAAAATCATATCAGATAGTAGTATTATCATTATCAGTGAGTTTAGATGTGGATCTGCATATTTTATCATGTTTTGGTGCTTTCTAGAATGTGAATTGGAAAATGTATATGAATAAAAAGTATTTCCATTTGACAATAAAAGAGAAATGCAAGAGAAATATCGGGATCTTAATTGAATGCAAAACATAACTTTTATTAATTGAAAACACTGTTTGAAAACAAATGGGGGCCCTTTCAAGATACCCATATGCCTTGGGCGGGACATATATTCTTTTTAAAACAGAAAAATTACTTTGCAAAGAAAAAGATCTCTGGAATCTCCACAATTGTCCAATTATTTATCTTTTCGTATGGAGCGTATTCACAGACGAAATTAGATGCTCCTTTGGTGTTGCTCTGGTTGGATATCATTGCCGCATGCCCATAATGCTCTACTCTTTGGATGACGAAGATTTGCTGGATGGGAGGAAATTTCCCTTTGCCTTTATGGATAGCCTTTGACGGTTTGTATCCCAGACCAAGACAATCTTTTTTCTTAGGTTTCTCCACAAGCTTTCCCAAACTTTTTGATGTTTGATCCTTCACAACTGTTTGTAAATATCTCCATGAAGTCATGGTAGTTCCCAGTTTCTTTATTTTCTTCATCGGTAGGGTTACCATTGTAGCGACTTCTAGGGCTTAGAATGGTGTTGCCACATAGTCTTCTTCAACTCTGATATATTAGTAGGACTCCAAGTGGCATTCAAAGATATCCTCTTTTTTGTTGGTCACAACCAACTTTCCTTCAACAAGGAATTTCAATTTTTGATGCAGGGTTGAGGTAACAACCTTTGCTGCATGAATCCAAGGTCTCCCGAGCAGGAATGTATATGCCAGTTCTATATCCATCACTTGAAAGGAAATTTAAAACATTTGCGGGCCGATTTTGACAGGAAGACCCACTTCTCCAAACATTGTGCTTTGAGAATAATCGAAAGCTTTAACAACCATAGAACTTGGCCTTATGACAAACCCGTCTATTGTTAGCTTCATCAAATTGGATTTTGGTAGTACATTGAGGGTGGAGCTAGTGTCGATGAGCACCCTCGATATGCTAGTTGTCCCTATTTGAATGAAAATATGTGATGCCTTTTTGTGAGCTCTACCTTGTGGAGGAAACTCACTATCATTGAAGCCTAAACGTGATCCTGATGTCAGATTAGCTACAACTCCATCAAATTTATTTACTGTAATCTACTTTGTAACATGAGAAGAACTCAGAATCTTCATTAGAGAGTCTCAGTGCACTTCTGAACTGATGAGCAATGAGAGTGTTCAAATCTTGGTCGGGGTTTGGTGTAGTTGGCCCACCACTCTATAGTCAATTTTCTTGATTATTTTCAATAAATCTTTATCCTCTTGATAGGTAAAATTCATACTCAGAGGTTCTTTCTCTTGACTTGTTTCTGCCACAACTTTTCCTTTATCCTTAACCACAGTAGTATCCTTCTTTTGCTGTTCGGGACCATATATCAGACCGATGTGGATCATGCCCCTTGTTTCTGCTATATTTGTAATTGCACGCCCTTGGGTTGTTGTTGGTTCACATTCTTGTTTTAAACCATTCACATAGACAGTAGTATCGTAATTCTATGGTATAGCTTTGTCACTTTTATAAAGAGTGGGTGATGGTCCCCTTATTACCATCATACTCTTTGGAAGCATCAGTATCCTCAGAGTTTATCTTGGGTGTGGTATCGTTACTGGTGTTTTTCTAGTGCTTGGATCTCCACAAGGAATTACAAGATATTTCTTGACAAAACTCGTCCCTTGGAAAGGAATCACCAATGGCCTCCTTGTATTCCCATCAATCGCAACTACTTATTCCTCTTTAGGGTATCGCCCGAATCAGACTATCCCCTGATCCACCAATCTTTGTAAATTATTCTCAAAAGTGTCACTATGTTCCAAAAGGAAACCATATTCAAAGATACGTTCCTTCAGGACATCTATCAGAGTTTTTACTCGTTTAGTTGCCCCATGGTTAATGACTATCTCAATTGAATTCATAGCTGGCCTGCCGTGCTAGGGCATGGGGTTTGTCTTGATATTAGGCTTATCAAAACTATTTTCTTGGGAGTCCAACAAATCTTGCACCTTATGTCTGAAAGCCCAACATTTCTCTATGGTGTGACCTGGAGAGTTAGCATGACATTCACACCTGGCATTTGCATCATATTTTGGCGGAAGTGCTCAAATTGGAGGAGCTAGTGGCTTCAGCTCTACCAAAGACGCCTTGAGTAAATGTTGTAGTAGTTGAATGTATGGTATAGGAAGAGGATCAAATCTTCTCGGAGGCTCTTCAAACCTATTTTATTGTTGTTCATGTGGTATTACCAATGGTTATTTTGCCTTCTGGTGTGATGTGAAAACATTAATCTCTCCTTCCTAATTTTTCGAGAAGTTAGGAACATGTTTCGTTGAATTATAAGGAGCAGTGGATGATGCCCCTTGTATTTTTCCGCTTTTCACACCTGCTTTAAATCTTTCACCAATTTTCACCAAATTTGAGAACCCTGAGGAGACGCTGCCTACCATTTTCTCATAGTACAAACCTTGTAGAGTACCCATGAACATGTCAACCAATTATTTTTCAAAAAGTGGTGGTTATACACGGGCTGCCATTTCTCTCCATCGTTGCACATATTCTTTGAAGAACTCATCTTTCTTTTGAGATAAGTTCTGCAGTTTCATGCGATTAGGAACTGTTACAATGTGGCAGGACCGACTGTTATATACTACTGGTTTTTGCGTTTTTTGTTCGCAAATATGCGGTAAGCAAGAGGCACCACCATCTTTTCTTTTATCCAATTTAAGGAACAGGTAAAAAGAACAGAAAAAGACCTTTTCGAGATTTTTCTGAGTAAGGGGGGTAGATTATGGAATGGGAAGGTGTTAGCACCCTTTCCATCCGTTGTTTTCCACGGGCTCTTAGAGGTTTGCTCATTTTTAAAATGATTTTGTGCTTTGTGTGTTTGAAAATGTTTTGGAAAAGCCTTAGTGAAACAATTTGCTTTGTGTTGAACTCTTGTATCAGTCCTCAAGAGTGTTAACAACGCGACTATTTTGAAATTGTTTTTGAAAAGTAGTATTTCTGTGTAAGTGCAAAAAGTAATTTTTTGACAAAACTTCTAACAGCTATCTACTTCGTACTCGAAAAGGTTGTTCTTTTCCTCCTTATCCTTTAGACAATGCTATCCTACTATTAGTGAGTAGGTAGCCTTATCGTTGGATGTTGAGGAACAATCGAAAGGACGTTGCAGTCACGAAGGAAATTATGGAGATGCTTTAGCAATTCTGTTTAAGGGACGAGATCATTTTCCTAAAGGCAACACCGTAGGGTGATCGAGGGACTATGATCTTTTTGATTTTTGCGGGACTTTGCTAAAGCATTCCTGCCTCATGACTATTTTTTAAAGGCAACCAAAGTGGGCGTACCTTAGAGGTGCTTGTGTGCAAGTGTGTTCAATTCAGTTATTTATCTTTAAACATTTAGGTGTTCTACCGTTTGTTTTCAGATCTTGTCATGCAATCCTAGTTAACATACATCTAAGCAGTTAATATATGTACAAGAATTAGAGTGCGGGAATTATAGATCCTACGCGATTACAATGCTTCGGGGAGGAGATTTACATTTATACAAGGATAAAGGGGATAAAGCAGTAAAATATCCTAATTTTTATCTATTACATCTGGTGAACAGATATAATAAATAGTAAAAATACATAATTAAATAAACGCGCATGAAATGGAAAAGACGTCTAAAAAAATCCTAAAGAAAAGAAATCTTTTTGTTTTTTTATTTTATTTTGGGAAAATAATCTAAATCTTTTTAATTTTAGTTTTTTGAGAAAATGTTAAGATTATTAAAATGATTAATTAATAAAATTAATTTAATAAGAAAAACTATCCTAATGTTTTTGTGGTTTTTGGATTGATTTTATGTCAAAGTAAAAAAGGATTAACAAAGAAATAACAAAAAAAGAAACCAAAATAAAATATGAAGGAGTGGGGATCCTTCGATCCTGGGGGAATCAAAGCTTCGATTCAGAATAAAAGGGCTGCCTTCGATCCTGAGGAAGGCGGTTTTCAACTTGGAGATAGTTGGAGTTTTCGATCCAGGAGGGATGGGTGTCCTTCGACCCAGGAGGAGATGATTGTCTTTCGATACAGGGGTGGATGCTATGAGGATAATGAATCTACAAATGTATGCTGGTAAAAACGAAAGGCGTGACCTGGGTGCTAAGCCCAGGTCTTTTGATCCTACGCATTGTGGCCTCATTTATGCTGGATCTGCAACAGATGTTAGAAGTAAACGAAAAGCAATACGAACCTGGGTACCACACCCAGGCTCTTCGATCATGAATGAAAAATCGAATGACTATAATATGCAAAAAGGTATATAATTTAATTCCTTACATTTCCCTTACCAACAGTGGTGTATTAGTATATGGTGATGGGTGTGGATTCGAATCTGATATTCTTTTGGAATGGAGATGCCAATCGAAGATGATGATCTGTGGCTCTGGGTGAGGAGATGTTTACTTAGGAGTTGGGGTGGACTCCTGGATGGCTTAGGAATAAGGATCTTGTCTTCGTTTGGGATGGAGGTACCTACAAGAAAGTGTTTTAATTTGAACCTCCTGGGGGTTTCTATGAGTAATATGGCAGCATGATGCGTTCGTGTGCAAAAGTATATGTGCCTCTCTTTCGTTTGCTCTTTCGTCCCCTTTTGTTTCTTTCTATGTCCTCTCTTTTGTTCTTTCATCCCCCCCCCCCCCTGCACTGTATGTTTGCCCTTGTATTTATAGGAGTATGAAGGTGTAGTAACGGCCAAAGACAACCAATTAAATAGGATTTTAAGACCATGAGACAAGAACCAGACATATTAAAGGCATTCCCTTTTTGAAACGTTCATGTCTCTTTGGGAATCTTGGAATGAACTTGGACACTAGACTACTTCGAACACCCTCTTGTCATTTGAATATCCTTCTCCCAAACACCACTCGAAGGGCATTTGTTGAAACGTCAATCGAAGGGTCTTGCCAAAATACCAATCGAAGGGTCTTACCAAAAGTCCAAACGAAGGGTCTGGCCAAAAGTCCAATCGAAAGGTCTTTCCAAAAGGCCAATCGAAGGGTCTTGCCAAAAGTCCAATAGAAGGGTACCTGGTTAACATTCCTGTCGAAGCTTCCTTGCTTGAGATGCTAGATCGAAGGATTCTTTTCCATGCCAATCGAAAGGCTTGTCATGAGGCCAAATGAAAGGCCTTGTATCCATGCCAATCGAAGGCTTCTTTTGGAATGTAAATTGAAGGGCATTGTTGCCATGCCAATCGAAGACCTTTGTACATGCCAATCGAAGAGCGCTATGCAGATGCCAATCGAAAGGAATTTTAGAGATGCCAATCGAAATGAATTTTAAAGATGCCAATAGAAAGGCATTTTGGAGAGGTCAATCGAAAAGCACTTTGACCAAAGGGTACCCAAGTTGACGTAAAGCCAAAGTGGGGTTATTTTTTATACATCCTCTTATTCCAATCAGGGGAACGTTTGGAAATTCACCGCAATTATAGATAATTTCTCCTATGTTCAACTTCCTAGAATACCACAAACCGAATATGAACTAAGAGCCCTTAACTTTTGGGACCATTGATTCCTAGTCAGATATTTAACCATATAGTCCTCCTTGTAGAGAGGGGTAATGAGCCAAGAAAAAAGCAGAGGAATGCAACAATTTAGGACACCTATCCCTTTCTCTTAATGGGCATGAAGGGAGTAATAAACATCAACAAGTAAGGTAGGAGTAAGATTCACATTCAAAACTTTTACGACCCAAAACAAATTAATAGTCGTAGCATCAATATAGTCTATAGTATTGGAAATAAAACCAAACCAAAAATAAGTAGTGCCAAGCAATCTACACAAGCTTCCCATTCTTTATTATCAACAAAAGAAAGAGCCTTGGACTCCAAGTACTATTTTTTAATACCTTTAACTTCACCATCTTTTTTGTAATTGAGTAGTAAGTCAGTGAAGGGTATCCCTAACTCCTTAGACAAGTATTAGACCTTAATAGTATTTCCAATCCTTATGTAAGCTGCATCTTTGATTTTGGATAATCCCAAAATCTTATCAAATTCCTCCAAAGTAGGTGCCAACTAAAAATTCTAGAAAGTGAAAGATCTGAGCGGAGGGTCATAGAACTTAGCTAGGGAAGTAACTGCTTCCACTTGTACAATCACCATTGTAAGCTCAATGATATCTCCATAACATCGTACAAACAAATTCATAGCTCTTTCAGGAAGTTTCCCTCTGATTATTTTCATATTCTTCATATCAGGCATAAGAGCACTAACACTGATAATTTGTTTCTTGTTGGTATTCATTTTTAAGATACAAACCAAAAACTTTTGATTATTTTTTCTTATAAATCCTGTGAATAAGACAAAACAAAATGAAAAAATAATGAATATCTTGAAATGCAATGATGTATGCATGCATGGTGATGTAACATGGTAGTTGGATTATGAAAAGTATCCTTAGTAGGTAGGTTCCAAGTTTCGTCCTACGGATATTCTACCCTTACCATAAGAGTGGTTTCCTTAAGGGTATCATGGATAATACTAGAGGGAAAGGCACACGAGCCTCCCTTAAGCAGAGCCTCTTTGTAGACTGAGACTTTCGTCTCTTAGGTTGTACGAGGTCTCATCATGAGATTTTGTTTTGGGGTTATACAAAGAGTTATTGGCTAAATCCATAAGTCCTGTCTTCAAGAGATTCTAGCCCTCTAAAATACGTTTCTTGGAACTCAACCAACTCTAGGAGAATGCGTCACAAAAATTCATAGGGATGTTAAACCCCTTGGGCCAATAGACAATCCTTCTTCTAAGGTTTGATACACATATGAGTTTAAATCCCCCCAACAATAAAATAATATGATAAAAATGATAATATGAATAAACAAATAAATAAACAAATATAGAAACAAAAAAATACCAAAAATAAAAAGAAACCCTATACCTAAAAGCAGGGGTGAACTCTAAACCATAATGTTGTATCTCTGACATAGTCACCAGCTGTCGTAACTGGTAAAAAATAAGAGAGTCGTCACCACTACTTTTTGTCCTAAGGACGGGAAAATAAAAGATAACCATAATTTTGTCAAAGATTCTAAATTTGTGAGTCGGTTAGATAAAAGGAAGGTGTTACACACCCTTTATCTCCCTTGTTCTCAAGGGGCTTCACTTACAGGTTTCGGGGTAAATCGGGAATTTTTACTTAATTGCGTTGGTTCCATATACTTAAGAAAATGTTTAATATTTTTAGTTAAGGGACTCACCTTGTTTTTACCCGTGTGCCTACGTATCTCCTTGCGAAGAATCAAAGTCTAATTTCATAATTCGTAATGTTTGGTTAGTTTTTTTTATGGATTGTGGAAATGCTTTAGAACTATCCTTGAACCTTGTATGAGTTTGAAAATAGCGTATTCATAGACGAAGATCACAGTTAATATAGAAAATATATCCAAAATCTTTTTTGAAAATAAAGTTGAATTTGAAATTAAGTTAGTAAAAAAATGATGTTAAAGTTTGATTTATTAGCTGTCTTAGAATGCATGATGAAGTTTGAAAAATGATAAGTTTGAAAGACACGCAATTGTTTAATGAATTGATAAAAAAAGTTAGTATTTTGAAAATAGAAAATAAATAATTATCCTCTTATTATTAGAAATATATTAAATACTTTTAATAATAATCCTGTATTTATTTATAAAAATGATTTTTATGATAAATGCAAAAATTATTTTAATGCAACATCATAGAAAAAATTATATCAGAACAAAATTAGTTATTATATATTAAATAAAAGTTAAACAAAATAAAACAAATAAATAAAGTAAATCAAGTATTTAAAAAAATATTTAAATTAAAATAGGGGGTGTATTTCTAATTCAGGTAGTAAAACAGGCGGTGTTGTTAGTAAGGGCCTAAGCCTATTTTTGTTTTGAGTCCAGTATGCAGGGGGTGTTATTTCAGTTGGGAGAAGTAAATTGGGTGTACGAATAGAAACTGGCTAGGCCCATATAACTTTGTTTGGTCCGTTAGCAATTTGTGAGAGGGTGTACGATGTTAGGGTGAGCCGAGATCATAAGGACATTTTATCTGAATCAAAGAGCCACCAGAGGCCAGCTCTGGAGCATTGATACTGAGTAAAACAAAAAGAAAGGTTGAGATGTAAGTTTGACTAGAGAGTACCGTAAGCATGAGCATACAAATGAACAGAGGGGTTATACATTCCATTACTTCACAAATCTCTCATTTTTTCACTTCTGTCTCTGTCTACCCCAAACCACAATAAACCCTTGTTGTCTTTCTAGAGAGAGGCTCTAATCTCTCTCTAGAAAACAAATGTACCAGGAATCTCCCTGCCTAGAGCGCCACCGGCCAGAAATCACTTCCGCAAGCGAATAAATCTGGGCACCACCACCTTCATTCATAAGAAACCCATAAATTCATACATTTAACCTGAACCACACTAGGTGGTCGTGAAGGCCACCGCCTCTGGCATGAGTACGCCAGGGACTCCACCTGCTTCTGGGAAATGCGAAGAACCCTAACAACTTCATCCCAAAACCCTTAGAAACCTAAGTGTTTTAAACCTAACCCTAAGGTTCATGCATTAACCCTAACAATACCCCAACCCAGTAACCTATGCTCTTATGAACCCTAGCCCTAGAAATGAAGAACCATAACCCTAAGGATGAACCCAAAGCCCAAAACCTAACCCTAAGCCCCAAATTTTCCCAGAAACACAACAATCAAACCCAATTGATTCAGACAATCACAACAAATAGAAAAGCCTAAGCTAAGTTTGAGGCTTATCATCCTTGTAGTGATTCTTTTAGTAAATTTTCTCTTCTGATTACTCTTTCTCGCCTCTAATCTTATTTTCTTCTTCTTCTTCTCCGCAGGTACAATGATGCTTGGTTTGGGGCTAAGCTCTAAAGATCTTAGAGTTTCAGTTGTGAAACCTATGTCTTTAAACGAGGAAGAGCTCTGGTGATGAGGTGGGAATTCACAGCAAGCTCCAAGGGTTTCTCCAAGGGTTTTTCGTTGTCCTTAATTCTGTTTAGGGCTTAGGATTTTATAGTTTTATAATTAGATTAGATTAGGAAATATTTGTATGATTTGTAGTTATAATTCAATCAGAAGATTTGAATGAATCAAATTAGAGATTAGATTTGATTTGATTGTAAATTAGTTTTAGGGTTTCTATTTGTATCATGTATCTGGACGAACTATGTAATTGTATTCATATAAATAAATAAAATTAGTTTTAATCTTTATTTGATTTGATTGGATTTTATTCAGAAAATATTTGAGTTTTGGGCTTCGATATTATAGGGGTGAAGTAGAACAACCAGCAAAGCAGGGACAAGGGTTAAAACCCTAGTTGACCATCAGTAAATTTTTATGAATAATAATTTAATAATAATAATAAAACAAATGAACAATAATAATTTAATAAAGAATGTTGACCCTGGATTTAATATGGGCTTATCAACCCCTAATGGCACCTATAGTATACTTTACTTGATGAATTAAGAAATAAACACTCCCTACCCAAATTTGAGCATCATTATAATTTAAACAAATCAAAAGGTAATTAATTAATAGCAAAACATAAAAACATAATATAAGCACACACCAATAGTCTTAGCAAAATGAACTGATTGTTTGCGCCTATACAGACAAATTTAAGGTATGACAACTAAGAGTGCATATAAAATTAATAAATTATCCTTCTATACAAAATCAAATGATGATTGTAGTACCATAAAAAATAATGAGATTATGGCTGAGGCTAAATCCATGTACTTTTTTAGATCCAAAGATAAGAATCACGTATTGGCGTATAGATCATACTTTTGGGTCATTGAAGAGATTTAGGAGATATATTATGTTATATTTAAATTGAATTTATTTAAATACAAGTGGATTGATAGTAATACTTGTGTACAAATCGATGAATTATGATTCATATGGGTTGACCTTCGTGAGGCAAGTTATATGAACAAACCTTCTATCATGGCATCCCAAAAAATACAAGTCCTTTTTCCAATGATCCTGCTAAAAAAATATGGTCAGTTATTCTCCAAGAAAACATAATTATGCTACTGATGAAAATTAAGATTTAACTCTTAATATTTATGAGATCTCATCTTTATCAATGCACATGTATACCTTATATAAAGAAAATGATTCACTTGATGTGCATGCTATCTATTATGACAATCAAGAAGGAATATGGGAAAACAAATTGGCAAAGTTTTAATGTATATCCATAATTTATTGTTTTTTTTAATTCTTAATATTTATAATTAGTATTGTTATTATTTTAACTATTTTAATTTTTCATTCAACTTATAACTTTTTAACAAACGAACGTCGACCATTTATAAAAAAAAACTTTATATGACATATGTCTTTTTGTAAAAGCAAGCTTCTCAAATGCACTTTTGTTTTGATGAAGACAAACCATTATTGACAAAGAAGGCAAAGATTTTTGACTCAGCTAAAAGCATCTGTGAATAAAGTCTTCAGTTCAAGCACTTAGCAAAATTTCAAGGTATAATGATAATACTTACTTTGAACTTAAGATATAGATGCTCAATGGTAAAAGGAAATATTTTATATTGTCCAAACCTTTACTCAAGTTTTTCTAAAGCTAAAAATCACTTTTTTACTTGAGTGCAATCGATTTGCATATTAGTGCAATCGATTGCATGCTTCAATTTTTCAAATCTTTTGCTACTGTTTCTAAGTGTAATCGATTTGCATGCTTATGAAATCGATTGCACTCAATCAATTTTTACTACTGACTTCACATGAAATCAATTTACACTCTTATGAAATCGATTTCACACTCAAAACTTTTGAAATTCTAGCTGTTGAAACCCCGTGCAATCGATATACACAAAGGGTGCAATCGATTGCATGCTGCACGATTTTGAAAAAACAACAGCTTTGCACATGCCTGTTCATAACACCATTTCATGGAAACCTTTCACTCAACCTTGGCAAATGTTCATGATTCATTTTCATAACTTTATGATGTTTCAAAAAGGTGCTATGAACATATAAAAACTCATTTTCAAAATCATTTCAACACCTCTTCCAAATATATTTTATGAATTTTCAAATATCAAACTCAAGCTTTTCTCCACTTTCATACACAAAGTTTTTCTGCACACTTTCACATATTGTCAAACAGAAAACTTTAAGCATTATATATCTTGAGTCATTGTATACTATTGTCATTAGAAGAGAAGATCAATTTATTGATAAAATTACTCATAGTGATTATTACACTACAAACTCACTCAATTCAAATATTGCTATATACTTGCTTATTTTTCAGGATCGTTGGAAATAAGTTCAAGTGGTTTTGAAATTTTGTTTTCCCAGGATTGTTGGATACAAGTAAAGTCACCTTGAGAGGATTGTTCTCATTGTTGACATAGTGAAAATCCAAGAGGATTGTTCTTGGTCCAAGAGGATTATTCTTGGTAGTTTTATTGGTTAGAGTCTTGTATAAAAGGACTAGGGTGTCTTGTCTAAAGATCTAACAATAAGGAAATCTCTTTCATGTTGAAAGGGGACTGGAGTACTCTCGGACTGTAAGGGGAACCAAGATACATCTTTGTGTTCTTTACTTTTCTGCATTTACCGCTTTCATCACTAGTCATAAACCAGAAAAGAAAGAAACACATTTGTAAACTCGTGCACTAAACCAGAAAAATAATATCCATCATCACTAAAACGGTAAAAAAATTTAAAGTACCTAATTCACCCTCCTCTTAGGCGCACTCTTATACTGACAATTGGCATCCGAGCAGGTTATAGGTAACCTGTTCCTAAAGGATCCAGAATGGCTTCCGCAAATCAAAATCCTATTTTCAGAGATGGTGGTAGTAACAACAAGCCTCCTCTATTTTGTGGTGAATATTTTGACTTCTGGAAAATACGCATGAAGGCACATCTAGAAGCACAAGGAGAAGAAATATGGGATGCCGTCGAGAATGGTCCATTTACCCCTATAATGGTAATCAATAATGTTGGCTCATCAAGGCCTAAAATTGCATGGGACGAAGATGATAAGAAGAAGGTTCTCTATGATAAAAAGGAAATAAACCTTCTTCAGGGCTCACTTATCATGGATGAATTCTTCTGTGTCTCGGCATGCAAAACAACGAAAGAAATATGGGATACCTTTGTACAAACTCATGAAGGAACTGTTGAAGTTAAAAGATCAAGACTAAATACCCAGAGTCAAGAATACAAATTATTTCGAATGCAGCCCGGAGAGACCATTCTTGACCTACAAAATAGGTTCGTGCACTTGACAAATCATCTAAGTTCTCTTGGTAAGACTTTGACGAATGATAAACTAAATCTGAAAGTACTTAGGTCCTTAACTACGAAATGGAAACCAAAGGTAACAGCAATTTCAAAAAAGAAAAGTCTCTCCTCCATGACGTCCGCAAGAAAAGTCTCTCCTCCATATTCTTGTTTGGGAAACTTCAAGAATATGAAACGGAACTCGAAAGACTTGAAAAACATGAAAATCAAGAGAAGAAATCCAAGAATATTGCTTTGAAGATAGATTCCAAGGAAGTTGAAAAGGAAGACAATCCGGAAGAAGATGAAAATTTCATGCTTCTTGTTAAAAGGCTTGATAAGTTCTTTGGTAGAAATGACAAATCCTTTTCTCATTCAAAAGGAAATAAACAATTCAAGAAAAAGGAAGCTTCCACATCAACACAAGAAGTCACATGTTATGAATGTGGTAAGCAAGGTCATATCAAGCTAGATTGTCCGAAACACTCCAAGAAAGGTGGCTACAAAAGAAAAAAGGGATTCAAGAACAAAAAAGCCTATGTTGCATGGGAGGATAATGAAATAAGTTCCTCATCCGATTTCGATAGTGATGAAAGTGAAAATATAGCATTGATGGCCTCACACCATTCCGATGATAAAGACGATGAGAAACTTTAGTTTGGCAAGTGGGCATTATGTGTTGGTAAAGAAAGGAACTAATTATGAAGGACCCAAAGCAACTTGGGTACCTAACAAAGCCTAATTTGTTTTACAGGTATGCTTGAATACCACATGCAATCTCTGGTATCTTGATAGTGGTTGCTCAAAGCATATGACGGGAGACATAAACCAATTTTCAAATCTAGTTCTAAAGGCCAAGGGTTTTGCCACTTATGGAGACATTAATAAGGGAAGAATTCTTGGCAAAGGCAAAGTTGGTTCTCCACCTTTCACATCTATTGAAGATGTTCTTTATGTTGAAGAACTAAAGCACGATATTCTTAGTATTATCCAACTTTATGACAAAGGCTTCAAGATCAAGTTCACCAAGGATGAATGCTTGATAGAAGACGAAGTCACACATGAGGTTATTCTTAAAGATATACTTGGACATTCTTTTTAGAGCAGAAAAGTGATGCATTCAAGTCGTTCTAGAAGTATGCTAAACAAATTCAAAATGAGAAGTCTCTAACAATTGCCTCCATAAGAAGTGATCATGGCGGAGAATTTCAAAATGCTCTATTTGAAGAATTTTATGAAGAACATGGAATACCTCAAAACTTCTCGGCACCAAGGACTCTTCAACAAAATGAAGTGGTAGAAAGAAATAATAGGTCTCTTGTACAACTTGCAAGAACGATGCTTAGTGATTCAAATTTTCCAAAATATTTTTGGGCGGATGCGGTGAGCACGGCATGTTTTATTAGCAATAGAGTTAACATAAGACTGATCTTGAAGAAAACTCCATATGAACTCTTAAAATGGAGGAAACCAAACATTGCTTTCTTTCACATTTTCGGATGCAAATGATTTGTCTTAAACAACCACAAAGATAACCTTGGTAAGTTTGGTAAAAAATTCGATGAAGGTATTTTTCTTGGCTACTCTCTTTCTAGTAAGGCATATAGAATCTATAACAAAAGAACTTTAACAATTGAAGAATAAATGCATGTATCTTTTGATGAAACTAACCCCTCCAAGGAGGATAATATTGTTTGTGATGATGATGATGAAATACTAGAAGGACCTCAAGAAAATACTTCCAAAGATCAAACAATTCAATACGAAGAATCATCCCAACAAGAATCAAATCTCAATTATCTACCAAAAGAATGGAGAACTCATAGAGATCATCCAATCGATAAAGTAATTTTTGATATAAGTCAAGGTGTGACAACAAGACTAAATCTCAAAGATGCTTGCCTAAACATGGCGTTTTTCTCTCAAATTGAACCTTCCAAAGTTGATGAAGCCTTAGGAGATGACCAATGGATTATCGCTATGCAAGAAGAATTAAATCAATTTGAAAGGAATCAAGTTTGGGAACTTGTCCCTAGGCCAAGCAACAAACACATTATTGGAACAAGATGGGTGTTTAAAAACAAACTTGACGAAAATGGAATAATTGTTCAGAACAAAGAAAGGTTGGTAGCACAAGGCTACAATCAAGAAGAAGGAATAGATTTTGAAGAAACTTTCGCTCCGGTTGCAAGGTTAGAAGCTATTTGTCTCTTACTTTCCTATGCTTGCTCATTAAATTTTCAGCTTTTCCAAATGGATGTCAAAAGTGCATTCTTGAATGGATATATCAATGAAGAAGTCTTCGTTAAGCAACCCCCGGGGTTGGAAGATTTCAAGAATCCATCTCATGTATTTAAATTGAGAAAAGCTCTCTATGGGTTGAAACAAGCACCAAGGGCATGGTATGATCGATTAAGCAACTTCTTATGCGAAAAAGGTTTTGGAAAGGGTAAAGTTGACAAGACTTTGTTTATCAAGAAAATCAAAGATGACACTTTGCTAGCTCAAGTCTATGTTGACAATATCATTTTTGGATCTTCAAACCAAGAAATGTGTGAAGAATTTTCAGCAATGATGCAAGGAGAATTTGAGATGTCCATGATGGGTAAAATGAATTATTTTCTTGGACTTCAAATCAAACAATTAAAAGATGTCATCTTCATCAACCAATCCAAGTATTGCAAGGAACTCTTGAAAATAGTTGACATGGATAACTGTAAGGCAATGTCTACACCAATGGGTTCCGGTACATATGTTGACCAAGATGAATCAGGTGCTTCCATCGACATTACAAAGTATCGAGGTGTGATTGGCTCCTTATTATATTTGATGGAAAGCCGTCCTGACATAATGTTTAGTGTTTGTCTATTTGCTCGCTTTCAAGCAAATCCAAAGGAATCTCATCTCACAGCGGTGAAAAGGATCATGAATTATCTCAAAGGGACAACAAATGTCGGATTATGGTATCCTAAAGGTATTGTTTGCAACTTAGTTGGTTATTCTGACGCGGATTATGCAGGTTGTAAAACTGATAGAAAAAGCACAAGTGGTACTTGTCACATCCTTGGAAATGCATTAGTATCATGGGTCTGCAAGAAACAAGCATGCGTTGGTTTTAGCACTGACGAGGCAGAATATATTGCAGCAGGTAGTAGTTGTGCTCAAATTTTGTGGCTCAAACAACAACTTCGTGACTACGGACTCGATCTAGGATGCATTCCTCTATGCTGCGACAATACAAGTTCAATAAACATTATGAAGAATATGTTCATGCATTCAAGAACCAAACACATAGATATACAAAATCATTTCCTTCATGATCATGTACTTCAAGGAGATGTCGAGGTGACATTTGTATATACTCATAATCAAGTTGCCGATATCTTCAATAAACCTTTGGCAAGAGAACCCTTTTACAAGATTCGACGAGAGCTTGGCATTCTTGATGAACACGACATATAAGGTGCTTTCTATCCTTGTTATGATTTTATATATTTGTTTTAACCGTGCTATATGTGAATATATATGTTAAGTGGTGTTTAGTTTAAGAAAAATATGTTTTTGGTCATTTTTGGTTGATGCAAATCGATTGCACAATAGTGTAAATCGATTGCTCACTAAGTGTTTTTAATTTTGACATTTTTGTTTCAGTTCAAATAGATTACACCATAAGTGAAAATTGATTGCACTCTGTGCGTTTCAGTTTTATTTTGCTTTTGTTTTATGTGCAAATCGATTTCATCTGTATGCAAATCGAGTGCACCCACTGTAACATGCTTTTATGACAAAAATATTTGTTTGTCAGAATTCCTCTCTCTCTCTCATATTCCTAAGCTCATCTCTATTATTGAAAAGCCATTTAAACTTCATTACATATAATACAACCCACTCATTTCTATCTACTCACAAATCATATCCAAACTTCAGCTCATCAAACATCCTTCCCTCAAAAACCTAAAACCTTCAAAACCCTAAAAATACCTTACCCATGGCTTCAAGGCAAAAACGAAAGGTGTCAGCTTCAGAGAAAGGGAAGAAAAAGGTTGGTTCATCCTCTGAGAATCCATTAATTTCATCTCTCACCGAAGAACAAGAAGCAAGATTCACAAAGGATTTTCAAATAAAGATAGTGTCCAATCCTAAATATGGTATGCTATCATCCTTTCCTCAGGAATGTTTCTCTTTTCAAAATGATTTAACTGCTTATGGACTAGAACCATTAATTTCATCATTTGGTCCATATTATCAGGATCTGGTAAGAGTATTTTTCAGCAATTTAACTCCTCACAAAGGCAAGATGGTGTCATATGTGTTGGGTACTCGAATCTCTCTAACCCCTGAGATTGTTGTTTAGATTCTACATATTCCTCACACTGGAAGCTCTTTGTACGACCCTGAAAACGAAGCATGTGATGAGTATAGGAAAAATGAATTTTATTACAGCATTGGGAGATTAAGCGAAGCTAAATTCCGTGCCAAAAGGATTCATGGTCTAGGCGGAGTGATTCCCTCTAGAGACTCATGGAGTGCAGGTAACTTTTATATAGACGATCAACTATTTCATTATTTTATGGTCTATATTATGTTTCCACAAGCTGGAAACCACTGCACCGTGACGGACCTAGAAATGCAGTTGATCTATGCAAGAAAAAAAGGTATAAGTGTTAATTGGGAAAGGCTCATAATGGTTCATATGCTGAGAGTGGACGCAAAATCGAAATTTCTACCATATGCTTACTTTGTTACATTAATTATGGAAGAATTTGGAGTTGATTTTGCTAGGTTTGAGAAAGTCAATATGGATCCAAATCTGCATAATATTTCAATCAAGAATGTTGACTCAAGAATGGGGGTTCATTATAATCCGAAAATAAAAACTATAACTTACATTGGTGAAGATGTGGTTGGTGATAAAGGGAACGATCAAGAAGTTGAAGGTGGTGAAGCTGTACCTCCTCCACCTACTTCTCCCTCTGGTCTAAGCAATCAAGATCTTATGGATTTCATGTCTCAACAATTTCCTTTAATGAATACCAACATCAACAACAAATGGAATTCTATCAACAATTCTACAAGAACCCGGATTAATGACTTCCGCACAGATGTGAATCAACAATTCTATTACCTTTACTATCATCTTCATATTCCACCATATGACCCAAATAATCCAGCCGCACCTCCACAACATTACACAAAACTTCCTCTACAACAACAATTTCCAAATCAAGGATCTTGGTTATATAACAACCGGGACATGACTCAACCATAAAGTTCTATCCAACTTTATTATGTCTACTATTTTATGTTATGTCCTTGTTCTGTTATTCTACATCTTATTTGTTGTTAAATTTCTTTGTAATCGTTAGACTATTTGTGATGCATGATTAATTAAGTTTTCCCTTCAATATTGCTTTATTACTGTCTATTTTTTTTGCATCTTTCCCTTCTTTTTGATAATGTCAAAGGGGGAGAAGGATGTGGTACTTTATGCTTGTATATTTCCTTGTCTTAAATTTTTAAGGTACTCTTCAACCAAGATGAACAAATTAAAAAAGATTCAAACTTTCTCATACAAAGGGGGAGTTATGCATCTTAGGGGGAGAAGCTCTTTCCGGAAATTATAACGCATCAAGCAAGATCATTTGTCATCATCAAAAATGGGGAGAATGTAAAAGCAAGCTTCTCAAATGCACTTTTGTTTTGATGAAGACAAACCATGATTGACAAAGAAGGAAAAGAATTTTGACTCATCTAAAAGCATCTGTGAATAAAGTCTTCAGTTCAAGCAGTTAGCAAAATTTCAAGGTATAATGATAATACTTACTTTGAACTTAAGACATAGATGCTCAATGGTAAAAAGAAATATTTTATATTGTCCAAACCTTTACTCAAGTTTTTCTAAAGCTAAAAATCATTTTTTTACTTGAGTGCAATCGATTTGCATATTAGTGCAATCGATTGCATGCTTCAATTTTTCAAATCTTTTGCTACTATATCTAAGTGTAATCGATTTGCATGTTTATGAAAACGATTGCACTTAATCAATTTTTGCTACTGACTTCACATGAAATCGATTTACACTCTTGTGCAATCAATTGCACACTCAAAACTTTTGAAATTATAGCTGTTGAAACTTCGTGCAATCGATTTACACAAAGGGTGTAAACGATTGTATGTTGCACGATTTTGAAAAAGCAGCAACTTTGCACATGCCTGTTCATAACAGCATTTCATGGAAACCTTTCACTCAATCTTGGCAATTATTCATGGTTCATTTACAGAACTTTATGATGTTTCAAAAAGGTGCTATGAACATAAAAACTAATTTTCAAAATCATTTCAACACCTCTTCCAAATATATTTTCTGAATTTTTAAATATTAAACTCAAGCTTTTCTTCACTTTCATACACAAAGTTTTTCTGCACACTTTCACATATTGTCAAACAGAAAACTTTAAGCATTATATATCTTGAGTCATTGTATACTATTGTCATTGGAAGAGAAGATCAATTCATTGATAAAATCACTCATAGTGATTATTACACTACAAACTCACTCAAACCAAATATTGCTATATACTTGCTTATTTTTCAGGATTGTTGGAAATAAGTTCAAGTGGTTTTGAAATCTTGTTTTTCCAGGATTTATATATACAAGTAAAGTCACCTTGAGAGGATTGTTCTCATTTTTGACATAATTAAAATCCAAGAGGATTGTTCTTGGTGGTTTTATTGGTTAGAGTCTTGTATAGAGGGACTAGGGTGACTTGTCTAGAGATCTAACAATAAGGAAATCTCTTTCATGTTGAAAGAGGACTGGAGTACTCTCGGATTGTGGGGAAACCAGGATACATCTTTGTGTTCTTTACTTTTCCGCATTTACCGCTTTAATCACTAGTCATAAACCAGAAAAGAAAGAAACAAATTTGTAAACTCATGCACTAAACCAGAAAAATAATATCCATCATCACTAAAACGGTAAAAAAATTTAAAGTACCTAATTCACCCCCCTCTTAGGCGCACTCTTATAATTAAATTTTTCACATACAGTAACTTGATTTCTTGAGTTTTATGACTTTTGTTGAACAAAATAAATATGTATAGTCTATTAGTCACTAAATATATTTGACTATTCATTAAGTATATGGTACAAAATGTGTGGCACTTTGATTTTGATATAATTTATAGTCTTTGTTTTGGTCTTGAAGTCAACAAAAGTATAGTACAAAATGTGTCATTCATGTTGTGTTTATTTTAATGTAGGTTATAACAAAAAAATATGTAAAATTAAAGCAAATTATATTTCAATTACAAATAATTTTACATCGGTTAACAATCTCAACTAATGCGAAATATGGTTCCCGTATATCCTCTTAATTAACAACCCAACCGAGAGAAAAATTGGAGATTTCACCGAAGTTTATAAGCCACCCAATGTGAAAAATGAAAGATAATCCCCTGATTAAACTCCTAATCGAGTAAGAAAAATGACGTGTTTACCAGGTTTTCACCTCAATGGTCTAAGAGAAAATATGACACACTTTTTCTAATACTCTTCATTATCTTGTTTTTCAACCGAAAAGAAATCCTTTTTTAATAATGAATGTAAAATTATTATAAATAACATGCTTAAAAAATAAAATACAATTTTTTTAAATTTAAATATTAAAGATATTCTAATTGGCATTAAAGTGAGAAAGGAAAATCGATATAGCTAAATTGAAGGTGTGCTACATTCTAACCTAAGACATAAGAAGATATTTTGAGATAATAATTTTAATACTTTATTTCATTTCATTACAATTATCCTAGAGTAAAAATCCATAACTATAAGGTCCTTCAAATTTAAATAAAAGAACAAAAATTAAAAAGTTGAGGGCCCCATATAGGGATATGTAGAAGATTGGAATTGAGTGTGGGGCATGCGGGTGTATTGGTATTCTGATTGAATTTATGGTTGGGTGTGGGGTATATGTGGGTATTGGTATTGAGGTGGTGATTGTGGTTGGTTGTGTGTCATTTGGGTGTAATTGTATTGTGGTGGTGATTGTGGTTGGGTGCTTTTGGTTCTGTTTCATCGGGGAGGTTGGTGGGAGGTTGATGTGTGTTGGATTTTTTGTTGGGAAAATGAGGGTTGTGTCCATTGTGTTCGTGGGTCACTGAAATACCTTGGATGAGACACGTGCATTTCTGGGTTACTAAACAATTTGTACCAAAACTAAATATTGATTTGTGTGTCGCATATTACCATGGTTGAGGAAAACTGGGAATGCAAGACATGTCGGTGACGCCTCTGCCACATCTTACACCATTTTGGAGCAAAGTATTTCCAGTTGGTAAGACCCCATTGGGCGTCGACCCTTTTGAGATGCGACGGGGAAAAACAAGTTTGATCGCAGGGTATCTCTTGATGCATTCCAAACTGCATCTTGACACGGTTGCTGTGGTGCATCTCCATAACATTGAACCGTATGATTACAATCTTTGTGCTCCAAATTGCTGCATCCTCGGAGTTTGGTTCATGGTCCAAACCCAAATATGGTCTCCAGACAAACTGCGGATAAAATTAAATCCTCTTAATGAAAGCGTAATAAATAAATAATTTAAAAGTATAAAAGTTGAAAGGTATGTCGTACATCATCTAGGCCAAGGTGATCCAATAGATTGTGATATAGAGCGAAATTGAATCTTGGATTCTTTCCGTAATCCATACCCCTCAAGCACTACTTAAAGGAATTGAAAAATATTTTATTTTTATCATATATTTGGTGAAAAGATGAATAATAATAAATGATATAAGTTATTGTCTTACTTTGTTGCGTACGGGAAAACGAATGCGTTGTTGTTGGCGGGGTTTAGGGACTCCATTCTCCACCAACCCCAGGCTTGAAGTAAAAAAGCGCATCCATAAAAAGTACATTTTTCCTTGATTGTATTTTTACACAAGGAACTGTATAGATGAGCTAAAACAGCAGAACCCCAACTATACTTTCTAGTTTTTCCAAAGTCTCTAAGTAAATTTATATACACGAAATTTACACTATTCCCCGTACTTTTGGGAAATAAAAAGGTTCCAAAAAGTAACATTATATAATTTCTAGATTTTATTACCTTAGCTAGATCGGAGGAATTTTCGTTTAACTCCAGAGTCGCATAATGATTTTTGAGTTCAGTAAGTAGTATACCCTGGCCTCTCGCACCACAACCTTCAACCATATCCTTTCCCAACAATTCCTTACACAGAGAATTAGGCTATTAAACTGAACCGTTAACCGCTTTACCGTCGATAGGAAGACCCAATAACATGTACACGTCCTCTAGTGTGATGGTACATTCATCTATTGGTAGATGAAATGTGTGGGTCTCTAGTCTCCACCTTTCCAACATTGCAAGTATGAACTTTGAATCAATCGTGCAGTTGGGGATCTTTATAACATTTCTGAAACCAGCGTATTCGAGATAGGGCATGATCAACGGGTCGGGAGCAAGGTAGTTATGTGACCGGATTCTGAATCTTTTAGTATCCTAAGTTAATAATGTAAAAAGTGTAAGATTAAATAAGATGTATAAATCATTAATAGAAGTATGAAAATTTTATAAGTATACAAGAAACTTACAAACGCTGCAATGTTGTCCCTTGTGCCTCTGTGAGAATCGTCCATTATGAGAAGAGCCATTGTTAAAATTGTCTGAGATTATGAAAGAGTTTGTAGCAGAGAGGGATATGATTGTGGATGCAAAAGAAGTATGTGAGGCTCTGTATTTATAGGTAAAATTTTATCAGAGTGAATAAGTGAGGTGGTTGGTGGGTGCACGCATGCATGATAAGTGTCACTCTTGTAGTGTAGGTGCAGGCTAGGTGGTAGCCTTGGGGAAGACATCTCTGCATGCATGTAATACGATTGGACGTGTAGGGAAGTGTCACTGGAGTTGGAGAATGAGTACTAAATTAATAGGTGTCGCCATCCCTGTTGGCGAATTAGAGGTGTCATGGGTTGCAGTATAGGTGCAAGCTAGGTGGCAGCCTTGGAGAAGGTATCTCTATATGCATGTAATACGATTGGACATGTAGGGAGGCGTCATTAGACTTGGCGAATGAGTACCAAATTGATAGATTTCGCCATCCCTGTTGGCGAATTAGAGGTGACATCGGTTGTAGTGTAGGTGCAAGCTACGTGGCAGCCTTGGGGAAGGCATCCCTACATGCATGTAATACGATTGGATGTGTAGGGAGGCGCTATTGGACTTCGAGAATGAGTACAAAATTGAAAAGTGTCATCATACCTGTTGGTGAATTAGAGGTGGCATGGGTTGCAGTGTAGGTGCAGGCTAGGTGGAAGCCTTGGGGAATACATCTCTGCATACATGTAATACGATTGGACATCCTAGTTGGCGAATTAGAGGTTTCTTACTATTGTTTTATTCAATTTTAGTACAACCTATTTAATCCTACATTTATCAAAACACTTCTACACTCAATCGCTCAAACACTCAAACACTCAAACACTTAAACGTCCAAACATTCAAACCTCCAAACCTTCAAACATTCAAACACAATGGCCTCTACACCATAATATGTGATCAGTGCACATTTCAATGGTGAGACATACATTTGTCCCACCTCTGGGTTTTTGTTTAGAGACACATAGAAAATCTGATTTTGTTTAAACAGGAAAGCTAATTTCTTGTATTTCAAAAATCGATTGGAGTCAAAACTTGGACGAGGTCCCGTGACACAAATCTTTTATCAGAATCAAGTTTTTTTGGTAACAACCAAATAATATTTTATAAGGTTGAGGTTCAAGATAACGAGGACCTTCAAAATATGTTTTCCAGTCATGAGAATTCTGGGTACGACTCTATTAAGTTGTACATTGTCACAAGTGGTTGATCCTCTCGAGGCCGAACATGCAGAAGTAGATGAAGAAGTGAAAAACACAAGAAGGGGGGTTGAATTGTAAAACTTGAAATCAAATACAGACAACACGTTATTTTTATCCTGGTTCGTTTAATCTCAAACTACTCCAGTCCACCCTTCAAGGTGATTTCGCCTCTCTCCAACGAGGTCTTAATCCACTATATTCAACTGAATATTACAACTGCTTTAACAACTGCTAAAGCCTTCTTGAGTCTAAACCACAGACCGGTTTCTCAAGGAAATTCTTTCTTACAGATAAATGAATACTATATGTTGAATGTTTTCTACAAAAACTTTATATCACAACTGTGATAATACACAAATTAAGCTTATGTGAAACTAGGATGCTATAACTATAGAGTAAGCAATTTGAGAAATATAGGAAACTGTATGAGTGAGGATGATGATGATGTGCTTTAGGCGTGTAAATAGTTGTAGAGCATTAGCCATTACATTTCTCATTGTCTTGTTTTTATAGCCTTGGAAAAGATACGTTGTAGTCAATTATTCCATTTCAATGCCCATTACGTTCTTTCCATATTGAGAAGATCTTTTTCTTGGAATGCAGCCGTTGGTAATAAAGCGTCTTGAATGCACAGTACCGTTGTCAATTCAGCGCGTTATTTGGCTTTGGTTTATTCTGACGCTTCTAAGTGCTGATGATATTGTTTTGGTCTTGATCAGAGTTTAAAGTATATTAAGCGCAGATCTGATCATCAAGCTTCAGCGTAAGCACATGCTTTGATCTTCTGATGCTGGCATATGATATTTCATCTTCTGACGCTGGCATATGATATTTCATATTCTGACGCTGATGTTGACATTCTTATGCTGATATTCATCAGAGTTTCTGCAGATGCACAATACAATTTTTAGGTAGCATATATGTCTCATATGAATTATACAATTTATTTAATCTTGCATTTTGTTATCATCAAAACTTTAACTTAGGGTAGTAGATTCAAACTTTGTTCTAACAATCTCCCCCTTTTTGATGATGACAAAAACCGGATTTTTTTCAATTGAAATTTAAAGAAAAAAGAATCATAGATAACCAAATAATAAATTGTATCAGAGATAAACAGAAAGTTATCAAGGATAAGACGATAGGGAATAAAAAGGTAGCAGAGTTATGGTTAGAAAAACTCCCCCTGAGTTTATTACTTCCCTTTAGTTTCATGAGTCCTTTAGCATCAGATATTTCCTTTGCCAGAGCAGAGCTTCAGTGTATTGGAGTTCATCAGATTTTTGTACCTGTAAGCTTATGTAGAACAAACAAACATTCAAGTATATCAGAGTGTTAGAATGTTTGAGACTTTTGTCTCAGTAATCCGTTATTGGAAAATATCATTCTTTCTCCCCCTTTTTGTCAGCAATCAAAAAGTGCAAATAATTTGAAGTTAAAAAAAACGATCAGTGCAGAAAAACTATTACATTCAGTTCAGAGCTCAGAAAATATTACAGATAACATGTAAAGAAAACAGTGAAAATATCAAGAAACAAAATCTAAGGAGCGGGTGGAAGGCGTGTGAACAGAGCTTCTAGCATGTTCTTAATCTGATCAGTGGTTTCCTTCTGCTGATGCACCATGCTGGCTACTGAGTCAATCTTACTATCCTGAACATCCATCCTTTCCTTCATTCGTTGATCATTCTCATCCATTCTTTCCTGCAGTCTAAGATCATTTTGCTTCAGCTCTTCAAGTGTTTGCCTATCCAATGCAGCTTGAGAGGTGTCAGAATTAGGATGCTTCCGAGAACTTTCTGTAATGACTTCTTCTTGACTCAAATCTTCAGCTGGAATCGTCTGTTCTTCTGCTGGTTGAACTGTTGAAGTTGGACGCTTTTCAGACCAAGGCTCAATGTCCAGATGAAGAACTTTATCCTTCAGCAGCTGACTCAAAACTGGACCTTCCATTTCTTTCAGCAGTTTGCTGAAGTTCTGCTGAGCCTGTCCATAGCTTTGGTCCTGCAGCTTAAAGGTTTCAGCGCATACCCATCTTCTGAAGAGTGTCCAGAGGTGGTCTGAAACAGCGGGATCAATTACTTCTAGACTAGCCTGCTTTAGAGAGGAAATCCACTTCTGCATATCTGTTTCAAAATTCAAGATGCTAGAACCAACATCTGGTTGTTTGGGTTTGGGAATGGCAGTTTTATTGATAATGGCAGCAAAGCGTTCAAGGACTGTTAGATCAATGAAGGTTTTGTTGTGGTCATCTGGATTTTGCTTGGGTGAGGGAGTAGGAGAATCAGAAATGATTATTGGACTGTGTAGAGGAGTTGTTTCTGGTGAGGATGGTAGTTGAGGTATGTTCATGGTTGTACCACAAGGCAGTTGAATGGCCAAGGGTTGTGGTTCAGGAGACTCAGGGGTTTGTGCCTCAGAGTTTTGTGTCTCAGGTTGAGGTTCAGGGGTTTGAGCCTCAGAGTGTTGAGACTCGGGTTGTGGAGATGATTCGTGTTGTGGAATTTCTGGTTCTTCTGGTATTGGAGAGTGTAGTTTCTGGTTGTGGTGAATGGGGAGTTTCTGGTTGAGGATTTAGATTTACTGTATGGGGAGCGGAAGAGTGTTGATTTATTTCAGAAAGAACTTCTTCAAGTTCTGGTTCTGTTGAGGTTGTAGGTTTTGGATTATGAGGTTTGGCGCGGGATCTTCTGAGGGTTAATGACTCAGAAGGGTCAAACTCCGGTTCAATATCATCAATGGTTGGAATGGGAATTGGGATTTCAAATGAAGTTGGGGTTGGAATGAATGTTGGAACAGCAGATGAATTTAAAACATTAATAGAAGACATATTACCTCTCTTCTTTGGGGTCTGCTGAGACGATCCTTCTGATACAACCTTTCTCTTCTTAGTCTTCTTCAAAGTAACTTCTGGTGTTTGCTGGTGCAGATCTTTAATGTTCAGAGTGGGATCTGTGCCATCAGCCTTACAAGCATCCAAGTATCTGAGAATAATGACTGGTTTAGAGTAAATCTCAGAGAATATAGGAAAGTCGTCCAGAGGGACTCTTCTGCTGGTGATTTCAGCATGAGGAGTGACGTTGGGCTCCTTCCTTATGTTCTCTATCAGCTTCATCTTCTTCAGATTCTTAGCATTCATCTTCTTGCCAACATAAGGTTCTAGAGAGCTTATTTCCTGTGCCTCTGTCAGGTGTTCAATCAGCCTATTCTCCGTTAGAATATCTGATATCAATCTGCCGAAGGGTATCCAATCCCTTTTAGTCCTTTCTTCTTCTCTAGTCTCCTTGACGCTGGTCCTCAGATGGTTGAACAGAAGATGAGCTAGATTAATCTTTACCTTCTGATTAATAAAATAGATCAGAAACTGTTGATCTATGTTTATATAATCAGGAGAGCTTGTGGGCTTCCTGTGATTGAAGCAGCCCAGAATAATCTTTGCCCAAATTCTGTGCTGATCTTTCAAGTCTCTTATTTTGCTGGAGGGAACCCTATGAGTGAAAATCTCTCTTGCAATAACAGCAGCATCTGAGCATCTTTCTGCCATGTCAATACAGCGGATACCACCACCAGTGTATCCAATTAGCCTTGCAATGTGATCTTCAGTAATCACAATCTTCTTTCCCATGATATACGAAGTAACCTGATGAGTTGAGGAAGACGCATGTATCCAGAATTCTTTAACCAAAATGGGGAATGTTGGACCCACCAACCTATCAAAGTACCTTTCCCATCCTTGTGCCTTAATTTCTTCATACAAATCAAAGTTCGTTGGACCCACCAACCTATCTACTATCAATTCTGACAGAACTTCCAAGTTCTTGACCGGAGTGAGGAGAGTTCTGAAAGGAATCTGATACTGTTCAGAGGAAGCATCTTGCTGGGAACCTGCAGAAGGAGTGCTAGAGGATGCCATGTTCACACAAGGGTTTTTGAGAAAAAGCTTGAAAAGGGTTTCACACAGTAAGAAGTGAAAAAAAACACAGAGGAGATTTGAAGATTGTAAGTGACGGTAAAAGTACATAAATGATGTTTAAGGTGTTTAAATAGGTTTAAAAAAATTGTTTTGAAAACATAAACATAAACGTTTCAAAAATAAATCATGATTACTTGCATTTAATGTTGGCTGATTTTAGGGGATTTAGAAAGATATTGGAACAGTTACCCATGACATGTGTCTCAATGCATCCAATCAGCGCTTTGCCTTCTCAGAAGCGTGCACGCGTGTTCTTCCTCAGGAATTAGCTTATGACTGGATGACACTTGTTTGATTTAGTGAACAACACATCTATCCTTGAAGTGAGACACTCAGATCTTTATGGATAGAGTCTGATACAATCTGCATGTCTATATTTCTGAAAGAAGATTGATCAGAAGTTCACAGTAAAATAAACAAATTCTGAAGGTTAATATATAAAATTAAAACATTTTCACTCTGGGCAGAGCTTCATGCTGAGATGTTTCAGAATGAAGTTGAATCTATCTTCAGAAAGTGGTTTTGTGAAGATATCATCCCATTGATGGTCTGTATCAATAAATTTTAAGTTTAAAATGCCTTTCTGAATATAGTCCCTAATGAAATGATGTTTTATTTCTATATGCTTAGACCTAGAATGAAAAATTGGATTTTTACTTAAGCAAATGGCAGAAGTGTTGCCACAGAGTATAGGAATGTTACTCTCAAATATCTGGAAGTCTTCAAGCTGACTTTTCTTCCAGAGCATTTGTGTGCTGCATCCTGCTGCTGCTATGTATTCAGCTTCTGCTGTTGATAGCGCAATTGTTGATTGCCTTTTGCTGGACCAAGAGATCATATTTTCTCCCAGAAACTGGCAGCTTCCAGAAGTACTTTTACGCTCTACTCTGTCTCCAGCAAAGTCAGCATCACAGTAACCTACTAAGCTGTAATCACTAGATTTTCTATAAAATAAACCCAAATTAGTATTACCTTTCAGATACTTGAAAATTCGCTTAACAGCTGTTAAGTGAGATTCTCTAGGATCTGATTGGAATCTTGCACAAATGCATACACTGAATAAAATATCAGGCCTTGAAGCCGTCAGATAAAGAAGAGAACCAATCATACCTCTGTAGACCTTCTGTTCTACCTGTTTGCTTACCTCTTCTCTTTCCAGAATGCACGTGGGATGCATTGGAATCTTTGATGGCTTACATTCTGAGAGATCAAATTTCTTCAGAAGTTCTCTGACATATTTGCTCTGATGAATGTAAGTTCCCTCTGGAGTTTGATTGATCTGAATTCCTAGAAAGAACTTCAGTTCCCCCATGAGGCTCATCTCAAATTCTGCCTGCATACACTTAGCAAATTTTCTTCCAAGAGAAGGATTAGTAGATCCAAATATAATATCGTCAACATAAATCTGACACACTAGGATGTCATTCTTAACTGTCTTACAGAATAAGGTTGTGTCCACCTTCCCTCTGGTGAACTCCTTTTCTAACAGAAAGTTACTTAGTCTTTCATACCAAGCTCTGGGAGTTGTTTCAGACCATACAGTGACTTCTTTACTTTGAAAACATATTCTGGATTTTTTGAACTTTCAAAACCAGGGGGTTGGTACATATAAACCTCTTCTTCTATATAGCCATTTAAGAATTCACTCTTGACATCCATCTGATATAGAGTGATGCCTTTATTAACAGCAAAAGAAATCAAAAGTCTGATAGATTCTAACCTGGCGACTGGAGCAAAGGTTTCTGTATAGTCTATCCCCTCTTGCTGACTATAACCTTGTGCTACCAGTCATGCTTTGTTTCTGATGACTTCACCTTGTTCGTTTAGTTTGTTTCTGAACACCCATTTTGTTCCAATGACATTGAATCCTTTTGGTCTGGGAACTAGATCCCACACGTCATTTCTGGTGAATTGATTCAGCTCTTCTTGCATTGCCAGAATCCAGTCGTTGTCTAGAAGTGCTTCATCAATTGAAGAAGGTTCAATCAGAGAAGCAAGTCCCATGAGGGATTCTTCAGAGTTTCTGAAGCTGGCTCTTGTTCTAATTGGATCTTCCTTTCTTCCTAAGATTGTTTCTTCTGGGTGATCCAAGCTGCTTCTGGGTAGTCTTTTCTGAGGTTGATCAACAGATGTTGCTGGATTGCTCGCAGTGGCTCTTTATGATGTTGAAGGAGTGTCTTTATTGAGAGCTTCTGATGACTTGTCTTCAGAACCTGTGAATTCAACTTCCATACCTGCAAAGACTTCATTCTGCTTTGACTTTTCAGAGTCAAGCTTATCATCAAAACGAACACTGATTGATTCTTCCACAATCTGTGTTTCTGTATTGTATACTCTGTACCCTCTTGAGCGTTCAGAGTATCCTAACATAATACACTTTTGTGCTTTAGAGTCAAACTTGTTCAGATAATTTTTTTGTATTTAACATAAAACAAGTACATCCAAATGGATGAAAATATGAAATGTTGGGCTTTCTGTTCTTCCACAATTCATATGGAGTCTTTTCCAGAATAGGTCTTATGGAGATTCTATTCTGAATGTAGCACGCTGTGTTTATTGCCTCTGCCCAGAAGATCTTAGCAACGTTTGTCTCATTGATCATGGTTCTGGCCATTTCTTGCAATGTTCTGTTCTTTCGTTCTACAACTCCATTTTGCTGGGGAGTTCTAGGACAAGAGAAGTCATGCAAAATGCCTCTGTTATTAAAGAATGACTCAAAATCTTTGTTTTCAAATTCTCCACCATGATCACTTCTGACTTTAACGATTCTAAGATCCTTTTCATTCTGAACTTGGTTACAAAAGGTGACAAACACAGAGTGTGACTCGTCCTTGTGTCTTAAGAACTTTACCCATGTCCATCTGCTATAGTCATCTACGATTACTAACCCATACTTCTTGCCACTGACTGAAGTAGTTTTAACTGGTCCAAATAAGTCAATGTGCAGAAGTTCTAATGGATTAGAGGTGGAAACAACGTTTTTAGATTTGAAAGCAGGTTTTGCAAACTTGCCTTTCTGACATGCTTCACACAGAGCATCTGAATTGAACTTCAGATTAGGAAGTCCTCTGACCAGATTGAGTTTGTTAATCTGAGATATTCTTCTCATACTAACATGCCCCAATCTTCTGTGCCAGATCCATTCCTCGTTGTTGACAGATAGAAGATATTTTACATTCAGACTTTTCAGTTCAGAAAGTTTGATTTTATAAATGTTGTTTTTCCTCTTTCCATTGAATATGATAGTCCCATCTTTCTGACTAACAGCTTTACATGATTTTTGATTAAAGATTATATCATAACCGTTATCACTTAATTGACTTATGGATAACAGATTATGCATTAATCCATCTACTAATAGAACATTATTTATAGAGGGAAGATTTCCATTACCTACTGTTCCAGAGCCAATGATCTTTCCCCTCTGATTGCCTCCAAAGCCTACGTGGCCTCCAGACTTAAGTTCCAGGATTTGGAACATATGCCTTCTTCCCGTCATGTGTCGTGAGCAGCCAGAGTCCAGGTACCATGACTGGTGTTTCTGATTTGCTGCTAAAGATATCTGCAACATGTATTATTTTATCCTTAGGTACCCATATTTTCTTGGGTCCTGATTTGTTAGCTTTACCAAAACTCTGGTTGAATTTTGGTTTCACAGAATAATTATTACTAGTATATTTAATGTCATGTGTGTGACCATACACAAAGTGTGAATTCAGAGGAGTGCGATTGTGGCAAGTTTCAAGCATTTCGTATTCCTTGCTCTCATGTCATTGCTGCGTTTGTCTATACTCATCAAGACGCATTACAACTTTTTTCTCTCATTTACAAGTCTGAAACCTTGCTCAACGTATACAACAACAACTTCCCTTTGGAAGCAAAACCTGATTATTGGCCTGCATACGACGACGAAATAGTATGGCACAATGACCAAATACGAAGGAATGGTCATCCCAAAAGCAAGCGTGTCACAACTGAAATAGACTCCCTTGACAAGCTGGAAAGAAAGTGTTGTTTATGTCGTCAGGTAGGACACAATCGTAAAAATTGTCCGACTCGGGCTACTAGCTCAACCACATAAAAGTTGTATTATAAAATATCTTTACTTTTTTAAGTTCTAAATATTACGGTTTTTCATTAAGAGCATTTGTTACAATAAAACATGTGCAAATAACAAATAAAACATGATAAAACGTCTACGAAATTACAACCGTTAAAACAATTTCATCTGACCCATGCATCATCAACATTACGTCGCTGTCTGTTTTGACTTCCTCCAACCAAAAATTAGGTCTTAATGTTGCAAGTGAGGTTGTTGTTCTTCTTCGTTGGATCCTTCTAATTTGTTCATCATCCTCGATGTCTCCCTCTAGCCATCCATCAACTCTCTCTTCAGACGCTCCATGGAGTGAATGTGCCAAAATTTCATTTTCATCGGAGGTTTGGTGGCCGAGAAAATAACGTAACCATCTCTGGTAAAAATCATGGGAGATGTGATGACGCAAATAATAGAGAGAGAAAAAGAAGACAGTGCGATAAAGTGTGAAGAATGACGGAGAAACGGAGGAGTTATTTATAACAAATGCATTTTGCCCTAGGAGCCAAGTGAGATGGCGCCTCCTCTCACTTTTAGAGTGCATGCGCCATCTCACTTGGCTAAAAGAGAGTGCGCGCGCCAAGTGAGATGGCGCCTAGGGAAAATGGCTCAGTGCATGCGTCGTCTCACTTGGCTCCTCCTTTGTGGGGTTTTCTGAAACATGATTATTTGCGTAATTTTCTCCGAAATATGGTTATTTGCGGAAAAAAATTTCAATACTTAGTTCTTGTAATAAAAAAATTCAGAAAATCGATATAGCTAAATTGAAGGCGTGCTACCTTCCGACCTAAGACATAAGAAGATATTTTGAGATAATAATTTTAATACTTTATTTCATTTCGTTACCATTCTCCTAGAGTACAAAGCCATAACTATAAGGTCCTTCAAATTTAAATAAAAGAACAAAAATTAAATCAAATTATTAGGTGCAAACATCATAACTAAGGACAATAACTTATTGAATATTATAGTAAGGCATGTCTATACTCTCTTGATCATATGTGAAATCATTCAACCACAAATACAATATTTGAATGCACAAAAAGGCCTCGAAGGAGGTTCACAATCACTTGTTGGGCAATCAGCAGGAGTAAAACATGTACGACGCTCTGCTGCTGTAATGGAAATAGAGTAAAAGAAATGTTACTAAAATAAGATAAAATATTATGTACAAAATAAAGAAGCTTCACAATAACTTGTTAACTTACCACTAACGTTCATTATAACAAGAAATAAAGAAAGAAAAACAATCATAACATGAACACACTTGATAAATGTAGTCATATTTTTACGGCTTTGTATGTATTAGATAGAGTATTACTTTATAATTTATAAATTTAATGCTCTATTTACATCATTTATATAGTTTTTGACACTAATATAGTTTTTCTTGCATGTCTCACTTCATTAGTTGTTAAAAATAAATTCCTTATATTTTAATAAGTATAAATTGTCTCTTAAGTACAACAATGAGTTACATTGTACCATTTTACGTATTTAAAAAACAAAACAAATAAAAAACATAACAATCAGAAGAATTTATTATTATTTTTTATCAAATTTTAATTATTTTATAACCTTTCATGATTAAAAAGTGTAAATCACAATAGAAGAATATTGTTTTAAATAATTATTAAATATATCTTAAGTATATCAACGTGTTTGTGTTTGTTCCTTTAGACCATTTAGCAAGGAGTTCACATAAATAATTACGATTCATAAAAAATTGTCATTATTATTATTTTAAACCAAATTTGATTATTTTATAACAAAACAGGAATAATATTGTTAATAATCATAAATGTATCTTTATTAAACAATGTTTTGCTTATTCTTTTTGGCAATGTCGGTTAGCCAAATGTTAAAACTTAAAACTTATAAAATGTTATTCATTTATATAAAATAATTTCTTTTATTATATTTGTTTCAAAATAACAAAATCTCTAAAATAATTAGCTTTTTTCATAAAACATTATGTATGACTTAATAACTAGACTCGATTAAATATATAAAGACTACTCTAAAATCATTAGTAGTCATTAGATGTTGGTTCTCACATTGACTATTTCTTTTCCTATCCTTGCATGTTTTTCTAAGTTACTGATAAAAAGTAAAAAATATTTTATAAATTCAGAGATGTATTTTCGGACGCACAATTTTCATACAAAATAAGCTAATTGTTAATCATTATTCATTTTGTCAAACTATTTCAGTCTATCCGTCAAGGTGATTTCGCCTCTCTCAATCGAGGTCTCAATCCAATAATCAAAACTTTGATTACAACACACAGAGACTATCGTCAATGTTTTCTTGAGACTAAACCACAATTTGATTTCTCAAGGAATTACAAAAATGTGAATAAAAATGTGTACAAGAATGTTTCTAGAAAACTATATCACAACTGTGATGTTTACACAATGTTAAGGCACATTGAATAGATCTAAAGAGCTTATGAATATTTCTTTGTATGCGTAAGTGTTGTTTGATCACCCTTCAAGAACTCTATATAGGCGAAGCTCTTGATCCATTTGAGACATGAGAAATTGTTTTTGAAAGGTTGATAAAATATTGTTAATGCACTTTCCAAAAATACAGATCTTTTCTGGTACCAGCCGTTACTCTTTGATTTGTAATGAATGAATTGTAACGCATCAGAACTTTACTTCTTTTGAAATTTGATCAGAATATGAATATTAGCATTGAGACTTTAGATCATCAGAGTATTGCTTCATCATATTTTAGCTTGCAGCTTTGGTGCTTCAGAAGTTATAACATCAGGACTTCTTCTATTGAGTGTGATACTTTAGTTGTGTTTGTACAAAAAAATTTATCAGATCTTCTTAACGCAAATTGTTCACCAACTTCTTATGCTTATTTTATAAGAACTTCTCTCCATATTTAAATAATTTATTAGAGAGCATAATTGTTCTTTAGATATAACATGTATTTTTTATTATCAATACTATTACAATGATGTAGAACCAAACTATGTTCAAACTATCCCCCCTTTTTATTGATGATAAAAACTTGTATATTTTGATGAACAAGTAAGAACATAAAGCCATAGGGTCTCCCCCTGAGTTGAATACTTAGATAAAGAAAAAATTAGATAATTCCCTGAAGATGTTTGATCAGAGCTTTTGATGCAAGTTTTAATAAGTCCATGTGGTAGAAGTTTCTTTCAAGAGACACTTTTCCTGTTTGCTTTTCAAAAAGTGAGACAAAGGTTATGTTATCAAAAATGTTTGAGATTTATTCCCAACACTGTTATATTCAAAATATCTTACGTTCTCCCCCTTTTTTCATTAATCAAAAAGCAATAAAAACACTTAAAGAGAACAAAAATATAATGCATTCAAGAACAGAGATTAATACAACCAGAAGCAGACAAACATAAGTTTAATCATAAAAAATAGCACAAACAAGCAAAAGATCAGAACTAAGGTTGTGAAGGAGGTGAAAGTCGTGTGAACAACGCTTCCATGAGACTTTTGATCTGATTGTTTGATTCTTCTTGCTTGCCTAGCATCCCCTTAATCTCTTTATTGGTTTCATCTTGTTTATCGAGCCTTTCCCTGACACCTTAATTCTCTTTGTTTGACTCATCTAGAGTTTTCAGCACTACAGAAGATGTAGTTGTTTCAACAGTAGAAGCCGTATTCTTAGAAATTATTACACTAGATTCTTTCTCAGGAGATTCTTCAATTGACTTACCTTTGTCTTTAAAAACGACCAGAGGTAGAGGTTAAGGTTCAGGAGATGGTTCCTCAAATTCTGATTTCTGTGGAGTTTCTCAAGGAGCATTGTCCAGAAGACAAAGGGGTTCCCTTACCCAGTGACATAAAACTTGATCCTTGAAGATATTTAGGTGATCGCAAAAGTTCTGTTGAGAAATTTCATAAGAAAGTTCCTTCATCTTCACAGATTTAGAGTTAAACCATTTTCTGAACCAAGTCGAGAGAGAATCACAAGCAGCTGGATTGAGATTATCCAAGCAAGATTTCTTCAAAGAGTTAACCCATTCATGTATTTCTGTCTCGAAAACTAGAAGAGATTTACCAACATTTGATTTGAATGGTTTTGGTTTTGGTTTTGGAATGGCCTATTTCTGATGGGACGTGAGAAGTCAGACCTAGGCTTCTAGATCAATTATGGTTCTGAGAGGATCTTCTGAGAATTTAGTGGGATTTGGATAGTCAGAAATGATGATAGGAGTGTTAGGTGATATTAAATCATAAGGAGAGGGAATATCTAGAAGGGAAAATACTTTTGGATGTTTGGTGGAGAAATTTAGTGGTTGAGAGGTGTTGAGAGGGTAGGTGATTCCTGGAATAAATGGTGTGGTTTTTGACATATGTTCAGAGGTAGTATTTGGATTTTCTACTTGGGGAGGTTCAAAGAATGGATCAAATTGATAAATATCAGATAGAACTTATGCAAATTCTTGTTGAGTTTGAATAAATTGGGTAGAATGGGATTAATCAGAGGATGATTAATGGGTATGGAGGTATCAATTTCTATGTTCAAGTCATCAATAGTTTGTGGTGAGGGATTTTCAACAGGTTTTGGAGATGAGGAGGGTTTATATGTTGGTAAGAAAATTGATTCGATAACAGAAACAAAAGAGGAGTTACCTTTCATTTTAGCAGCTTTAGGAGTTTTTGAGAAGTTCCTTCTCCAACAGCTTTCCTTTTCCTTGAGTTTTTGGTAGCAACTTCTAGATATTGTTGCCTAAGATCTAGGATATTGACATATGGAATTGTTCCATCACTTTTGCAAGTTTCCAAGTATCTGAGGACATTTTTTGGAGATGAGCCTGCATGAGTGAAGATAGGAACAATAATGATTAAAAACAATAATGATTTTTTAAAAGGGGGATGGCGTGAAGATTTTGAGAACAGTTACTGATGTGACTCGCACCTCAATGCATCAACTCAACCATTTCAGCCCTTCAGATTTTGAACACATGTTCAGTCTCAGAGAGTGACTTAGGTTTAGGGTTGACAAACATTTATGTGGTAAACTTCTTGCATCTATCTTTGAAACGAAGCATTTTCAAAAAAAAAAACATTCAGATCTTCTGGATAGTTTATGAGACAATTTTCATTCTCACTTATAAATAACTATTGTTCATATATTCTAAATAACAAATCAAAAAGTTATGAGGTTTAAATATACAGAGACTAAACTTTCATTTTGGGCATAATTCCATACTGAGCTGTTTCAGAATGAAATTAAATCTATCTTCAGCAAGTATTATCACAGAGGATATGAATGTTACTCTCATAAATATGAAAATCTTGAAACTGACTCTTCATCTAGAGCATCTGAGTACTGCATCCAACTTCAGCTATATATTCAACTTCAGCAGTTGATAGAGCAATACTGGATTGTCTTTTGCTGGACCATGAGATTAAGTTGTCTCCCAGTAACTCGCAGCTTCCAGAAGCACTTTTTCTTTCTATTCTATCTCCAACAAAGTCAGCATCACAGTACCCTACTAATTTATATTCTCTAGATTTTATATAACAAAGACCAAGATTAGTAGTACCTTTCAGATACTTGAATATTCGCTTAACAACTGTTAAGTGAGATTCTCTAGGATCTAATTGGAATCTGGAACAAATACAAACTCTATATAGAATATCAGGTCTTGAAGATGTTAAATATAGGAGAGAACCAATCATACCCCTGTAGAGCTTCTGTTTTACTTTCTTACTTACCTCTTCCTTTTCCATAATGCATGTTGACGCATAGGAGTTTTAAATGGCTTACTTTCTGACATATCAAATTTCTTCAGAAGTTCTTTAACATACTTGATTTGATATATGTAGGTTCCTTCTGGATTTTGATTGATTTTAAATTCCATAAAGAATTTGAGTTCACTCATCAAGCTCATTTCAAATTTTGTCTGCATAGTCTTAGAAAATTCTTTGCCCAAGGAGGCTTTTGTAGATCCAAAAATTATATCATCTACGTATATTTGACAAATCATAACGTTATTTTTAAATGATTTATATAATAGAGTTGTGTCCACCTTCCCTCTGGTAAATTCATTTACTAATAGAAAGTTACTTAGTATTTCATACCAAGATCTGGGAGTTGTTTCAGACCATATAACGATTTCTTAAGTTTATAAACATATTCTGGGTGTTTTGTATTTTCAAAACCAGGGGATTTGTACCCATAAACTTCTTCATCAATGTAACCATTTAAAAAGGCACTTTTGACATCCATCTGATAAAGAGTGATGTCATTATCTACAACAAATGAAATTAAAAGTATGATAGATTCTAACATGGCGACTGGAGCAAAGGTTTCTATATAGTCTATCCCTTCTTACTGACTATAAACTTGTGCAACCAGTCGTGCTTTGTTTCTGACAACTTCTCCTTGTTCACTTACCTTGTTTCTGAAGACTCGTTTACTTCAAATGATGTTGAAGCCTTTTAGTTTAGGAACTAGATCCCATACATCATTTCTGGTAAATTGATTTAGTTCTTCTTGCATTGCAAATATCCAATCATTGTCTAGAAGTGCTTCATCTATGGGAGTCGGTTCGATCAGAGACACTAATCCCATGAGATAATCTTCAATATTTTTGAATTTAGATCTTGTTCTGATTGGATCATCTTTCTTTCCCAGAATCATGTTTTCAGGATGTGCTAAGTTGCTTCTGGATTATCTTTTCTGGATGGATTCTTCAGGAATTGCTTTTATTTCTTCTTCTGTATTTGGTTGAACTTCTGAACTTTTATTCTATGAAGATCTATCTTCATTACCTGCAATTTGAACTTCTATATCTGCAAAATATTCACCCTGCTTTGACTTTTGAGAGCCAAGCTTATCATTAAATCTGACACTAATAAATTCTTCCATAATTCGTGTTTCTGTGTTGTATACTCTATAATCTTTTGAACATTCATATTATCCTAACATGAAACACTTTTTTGCCTTAGAATCAAACTTGTTCAGATGTTTTTTAGTGTTCAATATAAAACAAGTACATCCCAATGGATGTAAATAAAAGATGTTGGGATTTCTGTTCTTCCACAGTTCATATGGAGTCTTTTCCAGAATAGGTCTTATTGAGATTCTTTTTTGAATATAACACACTAAGCTAACTGCTTCTTCACAGAATTTTTTTGCAATGTTAGTCTTGTTGATCATGGTTCAGGCTATTTCTTGTAAAGTTGTATTCTTTCGTTCTACAACTCTGTTTTATTGAGGAGTTCTAGGATAAGATAAATCATGAGAAATACCATTCTCATTAAAAAACTGTTCAAAACATTAATTTTTGAATTCCCTGCCATGATCACTTCTGACTTTTACAATTGTAAGCTCTTTTTCATTTTGAACTTGGTTATAGAGAGTAGAGAACACAAAGTGTGACTCGTCCTTATGTCTTAAGAACTTTACCCATGTCCATCTGCTATAGTTATCTATGATCACTAATCCATACTTCTTGCCACTGATGGATGCAATTTTCACTGGTCCAAACAGATCTACATGCAGATTTTCTGATGGTTTAGAGGTAGAAACAACATTTTTTTATTTGAAAGATGGTTTTGCAAACTTGCCTTTTTGACATGCTTGACACAGAGCATCCGAGCCAAATTGCAAGTTAGGAAGTTCTCTGACTAGATTACATTTGTTAATCTGAGATATTCTTCTCATACTAACATGCCCCAATCTTCTGTGCCAGACCCATTTCTCATCGTTCACAGACATAAGGAATTTTACATTCTGACTTTTTCGTTCAGAAAGTTTTATTTTATAAATTTTGTTCTTTCTTTTACCATTAAAGAGGATTGTTCCATCTTTCGGACTATTAGCTTTACAAGACTTTTGATTAAAGATTATATAATAACCACTATCACTTAATTTACTTATGGATAACGAGTTATGTAATAATTAATCTACTAACAAAATATTAGTTATAGAGGGAAGTGTACTGTTACCAATAGGTCCAGAGCCAATGATCTTTCCTTTCTGATTGCCTCTGAAACCTACGTATACTCCGGATTTAAGTTCCATACTTTGGAACATATGCTTTCTTCCCCTCATGTATCGAGAGCATCCAAAGTCTAGGTACTAAGACTGGTGTTTCAACTTTGTTGTTAAAGATATCTACGACATGGATGATTTTATCCTTAGGTACCCATATCTTTTTGGGTCCTTGTTTGTTAGAGTTCCCAAAGTTCTGATTGAATTTTGGTTTCACAATAGAATTCATAGAGTAAGATTCACTTGTATATCTTATATCATGTGTGTGTCCATATGTGAAATGTGAGTTTAAAGGTGTGTATTTTATGACCATATCATCAACTTTCTTAGGTTGATATGATTCTTCTCCTTTTGGTTTTACATATCCTACTGCTTTTCTGCTATTTCTACTAACTCCATAGATCATTGAAGCCATCTTTCTTCTATCTATGTTTCTAGCTAGAAACTTTTGAAAGTTGTGATCGTATTCTTTTATGATGTTATTAGAACTATTTGAAACTTCTGAAATAGATTCTTTCTGAGCTTTTTGTAATTCATCTTTATGTTTAGAATTAAATTTTTTTAGTTCAAAGTTTTCTATTTTTTGTTTCCTAGTTTATTTAGTTTCAGATACAAAAATGTGTTTCTGGTTCTTGTATTTGACTCGAAGTTGCTTATATCTTTCAAGAATTTCAGACAGACTTTCTTATAATTGAGATCTAGAGAATTTTGAAAATACCTCTTCTGAATCTGATTCAAATTTTGATGTATCTGTATCTTCTGATATGTTGGAAATTATTGCTATATTGGCTCGTTCATCTTCTAGTTCAGTTTCATCTTCAGATGATTCCGAGTCATCCCACGTTGCCATAATAATTTTCTTATTTTCTTTGAAGAACTTCATTTTAGGCTTTTCTTTCTAAATATTGAGGCAGTCGCTTTTGTAGTGACATGGCTCTTTGCATTCGTAGCAGACAATATCTTTGTTGCTAGACTTTCTGTATCCAGAGGATGATTCAGAGTGATTGTCTGTTCTTCTAGGGTTTTTGAATTTCCTTTGTTTGTGCTTCCATAGTCGGTGGACTCTTCTAGAGAGAAGAGATAGTTCGTCTTCTTCTGACGAGGATCCATCAGAGTTTTCTTCTTCTGCCTGAAAAGCTTTAGTTTCATATTTTTTTATTAGATTTAAGAGCAAGAGACTTACCTTTCTTTTAGGGCTCATATTCTTCTAGTTCTATCTCGTGACTTCTTAAAGAGATGATTGGTTCTTCAAGAGATATTATGTTCAGATCTTTGGCTAGTTTTATGGTTGTGACCATGGGTTTCCATTTCTTGGGTAAGCTTCTAATGATTTTCTTTACATGATCTGCTGTTGAGTACCCTTTGTCCAGAACATTTAGCCCAGCAACCAGAATTTGAAACCTTGAGAACATTGTCTTAACTAATTCATCTTTTTCCATTTTGAAGGCTTCATACTTCTGGATGACTGCAAGAGCTTTGGTCTCTTTGACTTGCGTGTTGCATTCATGTATTATTCTCAGAGAGTCAAACATGTTCTTATCTGAATCTTTGTTCGTGATCTTCTCATACTCGGTGTATGAGATAGCACTAAAGAGGATTGTTCTGTCCTTGTGATGATTTCCGACTTCTTTCTTTTGTTGATCTGTAATTTTCTTTCTGTCGATATTTTGACCGCTTGCATCAACTGGATGAATGTAGCCATTAGTTACCATATCTCAGAGATCAACGTCATGAGCTAGAAAAAAACTTGTGATTCTGTCTTTCTAGTAATTGAAGTTTTCACCATCAAAGATTGGAGGTTTTCCGCTACCTCTTTCTTTCTCATCATAGTTATCATTGATGTTGTTCTGAACTTGTCCGAACATAGTGTTTGTCTTGCTAGGATCTTTTTCTGACACAATTAAGTGTTTGCACCCAGAACCAAGAGCTCTGATACTAATTGAAGGATATAAAAACACAAGAAAGGGGTTTTGAATTGGGGTTTTCAAAAATTAAAAATAGTATTACACGTTTGGTTATTCTGGTTCGTTTGAACTCAAACTACTCCAGTCCATCCGACAAGATGATTTCGCCTCTCTCAATCAAGGTCTTAATGCACAAATCAAAACTTTTTTACAACACAAAAATACTACCGTCAATGTCTTCTTGAGACTAAACCAAAACTTTGTTTCTCAAAGAATTACAAAAATATGAATAAAAATGTGTACAAGAATGTTTCTAGAAAAATATATTACAACTGTGATATTTACACAATGTTAAGGAACAATGAATAGACCTATAGAGCTTATGAATATTTCTTTGTATGCGCAAGTGGTGTTTGATCACCCTTCAAGAACTCCTTTATATAGGTGAAGCTCTAGATCCATTTGAGACATGAGAAGATGTTTTTGGACGGTTGATAAAATGTTGTTAATGCACTTTCTAAAAATACAAATCTTGTCTGGTACCAGCCGTTACTCTTTTATTTATATTGAATGAATTGTAATGCATCAAAACTTTTCTTCTTTTTAAATTTGATCAGAATAAGAATATTAGTGTTGAGACTTTACACCATCAGAGTATTGCTTCATCAGATTTTAGCTTGCAGCTTTGGTGCTTCAGAAGTTATAACATCGGAACTTCTTATATTGACTGTGATATTTTAATTGTGTTTGTACAAAAATTCTTATAAGATCTTCTTAGCGCAAACTGTTCACCAACTTCTTATTCTTCTTTTATCATAACTTCTCTGTATATTTAAATAATTTATTAGAGAGCATAATTGTTCTTTATATATAACATGTATTTCTTATCATCAAAACTATTACTAAGATGTAGAACCAAACTATATTCAAACAACTTTAACCGGGAGATGCATCTCTGAACGTGGTTAAGGGTTTGTTCGCATATATATCTCTGAATTAACCCTTGCTTTCAAACTAAAGGAAACTTTCAGAGATGCATCTCCAATTTTTTTAATGTGTATATATATCTCGCGCCAAACCCTCCCTTTCCCCCTTCTTCATTTTCTGAAAAATTTTCTTCCTCAATTAGAGCTCATAAGTAACCTTGCTCCATACTATCTTTGAAGAAACAAGATAACCTCTAATTCAATCTTAGTAATCCTAACTTACTCCACAATCTACATTGAACATTATTCATCTTTATCAACACTTATTTGAGTAAGTTTTTAATTTAACTTATTTTGATTTTTGATTAATGTATTAGGTAAAATAGTTTATTTTTCATGCATTAGGTAGTGTTAGGATTTGAAATAGGTAATGTTACATACATGCACTATGATTTTGATACATTTTGAGTTATAGGGACAATAATAGGAGCAGGTTCTACCATTGAAGCAAAATTTGCAACAATTTTGAATCTACACGCTTCAGGCTATACTGAGACATGGGGAGATCAAAGATTGAATGAATTTCTAGGCTTACCTACCGGAGAGATTCTGGTGATTCTTCAAACTGAAAGGGTTTGCTGAGAAATCCAGAGATATTCACGTGCTTGTATAGGTATTCTTCAATCTTGAATTCTCATCCATGACCATTTCCTTCTTATTCTTTTGCGCACTTGTACTCGATGTAAATAGTGGCTTTCTATTGATGTTGGTGATGAAGATCATATGAATATATGTTACAGATGAAGGTGAAGAAGTTGATTCTATAAGTGATGAAGTTTTTAGCTTGAAATTGATGAAAATCATTATTTTAAGCGGAGAAAGGTGATTTGTAGTGACGACGCATAGTTGCGGTGCAAGATTGAATGATGAATGTTATGTTGTGGTTGAATCGTTGTCCTGGTTTCTTTGCATTCATGATGTAGGTTGTTGAGTAGAATATACGTTTAAGGTGATGAAGATGATTATGAGGGAAGTCTGAGAAGATTTGTAGAGAATGATGAAGATGTTGTGATTGTTGTTGTGAAACAAATGGAGGCAGATGCAGATTGATGAAGGTTAAAGGTGTGATGGAAAATGGAGCGTGAATGCAGAGAGAGTTGACATAGATTTTTCTAGAGTTTTTTGTGATTCTTCAACAATTATGAATAATGGTGAGGAATTGCTGAGAGAGAGAGAGAGAGAGAGAGAGAGAGAGAGAGAGAGAGAGAGAGAGAGAGAGAGAGATAGAGAGAGAGAGAGAGAGAGAGAGAGAGAGAGTTTTTCTTGGTGATTCTCCCAACCGTGAAGAATCGAGCTGAGAAAGGAGAGTGAAGAGAGAGGTTGATGGTGATTCTTCTACAGAGATTGAAGAATGATGCAATCTCTAGTAAAATCTGAATTTATATTATGTTATTGCTTGAGGAAATTTCAATTAGAAGTTGAACAAATCCGATCCTTAGATCTGAAAACCGGTTATCTGATTGAATGGTCAGATTGGAAGTTAGTTATAGGTTTTTTGACAGTTAGAGATTTGGATTAGCTAGCTGCAATAAATTTCTATTTTGGATTCGGTTACAGTTAAGAGGTTAGAAAAACAATTAGCTAGGGAATTCTGTTATCTTATATTTTTGTTTATGATGATTTTTCTTTTGAATTGTCTATGAATCTCCTGCTTTGGAAACTTTCTTCTATTGTTTCTGAGATTCAACTAATGCGGTTAGTTAGCAGAAAAGTTATTTAGTGTGTTAGAAAAAAGTTAGTTAGCAATTGGTTGAATAGGCTTAGGATGAGCAGTTAATTTGTTGATTTTCTGTTACAAGTTTATTTAAAATTGTTTGAAAGGTTCATTGGTTATGTGCTAATAAAAATGTTTTTTTCTCAGTTTCTCTACTGATACAGTGCTGCAATTATATGAGTCATGCACTTGGTTAATTGATTGGATCCGGTTTATATTAATGCCCCTTTTTTGATGAACGATTTTTTTATGGAATGCAGGTTTGCGGTTAAGGCAACATGGGATAAGACTTGGTGTTGGACCTGGAAGAAAAGTGCGGAAGAAAACTTGGATTTGAAGAGGGGAACTTAGCCATTAGGATTGGGTTTTCATAGGATACTGTTTTATGGTGGCAGAACTGACTGTTATATACTGGTTTTACTTTTTTTGTTCGCAAATGTGCGGTCAGAAAGAGTCGCCACCGTCTTTTCTTTTATCCAAATTAAGTAAAGGGTGAAAAGAACATAAAAAGACCTTTTTGAGATGTTTCTGAGTAAGGGGGTAGATTATGGAAATGGAAGGTATTAGAACCCTTTCCATCCGTGGTTTTCCACGGGCTCTTAGAGGCTTGCTCATTTTTAAAATGCTTTTGTGCTTTGTGTGTTTGAAAATGTTTTGAAAAGCCTTAGTGCGGAGATTTGCTTTGTGTTTAACTCTTTTATCATTCCTCAAGAGTGTTAACAAATCAAATGTTTTAAAATTGTTTTTGAAAAGTAGTATTTGCGTGTAAGTGCAAAAAATAGTTTGAGCAAACTTCTAACAGCTAAATACTTTATGTAGTCGAAAAAGGTTTTTCTTTTCCTTCTTTCCTTTAGACAATGCTATCCTACTATTAGTGAGTAGGTAGCCTTGTCGTTGGATGTTTTGAGGGACATTCGAAGGGACGTTACAGTCACGAAGGTAAATTGTATGGAGATACTTTAGCAATTCTGTTTTAGGGACAAGATCATATATCGAGAAGGAAACTGCAGGGTCATCGAGGGACTATGATATTTTGATTTTACAGGTCTTTGCTAAAGCATTCCTGCCTCATGACTGTTTTATTGAAGGCAACCAAAGTGGGCGTACCTTAGAGGTGCTTGTGTGCAAGTGTGTTCAGTTCAGTTATTTTATCTTTAAACATTTAGATGTTCTACCATTTGTTTTCATATCTTGTCATGCAATCCTAGTTAGCATACATCTAGGCAGTTAATTTATGTACAAGAATTTTAAGTGCAGTAATGGTAAATCCTACGCTATTACAAGGCTTCGGGACAATTACATAAAAAATTCAAGGAACTAAAAGTGCGGAATTTTGAATCTAAAGCTATTACAACTGTGAGCATTTACAATAAAATAAGATGCGCGCGAATTGAAAATAACGTCTAAAAATCCTAAGAATAAAATCTTTTTGTTGTTTTATTTTATTTTGGGAAAATAATCTAAATTTTTAATTTTAGTTTTTGAGAAATTATTCAGATAATTAAATGATTAATTTATAAAATTAGTTTAATAGAAAGAAAAACTATCCTAATGTTTTTATGGTTTTTTCGATTGATTTTTATGTTGATTTTAAAGAAAGAAATAAAAAAAAAGGTCAAAACGAAAATGAAATATAAGGAACTAGCAGTAAATCGAAGAGGGAGTAGCTCTGGGGGGCTGGATCGAAATAGACTTGGGCTGTCTTTCGATCCAGCGAAAAGGCTTGATCGAAGGTGTTTAAAGGGCTGCACTTTGGGTTATTCGATCTTGACATGTTATCCTTTGATCTGGGAACCCTGGATCTAGTTCAAAGCTGAGCTGCTTCGAAGCTATAAATAAGGTCTTGAAAAGATGTTCCCTGCAAAACGAAACAAACGTTAGAGACCCGGGGGGGAATTTATTCGCCTAATTCGAATCTCCTCCCAATTCGACTCCTTCCTCATTTCGAATCTGCTGAGTCTGGGTCGAGGACTGGGTTCGTTTTATCGTAGGATTCAAAAGAACAACTTAGATTGTGCCCCAGCAATGGCACGATCCCATCTCTGCACTTTAGCTTACATGCAACATAATCAGTAATAACAATAATACATGTGCAAGGCGTATTTAAATGATATGAAGATGCAATTTTGGTTTTGCAAACCCTTACCAATCAAAGATGATGACCTGTGGCTCTGGGTGTGGAGTTGTTTGCTTAGGAGTTGGGGTGGACTCCTAGATGAGGGAACCTGCAAAGCGTGCTTCGACTGGGAGGATTTTGGGATTTTTGAGCAGTGCGTGTGTGTGGTCTCTTCGTGTGCAGTATGTATACGTGTTCGTCTCATTATGTCCTCTCTTTTGTTTTCTCTTTTTGTTTGCCCCCTGGCACTGTATGCTTGCCCTTGTATTTATAGGAATGTGATGGTCTAGTAACAGAAAGAGACAACAAATTAACCATGCTTTTAAGACCATGAGACAAGAATCAGACATATTAAAAACATTCCTTTTTTGAAACGTACATGTCTCTTTGGAAATCTTGGTATGAACCTAGACACTTGACTTTTTCGAATACCCTCCAGCATTTCTCTTCGAATGGCCTATGAGTTTCCTCATTCGAATGGACTTCTCATACACCCTTCGAATGAGTCATTGAACACTTATTCGAATGGCCTATAAGTTGCCTCCTTTGAATGGACTTCTCATACACCCTTCGAATGAGTCATTGAACGCTTCTTCAAATGGCCTATGAAAGGCCTCCTTCGAATGGCCTTCTTATACACCCTTCGGATGAGTCATTGTTGCCTCCTTCGAATGGCTTATGAGTTTCCTCCTTCGAATGGACTATGATTCATTTCCTTCGAATGGGTCGAATTTAGTTCATTCAAATGGCTCTGATTCAGCTCCTTCGAAAGGCTCTGATGGCCTCCTTCGAGTGGACCTTTTGAATGCTTCTTCGAATGGACCTTTTGAAAGCCTCTTCAAATAGACCCTTTGAAAGCTTCTTTGAATGGACCTTTTTGAATTCCAATCGAAGGCCTTGTGGAGATACCAATCAAAGTTCCTGGCTCAGACGCCAATCGAAGTACCTTGTTGACCGATCGAAAGCTTCGTTTTGTTCTCTTTGAATTCCTTCAATTTGGACCAATCGAAGTGACGTTAAGATGCCAACCGAAGACGTCTTTGTTCTGATGCCAATCGAAAGACGTTGCTAAAATGCCAATCAAAAGGCATTTTAGAGATGCCAATCGAAAGGAATTATACAGATGCCAATCAAAAGGCATTTTGGAGATGCCAATCGAAAGGCATTTTGGAAAGGCCAATCGAAAGGCACTTTAGAGATGCCAATCGAAAGGCACTTTGACCAACTTCAAAATTTGTTGTTTTTCTTCAAGCAAGTGTTTGTAACCACCCATATAATAGAAGATCTTGTAAAAAATGAGAGGGGAAATTTTGTGGTATAACAAATACAATTTTGGTGTAAATGGAATCAAGGCATTGTATGATGTTTAGACATGATGGTCATGGTTTTGTAAATTAGATTTTTGGTTTGTAAATGATAAACATTGTAAACCTTGAATAGTGAATGTTGAACTTGGAATTTTAACTTTTGTATTATGGTTACTTGAATGGTAAATGAAATTTGGACTCGTGATCTGGAAATTTGAAATAATGATGAACTTTGAACTCATGTTCGAACTTTTGAATTTCCTTGAATACTTATCGAGTGACCTTGTACATGAATGAACTTGATATTTGCTCTAATTTTTAAGTAACTTGTTTCTTAAGAAATCCACATGAACCCTTTTTCTAACCTTTCATCCTTGACAAATGAATTTTAATCCAATTTTTGAACAAAACTTGAATTCAAATGATATTTCTTTTGAAATAATCCAAGGCAAACTCCATGATCAAAATTAAAACTTCTTGAATGAACCCCAAAGCAAATGACTTATATCATAAGCCATGAAGAGATCCCAATATTCAATTGATGACCATGAACCAAATGGTACCTAATATAACCCTTCGTCCTTCATGAGAGAATGGATCCAATACATGCCATGTTTAATGACCCTCACTCTTAATTAAATCCCTAAATCCATGTTTAACTTGTAATTGAAACAACAAGAATTTAAGAAGATAATGATACCTTGATCCCCATCAATCTTGTGTAATAACCAATAGGAACACCAACATGACTTGATCTCAGTGAATTTACAACACCATCCTTATATCATGCCTTGCTATCCAATGAAAATCCATTGAAAATATTGACAAACCCAAGTGTGATAGGATATAAACCTTAATATTCATTTGAATGGGAGGGATTCCCTTGAAGCCACAAAAATCCTAATTCCACACATTCACTGGTAGAAGAAGAATCAGGAACATCAAGCTTTATTTCATATGCACTCCTAGTAGAATGTGAAAACCCTGCTTGCACAATCACTGATCTTTTGAACCTCAAATGCTTTATTGAATGTGAATGTATGTTATGTTAGTGACATAATGGAATATATGCAAATGAATGCAAAAGCCTAAGACAGATAACAAAAATTAAGAGGGCGAATTTTGGGGTATAACACCACGTACTCATGCAAAAGCTTGATCAACCTTTTTTTGGCGCTTCTCTCCAAGGTTGCACCAAGCATGATCTCTTTTGGATCTTTTTCCGTCCCAAGGTCGATGAGCTCAATAGATTCTTGGTATGATTGTATATTGTCTATGTTTTTCTCTAGTAACCTTGATAATTCTTCGGAGAGTTCAGATCTTCCTTATCTTCCTCTTCAGCTTGGTTAATTGGTGCATCAAAATCATATCAGATAGTAGTATTATCATTATCAGCGAGTTTAGATGTGGATCTGCATATTTTATCATGTTTTGGTGCTTTCTAGAATGTGAATTGGAAAATGTATATGAATAAAAAGTATTTCCATTTGACAATAAAAGAGAAATGCAAGAGAAATATCGGGATCTTAATTGAATGCAAAACATAACTTTTATTAATTGAAAACACTGTTTGAAAACAAATGGGGGCCCTTTCAAGATACCCATATGCCTTGGGCGGGACATATATTCTTTTTAAAACAGAAAAATTACTTTGCAAAGAAAAAGATCTCTCGAATCTCCATAGTTGTCCAATTCTTTATCTCTTCGTATGGAGCGCATTCACGGACGAAATTAGATGCTCCTTTGGTGTTGCTCTTGTTGGATATCATTGCCACATACCCACAATGCTCTACTCTTTTGCTGACGAAGATTTGCTGGATGGGAGGAAATTTCCCTTTGCCTTTCTGGATAGCCTTTGACGGTTTGTAGCCCAGACCAAGACAATCTTTTTTCTTAGGTATCTCCATAACCTTTCCCAAACTTTTTGATGTTTGATCCTTCACAACTGTTTGTAAATATCTCCACGAAGTCATGGTAGTTCCCAGTTTCTTTATTTTCTTCATCGGTAGGGTTACCATTGTAGCGACTTCTAGGGCTTAGAATGGTGTTGTCACATAGTCTTCTTCAACACTGATATATTTGTAGGACTCCAAGTGGCATTCAAAGATTTCCTCTTTTTTGTTGGTCACAACCAACTTTCCTTCAACAAGGAATTTCAATTTTTGATGCAGGGTTGAGGTAACAACCTTTGCTGCATGAATCCAAGGTCTCCCGAGCAGGCATGTATATGCCAGTTCTATATCCATCACTTGAAAGGAAATTTAAAACATTTGCGGGCCGATTTTGACAGGAAGACCCACTTCTCCAAACATTGTGCTTTGAGAATAACCGAAAGCTTTAACAACCATAGAACTTGGCCTTATGACAAACCCGTCTATTGTTAGCTTCATCAAATTGGATTTTGGTAGTACATTGAGGGTGGAGCTAGTGTCGATGAGCACCCTCGATATGCTAGTTGTCCCTATTTGAATGAAAATATGTGATTCCTTTTTGTGAGCTCTACCTTGTGGAGGAAACTCACTATCATTGAAGCCTAAGCGTGATCCTGATGTCAGATTAGCTACAACTCCATCAAATTTATTTACTGTAATCTACTTTGTAACATGAGAAGAACTTAGAATCTTCATTAGAGAGTCTCAGTGCACTTCTGAACTGATGAGCAATGAGAGTGTTCAAATCTTGGTCGGGGTTTGGTGTAGTTGGCCTACCACTCTATAGTCAATTTTCTTGATTATTTTCAATAAATCTTTATCCTCTTGATAGGTAAAATTCATACTCAGAGGTTCTTTCTCTTGACTTGTTTCTGCCACAACTTTTCCTTTATCCTTAACCACAGTAGTATCCTTCTTTTGCTGTTCGGGACCATATATCGGACCGATGTGGGTCATGCCCCTTTTTTCTGTTATATTTGTAATTGCACGCCCTTGGGTTGTTGATGGTTCACATTCTTGTTTTAAACCATTCACATAGACAGTAGTATCGTAATTCTATGGTATAGCTTTGTCACTTTTATAAAGAGTGGGTGATGGTCCCCTTATTACCATCATACTCTTTGGAAGCATCAGTATCCTCAGAGTTTATCTTGGGTGTGGTATCGTTACCGGTGCTTTTCTAGTGCTTGGATCTCCACAAGGAATTACAAGATATTTCTTGACAAAACTCGTCCCTTGGAAAGGAATCACCAATGACCTCCTTGTATTCCCATCAATCGCAACTACTTATTCCTCTTTAGGGTATCGCCCGAATCAGACTATCCCCTGATCCACCAATCTTTGTAAATTATTCTCAAAAGTGTCATTATGTTCCAAAAGGAAACCATATTCAAAGATACGTTCCTTCAGGACATCTATCAGAGTTTTTACTCGTTTAGTTGCCCCATGGTTAATGACTATCTCAATTGAATTCATAGTTGGCCTGCCATGCTAGGGCATGGGGTTTGTCTTGATATTAGGCTTATCAAAACTATTTTCTTGGGAGTCCAACAAATCTTGCACCTTATGTCTGAAAGCCCAACATTTCTCTATGGTGTGACCTGGAGAGTTAGCATGACATTCACACCTGGCATTTGCATCATATTTTGGCGGAAGTGCTCAAATTGGAGGAGCTAGTGGCTTCAGATCTACCAAAGACGCCTTGAGTAAATGTTGTAGTAGTTGAATGTATGGCATAGGAAGAGGATCAAATCTTCTCAGAGGCCCTTCAAACCAATTTTATTGTTGTTCATGTGGGATTACCAATGGTTATTTTGCCTTCTGGTGTGATGTGAAAACATTAATCTCTCCTTCCTTATTTTTCGAGAAGTTAAGAACATGTTTCTTTGAATTATAAGGAGCAGTGGATGATGCCCCTTGTATTTTTCCACTTTTCACACCTGCTTTAAATCTTTCACCAATTTTCACCAAATTTGAGAACCCTGAGGAGACGCTGCCTACCATTTTCTCATAGTACAAACCTTGTAGAGTACCCATGAACATGTCAACCAATTATTTTTCAAAAAGTGGTGGTTATACACGGGCTGCCATTTCTCTCCATCGTTGCACATATTCTTTGAAGAACTCATCTTTCTTTTGAGATAAGTTCTGCAGTTTCATGCGATTAGGAACTGTTACACGGTGGCAGGACCGACTGTTATATACTACTGGTTTTTGCGTTTTTTGTTCGCAAATGTGCGGTAAGCAAGAGGCACCACCATCTTTTCTTTTATCCAATTTAAGGAACGGGTAAAAAGAACAGAAAAAGACCTTTTCAAGATTTTTCTGAGTAAGGGGGGTAGATTATGGAATGGGAAGGTGTTAGCACCCTTTCCATCCGTTGTTTTCCACGGGCTCTTAGAGGTTTGCTCATTTTTAAAATGATTTTGTGCTTTGTGTGTTTGAAAATGTTTTGGAAAAGCCTTAGTGAAACAATTTGCTTTGTGTTGAACTCTTGTATCAGTTCTCAAGAGTGTTAACAACGCGACTATTTTGAAATTGTTTTTGAAAAGTAGTATTTCTGTGTAAGTGCAAAAAGTAATTGTTTGACAAAACTTCTAACAGCTATCTACTTCGTACTTGAAAAGGTTGTTCTTTTCCTCCTTATCCTTTAGACAACGCTATCCTACTATTAGTGAGTAGGTAGCCTTATCGTTGGATGTTGAGGGACAATCGAAAGGACGTTGCAGTCACGAAGGAAATTATGGAGATGCTTTAGCAATTCTGTTTAGGGGACGAGATCATTTTCCTAAAGGCAACACCGTAGGGTCATCGAGGGACTATGATCTTTTTTATTTTTGCGGGACTTTGCTAAAGCATTCCTGCCTCATGACTGTTTTTTAAAGGCAACCAAAGTGGGCGTACCATAGAGGTGCTTGTGTGCAAGTGTGTTCAATTCAGTTATTTATCTTTAAACATTTAGGTGTTCTACCGTTTGTTTTCAGATCTTGTCATGCAATCCTAGTTAACATACATCTAAGCAGTTAATATATGTACAGGAATTTAAAGTGCGGGAATTATAGATCCTACGCGATTACAATGCTTCGGGGAGGAGATTTACATTTATACAGGGATAAAGGGGATAAAGCAGTGAAATATCCTAATTTTTATCTATTACATCTGGTGAACAGATATAATAAATAGTAAAAATACATAATTAAATAAACGCGCATGAAATAGAAAAGACGTCTAAAAAAATCCTAAAGAAAAGAAATCTTTTTGTTTTTTTATTTTATTTTGGGAAAATAATCTAAATCTTTTTTAATTTTAGTTTTTTGAGAAAATGTTAAGATTATTAAAATGATTAATTAATAAAATTAATTTAATAAGAAAAACTATCTTAATGTTTTTGTGGTTTTTGGATTGATTTTATGTCAAAGTAAAAAAGGTTTAACAAAGAAATAACAAAAAGAGAAACCAAAATAAAATATGAAGGAGTGGGGATCCTTCGATCCTGGGGGGAATCAAAGCTTCGATTCAGAATAAAAGGGCTGCCTTCGATCCTGAGGAAGGCGGTTTTCGACTTGGAGATAGTTGGAGTTTTAGATCCAGGAGGGATGGGTGTCCTTCGACCCAGGAGGAGATGATTGTCTTTCGATACAGGGGTGGATGCTATGAGGATAATGAATCTGCAAATGTATGCTGGTAAAAACGAAAGGCGTGACCTGGGTGCTAAGCCCAGGTCTTTTGATCCTACGCATTGTGGCCTCATTTATGCTGGATCTGCAATAGATGTTAGAAGTAAACGAAAAGCAATACGAACCTGGGTACCACACCCAGGCTCTTCGATCATGAATGAAAAATCGAATGACTATAATATGCAAAAAGGTATAGAATTTAATTCCTTACATTTCCCTTACCAACAGTGGTGTATTAGTATATGGGGATGGGCGTGGATTCGAATCTGATATTCTTTTGGAATGGAGATGCCAATCGAAGATGATGATCTGTGGCTCTGGGTGAGGAGATGTTTGCTTAGGAGTTAGGTGGACTCCTGGATGGCTTAGGAATAAGGATCTGGTCTTCGTTTGGGCTGGAGGTACCTACAAGAAAGTGTTTTGATTTGACCCTCCTGGGGGTTTCTATGAGTAATATGGCAGCATGATGCGTTCGTGTGCAAAAGTATATGTGCCTCTCTTTCGTTTGCTCTTTCGTCCCCTTTTGTTTCTTTCTATGTCCTCTCTTTCGTTCTTTCATCCCCCCCCTACACTGTATGCTTGCCCTTGTATTTATAGGAGTATGAAGGTGTAGTAACGGCCAGAGACAACCAATTAAATAGGATTTTAAGACCATGAGACAAGAACCAGACATATTAAAAGCATTCCCTTTTTGAAACGTTCATGTCTCTTTGGGAATCTTGGAATGAACTTGGACACTAGACTAATTCGAACACCCTCTTGTCATTTGAATATCCTTCTCCCAAACACCCCTCGAAGGGCATTTTTTGAAATGTCAATCGAAGGGTCTTGCCAAAATACCAATCGAAGGGTCTTACCAAAAGTCCAATCGAAGGTTCTGGCCATAAGTCCAATCGAAAGGTCTTGCCAAAAGGCCAATCGAAGGGTCTTGCCAAAAGTCCAATAGAAGGGTACCTGGTTAACATGCCTGTCGAAGCTGCCTTGCTTGAGATGCTAGATCGAAGGATTCTTTGCCATGCTAATCGAAAGGCTTGTCATGAGGCCAAACGAAAGGCCTTGTATCCATGCCAATCAAAGGCTTCTTTTGGAATGTAAATTGAAGGGCACTGTTGCCATGCCAATCGAAGACCTTTGTACATGCCAATCGAAGAGCGCTATGCAGATGCCAATCGAAAGGAATTTTAGAGATGCCAATCAAAATGAATTTTAAAGATGCCAATAGAAAGGAATTTTGGAGAGGTCAATCGAAAAGCACTTTGACCAACTTCAAAATTTGTTGTTTTTCTTCAAACAAGTGTATGTAACCACCCATGTAAGAGAAGATATTGTAAAAAATAAGAGGGAAAATTTTGGGGTACAATAGGAACCATGTCCAGGTTGTACTTGTATTGCTTTAAGAGAGCGTTAACTACATACACGAATCTAGAGATTCCCCACTTAAACTGTCTTGAAAGCAATGTATCATTAGTTTTTTATCATGAGCATAAGCATGCATTTTTCTGAAGTACATGTGTAAATGGTTCCTACGGAATATGAGTCCCTTATATTTTCTAAATTCAAGTACTTTGAGTTTTGGAGGGATTACTACATCCAAAACTAGACCCATTTCAATAGCATCGACGTCGAAAGCATCATAGCCATCCACAACCTTTAATCTTTCTTCAAGAGCATTATACTAATTGAGTGCCATATGATATTAAGCAACATTGGTATGGGAAGTCTTTTGAGGAACTTTGATTGATGTCTTCCAAGTCACGGTCTCCATACTACAGGTCTATGTAGTTATCCATGTTGTGCAGATTGTTGATTGGAATCTGCAAAGTATGGGATGCCCCTACTTTTTGAGGAGGTAGGACAAAGCCTTCGGCATTATCCTGGTTGATCTCTTGTTGACCAACAATTAACTTTAAATAACCTGATTTTGGTTCTTGTCTTGGGTTGTGACCGCTCGATACACCAATGGTTTAGGCTACTTCTTCAGAGGCTACCATAGGAATCTGATATTGTCTTTCTATCATGTTTTTCAAGGCTAGTAGAACTCAACTCATGTATCCTTTCATGGAGTCGATGTTTCCCTTCACTTGCTCCAAATCCTCTTGGAAATGGCTTGATTCTGCTCGATTTGTTCCATTACTTTCTTCTAATGAGCTCTTGTTTGACATGGAGGTCAGGAAGGTAGTGTTATTTTCCCAATGATTTAATTGCAGATTATATGAAAAAGTAAGTTTTTGTATGAAATATGATGTTTGTGTATGGATGAATGCGTATGGGTATGCTAAGATTCTAATTTATGTCATATTAACGTTGGATTTCCTTTTGTTACTATCATTTTTGCATGTATATTTTTCTGGTTTTGCTTTTTATTGGTGAGTATCCCAAAATAAATACACAATGAAATACTGAAACAAAAGTATTTTTATTGAATAATAACCATCCTTGAAAAAAGGGAAATACACTCTAAATACTGAAACAAATAATTAAGGGAAAATACTGAAAGGGAATACTGAATCAAATGTCAAGTACTGAAAGAAATAACAAAAGGTAAACTAAAATCTCCTAAGTTCACTTAGGAATTTCTTCCCTGAAACCGTGAGGAAATCTTTGACGTCCTTCAGAAGAGGGGCCATCACGGCTTCTACACCTCTCAAGCTTCTAATAATGTCACCAATGAGGTTGGTTTCTAAGAAGGAAAGCCTTGCATGCTTGTCTTTGTACCTCAGATACTCCATGTAAAGTGTCGGGATTATGATCTTGTTATTTTCTCCCGCTTGAGCAATATTCATATATTCTTATTCTTAATATATCTTTTCAACCCTCATCTCCTTATAGCGTTCCATTTGAATGAAGAAATCTTTTCGGAGGCCTTCAAGCTCTTGGAAAATTTGTTCATATTCTCATGTCTTTCAGGCGAGAAGTCTATTTGCCCTCATCTTCTTAAGGTGTTCTTCTACCTCTGACTCTTGGCTGTCCCGGAGATGCGTAATTGAAGTTTTTGATTTGATCTCCTAAGTCTTGATCATTTTCTTCTAATCCTTGGATTTGGATCTTCAAATCCTCTTCCATCTCACTCTTGTCTTGCATATCCTTATCGTGCCATCTTTTTAGTCTTCCAATTTCTCTAGTAGCATCATCCAAACGTTGGTTATGGGAGTCAAGATTGAAAGTAGATCTCAAAAACCCTTCATTCGAACATTTTCTCTTAAGCCTCTCCTTTTCAAATAATTCACGGTCTTTCTAAATTGTTTGATATTTCATCTCAAGCTCTTATTGTAACTTGTTCTTCTTGTAAGTAAGGTCATAAAGCTCATTCTCTAGATACTTCTTTCCCCTTTGTGCTTTCTCGAGGTCATCTTTTAGTTTCTCTATTTCCTCCACTAACATTGGAAGAGGATCTAGCACATGTGGTGTGTATGTCAAATGGTCGCTTGATAATTCAGACTCTCTCCAAAACCCATTGAGTATATGGTTCCTTTTATATAACATTCTTCCTTCCAAATTCAACACCTTTCTTGTAGACTCTACTCCGATCTTGGATGATCTTTGCAAGTAACTCGAGGTCGTTCTTACCCATATCATAAAGAACCAATGGTGGAATCTGATCGTTAGAAGGTTTATTATCCAAAGGGTACCCAAGTTGACGTAAAGCCAAAGTGGGGTTATTTTTTATACATCCTCTTGTTCCAATCAGGGGAACATTTGGAAATTCACCGCAATTATAGACAATTTCTCCTATGTTCAACTTCCTAGAATACCACAAACCGAATATGCACTGAGAGCCCTTAACTTTTGGGACCATTGATTCCTAGTCAGATCTTTAACCATATAGTCCTCCTTGTAGAGGGGGGTAATGAGCCAAGAAAAAAGCAGAGGAGTGCAACAATTTAGGACACCTATCTCTTTCTCTTAATGGGCATGAAGGGAGTAATAAACATCAACAAGTAAGGTAGGAGTAAGATTCACATTCAAAACTTTTACGACCCAAAACAAATTAATGGTCGTAGCATCAATATAGTCTATAGTATTGGAAATAAAACCAAACCAAAAATAAGTAGTGCCAAGCAATCTACACAAGCTTCCCATTCTTTCTTATCAACAAAAGAAAGAGCCTTGGACTCCAAGTACTATTTTTTAATACCTTTAACTTAACCATCTTTTTTGTAATTGAGTAGTAAGTCAGTGAAGGGTATCCTTAACTCCTTAGACAAGTATTAGACCTTAATAGTATTTCCAATCCTTATGTAAACTGCATCTTTGATTTTAGATAATCCCAAAATCTTATCAAATTCCTCCAAAGTAGGTGCCAACTAAAAATTCTAGAAAGTGAAAGATCTGAGCGGAGGGTCATAGAACTTAGCTAGGGAAGTAACTGCTTCCACTTGTACAATCACCTTTGTGAGCTCAATGATATCTCCATAACATCGTACAAACAAATTCATAGCTCTTTCAGGAAGTTTCCCTCTGATTATTTTCATATTCTTCATATCAGGCATAAGAGCACTAACACTGATAATTTGTTTCTTGTTGGTATTCATTTTTAAGATACTCACCAAAAACTTTTGATTATTTTTTCTTATGAATCCTGTGAATAAGACAAAACAAAATGAAAAAATAATGAATATCTTGAAATGCAATGATGTATGCATGCATGGTGATGTAACATGGTAGTGGGATTGTGAAAAGTATCCTTAGTAGGTAGGTTCCTAGTTTCATCCTACGGATATTCTACCCTTCCCATAAGAGTGGTTTCCTTAAGGGTATCATGGATAATACTAGAGGGAAAGGCACAAGAGCCTCCCTTAAGCAGAGCCTCTTTGTAGACTGAGACTTTCGTCTCTTAGGTCGTACAAGGTCTCATCATGAGATTTTGTTTTGGGGTTATACAAAGAGTCATTGGCTAAATCCATAAGTCCTATCTTCAAGAGATTCTAGCCCTCTAAAATATGTTTCTTGGAACTCAACCAACTCTAGGAGAATGCGTCACAAAAATTCATAGGGATGTTAAACCCCTTTGGCCAATAGACAATCCTTCTTCTAAGGTTTGATACTCATATGAGTTTAAATCCCCCCAACAATAAAATAATATGATAAAAATGATAATATGAATAAACAAATAAATAAACAAATATGGAAACAAAAAAATACCAAAAATAAAAAGAAACCCAAGAAACCCTATACCTAAAAGCAGGGGTGAACTCTAAACCATAATGTTGTATCTCCGACATAGTCACCAGCTGTCGTAACTGGTAAAAAATAAGAGAGTCCTCACCACTACTTTTTGTCCTAATAATGGGAAAATAAAAGATAACCATAATTTTGTCAAAGATTCTAAATTTGTGAGTAAGTTAGATAAAAGGAAGGTGTTAGACACCCTTTATCTCCCTTGTTCTCAAGGGGTTCCACTTACAGGTTTCGGGGTAAATCAGGAATTTCTACTTAATTGCGTTGGTTCCATATACTTAAGAAAATGTTTAATATTTTTAGTTAAGGGACTCACCTTGGTTTTAGCCGTGTGCCTACGTATCTACTTGCGAAGAATCAAAGTCTAATTTCATAGTTCGTAATGTTTGGTTAGTTTTTTTTATGGATTGTGGAAATGCTTTAGAACTATCCTTGAACCTTGTATGAGTTTGAAAATAGTGTATTCGTAGACGAAGTTCACAGTTAATATAGAAAATATATCCACAATCTTTTTTGAAAATAAAGTTGAATTTGAAATTAAGTTAGTAAAAAAATGATGTTAAAGTTTGATTTATTAGCTGTCTTAGAATGCATGATGAAGTTTGAAAAATGATAAGTTTGAAAGACACACAATTGTTTAATGAATTGATAAAAAAAGTTAGTATTTTGAAAATAGAAAATAAATAATTATCCTCTTATTATTAGAAATATATTAAATACTTTTAATAATAATCCTGTATTTATTTATAAAAATGATTTTTATGATAAATGCAAAAATTATTTTAATGCAACATCATAGAAAAAATTATATCAGAACAAAATTAGTTATTATATATTAAATAAAAGTTAAACAAAATAAAACAAATCAATAAAGTAAATCAAGTATTTAAAAAAAATATTTAAATTAAAATAGGAGGTGTATTTCTAATTCAGGTAGTAAAACAGGCGGTGTTGTTAGTAAGGGCCTAAGCCCATTTTTGTTTTGAGTCTAGTATGCAGGGGGTGTTATTTCAGTTGGGAGAAGTAAATTGGGTGTACGAATAGAAACTGGCTAGGCCCATATAACTTTGTTTGGTCCGTTAGCAATTTGTGAGAGGGTGTACGATGTTAAGGTGAGCCGAGATCATAAGGGCGTTTTATCTGAATCAAAGAGCCACCAGAGGCCAGCTCTGGAGCATTGATACTGAGTAAAACAAACGAAAGGTGAGATGTAAGTTTGACTAGAGAGTGTGACACCCCAAATAATCCGATTATTAAATAATTAGAATTTTTAATTATTAATTTAATTGGAAATTTAATTATTGGTATTTTTGGATTATTGGAATTAATTTAATTAATTAAAGGAAAGAAGTATTGGTGGTGTGAAGAGTGATTAGAGGGTGTGAGGGGTAAAATACTCTACTCTTACTAATTACTAATTTAATTATTTTATTGGAATAATAAAAGGAGTATTAAAAGGAAAAAGAAGAGAAAGAGAGTTATTTTGGAATATTCATCATACGTGCATTTGAGAAGAGGAAAAAGAAGGAGAAAACCGGAAGCGTTAAAATTCGAAGAACCCACAAGGTAAGGGGTGATTTCGATTAGTTAATTCGTATTATCGGTTTAGATATTCAATAGTACGGATCATAGTATGTTAGGGAATCCCGGTTTGGAATTCTAGGGTTCCGTATAATTGTCCCTATTGCGTCGAATTGTAGGTTGAAAACCATTAGGGTGTCAGATGATAAAAAGGAATGATGAAATAATGTTGTTTGATGTTATAATGGTGCAAAATGGATGTGTTTTGGTGTTTCTCATGTTGCAATTCATATGGGTATGTTTGGAATTGGTTTAGAATGAATAAATGCTGTCAAAAGTGTAGAATTTGACTCGGCAGGTCGTGGGAACCGGTTCCCAGTGGGGAGGAACCGGGTTCCACTGTGTGAATTTATAAAAACTGGCAAAAATGCACGTAGGAACCGGTTCCTGTATAGGTAGGAACCGGGTTCCCATATATTTTTCCAAAAGCGTGATTTTTGAACTTCTCAGGAACCGGTTCCTGCATATGTAGGCATCCAAACCAAGCATATCTTCGTAAGACCAAGCAAAGATCTCCATGTAGTCATGTAGCATCTGGATCAATCGTTGCTTCATGCTGAGCTCTAGATTGGCACCAATCTTGACTTCTTTTCTATCTGTCTCAGTACCCAGGTTCACTGTTTCCACCGGCTCTTCATGTGGTTGAATAGCCCTCTCTTCCTGGAGTAGCAGTCTTGCGATTTCACCAGGCACTTCGCAATCATCTTCACCTTCGTCTTCAGCCAAGTTGATCGGATTCTCGAAGTCATAACTGGTGGTAGCAGAGCCGTTACCAGTGAGATCCAGAGTGGATTAAAACTTGTATAGGTGAGTGTGTGTAAATATAGCTGTTTTGCAATATATATAACACAGAAAGAAAAAGAGCACAAGATTTGAAATGCAGCAAACGTCCAATGTTTTGATTAATGATATATGGAAATGTAATACAAAAAGCCCTCACAAATGGAGCTACGATGCCCCGGGTAGGACACCGAGCCAATAAAAGTTTCAACATATTGTTTTGGTACAAATTGAAAATCAAAAGAGTTAATTACTGCGTGACAAATGTAATAGGTGTAAAATCCTTTGCCGTCCAGTTGCTTGGTCCGTTGTTGGTGGTTGGATAGATCCAACTGTCAAATTCTGGTTCCTCCACATCCTCCTCAATAGCATTCACCCTTTGATTGGTTATGAACACCGGAGCCTTTCTGGTCCTCTCTTTGCGAACAGCCCTCTGAGCCTCTGCAGTGAAGCCCAGCCCATACTTGTCGTTCTTTTGAGTGAAGTCAGGAAGCTGACCCTAGTTTGCGCATTTGCCTTTCTCGATTACAGCCCGGGCATCCTTCAAGGACGCCATCTTCAATGGAAAGTCTTCTTCAACCACTGTTTCAGCTGATGCCAATATTGGAGGAACCTCCTCAAAATGTTGAAAGGGGGTTTCAATAAACTCCCCGTCCATCTCGATATACCAGAATGAATTCATGTGACTAACCATGTATTCCTCCTCACCCTGCACAGTAACAATCTTCCCTTTGACAGGGTATTTGAGCTTCTGGTGTAAAGTGGATGTTACCTCCCCAGCCTTGTGAATCCAGGGTCGACCCAACAAGCAAGAATAAGATGGACGAATATCCATTACATAGAAAGTTGAATCGAAGACTTGGGAACCCACACGAATAGGAATGTCTACCTCACCGTGCACCATCCTCTTAGAACCGTCGAAGGCTCTAACAATGATGTTACTAGGTTTCAATTCCAGGCCCTCGCAATCTAAACGGTCCAAGGCCTTCTTGGGCAGAACATTCAGGGAAGAACCGGTATCCACCAACACGTGTGCAAGAGTAGTGCCCCTGCACTCTATAGAGACGTGCAGGGCATCATTGTGATTTTTCCCTTTGGCGGTGAGGTCAGCATCCGAGAACCCCAAACCATTGTCAGCTGTCAAATTGAAATGAAATCAGGGCCTTTGCATGGGCCTCTGAGCATAGCAGTAATGATAGCATGGAGATCTTGGAGGGGGTATGCCCCAATTGTTCAACGACATTAAAGTCACTCTTCTCAATGATTTTAAGGATTTCCTCTATCTCTTGTTGAGAGGCTTCAACAGCAGTCTTTTTTGGTGCCTCCGCCCTGGCAGGCAAATCGGTAGCAACTTCTTTGCCCCGAGCATCAGAGGACTCGGCGGCAGTAGTAGACACAGGAACTTGATTTGAAACATGCACACTTACGGGTGTGATGATGAGAGGTGTTCGGATAACTGGTGGTGCAATGTCAGGCGAGAAGAGCCTGCCACTGCGGGTAACTTTTGCGGGACCAGTGATGTTACTGATACTGGTACTGGTGTTGAACTCCTGCTTCACTCCAAGCACATACACATCTGCCCCATAATGCCATGGGACAGCCTTGTCAGATTCATAGGGGAGAGGCCCCGGAACAGTAATGGTAATGGGTGCAACAGACATAATTTGGACTGGCTTCCTTGGGGGAGCTTTGGTAGGATTGTTGAAAATTGTGACGACAGATACTTCTTCGGCGGAAACAAACGGAACAGCAGTTTTCTTGAACATAATTTCTTTGCTATCCATCAGGCTTTGGATGCCTGATTTCAGCAGCGGACAACCGGTAGGGATAACAACACACAGGAGGAAACCCTTACTACAACGCGGAAATAAACCGGCTAGTAGTAGGTTCCTCTTAACAGTCAATATAGGGGTAGCAACATCATTCACCGAAACAACATACAAATCTTCCTCAATGGCATTTACTCTATGTTGGGGCATAGGAGCAGTTACAACATTTGGCCTCTCAGGCGCCTCAAACTGAATTTCCTTTGCATGGATAAGGTCTTGCACCTTATTTCTCAAGGCCCAGCAATCATCAGTAGTGTGCCCGGGGCTATCAGAATGATAAGCACAACGGGCATTTGGGTTATACTTAGGAGATGCAGTATTCACGACCTTTGGAGCCTCTTTGGTGGTCACCAAGTTAGTTGATAACAGTTGCGGTAAGATTTGTGATAAGGTCATACTCAGCCGAGTATACTGTCTCTTGGGCCTTTCACCTCTTTGTTGATTGTACTGCTGAGGAGCAGCAACAGGTTTTGAAATGACCAAGGCATTGACGGCTTGGCGGCTCTCAGGCTTGACTTGTCTTCTAGAACCATAGACGGCACTAGCCTCCTTCTTGAAAGGCTTTTTCTCAACACTTGCAGCGGCACTCTTCTGAATCTTCCCTGACTTGATGCCAGCTTCTACTCTCTCGCCCGTTAAGATCAAATCGGTAAACCCCGCGGAAGATTTACCAATCAGATGATTGAAAAATGGACCAGACAAGGTCCCTAGAAACATGTCAACCAATTCGCGATCAGTCAAAGGAGGCTGCACCCTGCCAGCCAAATCTCTCCATTTTTGTGCGTATTCTTTGAACCCTTCGCCTATTCCCAGAGACATACCCTGAAGTTGGGTACGTGTGGGAGCAAGGTCAGAATTGTATTGATATTGTTTGTAAAAAGCGGTGGCCAAGTCTTCCCAGTTTCGGACGCTGGTTCCCTCTAGCTGATAGAACCACTCCAATTGGGCCCCAGAAAGGTTGTCTTGAAAGAAATGAATCCAAAGATTCTTATCTGCCGTATATGGTTGGATCTTCCTCACGTAGGACCTGAGATGCATTTTTGGACAGGACAGCCCGTCATACCTCACAAACACCGGCACTTTGAACTTTGGAGGAATCACAATCCCTACAACCAAACCCAAGTCTTCGAAGTCTAAACCCGGAACTCTCTGCAGCTCCATGGCTGCCAACCTGTCTTCTAAACCTTTGTACTTATCATCAGCCGGAGGGTATTGTTGATCAGAGTAGTCTTCATCCTCTTCAGCCTCCTCTTCTTCCACATCAGACTCGGAAGGTACTGCAGCCGCACCCCCTTTACTGGTCCCTTCATCAGAAGTAGGAGGAAATTCAAGCACTCTTCGGGCCTCTCCTTCAAACCTTCTCCATAAAGTAGCCACCCCGATTCTCTTTTTCTTCTTCTTCACTGGGTATTTGTTCCCTATTAGGGTCTTGAGATCCTCCTGACCTTTAGCCAAGGTCATCAGGAGTTGCTGGAATTATGCATTTTGAGCTTGCAAGTCTTTTACTGTTTGCTCGAGATCCATCCTACTAAAATAAACAGCAGAAAGATAAGGTAACCTGTTGAAGAGACATGTTTATGCACATGATGAATGGTATGCTTATGTATGCAATGCATTCAAGGATTTAGAACGTTCAAAATTGTTGCAGACAAAAAAGAACGCACGTCATATTAATAAGAAGAAATTTGTTAGTACATAAATGCCCCATGGGCCAAATATTACAAAAACAACTTCTCAAGGTAAAAAGACATTGCGCATCCTCTTTGGTGCGATGTAGGTGTTGAGGGCCTCTTGCTCATGGAGTCGGCGGGTGAGCTCCAGAACCTTCTTCTCGCTAGCGTAGAAGCTGGCTTCAAAAGTATCCTTTTCTTCCTTGAGTTAGATCCAACTCTTCTGCATTTCCTCCCACGATGTAGGCATGTCAGGATGTAGGATGGTGTAGGGAACCTCTCCTTCCTTGACGGGCTCTTTAATCACAGGGAGAACATGAGGATAAGGCATCATTAGACTCTAGGCTCGGGCTCGTACCCACTTGAGACAAGGCTCAAGAGGGATGGAGTTCTTGTGTCCCAGTGTCTTGCTGTCAACCTTGTTGGGCCTCCCCCAAGCTCTGATGAATCTTTGGCGAAGTCCTTGCGCATCGTTGTCGAAGTCAAAAACTAGGTCAGGAATCAACATGTCGTGAGGGCCATCTTTTCGTGCATATCCAAATTGCCTCAAAGCTAGGCAAGGGTTGTAGGTGATACCTCCTCTGATTCCAAGTAAAGGAACATTAAGAAACTCTCCACAACGATCGATGATGATGACATTTTCTCTGGACCGAGAACACCAATGTACATCAGAGTGAGTAAGAGTCATCAACCGTTGGGACCGCCTTGAGCCTTGGTCATTCTTCAAGACAGATTGTGGAAGGTGCGAAATAAACCACCTTGCAAGGAGAGGAGTACAGCACATGAGAACACCCCTCTTTCTCATTGTTCGAGTGTAAAATGAGTGAAGAATGTCCCCAAGCAATGTTGGTATTGGATTTCTGGACAAGAAGATTTTGACGGCGTTGACATCTACCAATTGGTCAGAATTTGGGAACAAGACCAACCCATAGATAAGGAGTGCCACAATCTCTCAAAGGCTTGTAAGTCCAATGAATTCCAACATTCTTGTGCCTTCTCAAACAAGAATTTTGCTAAGAATCCTTTGACGCTGCTTCTAGTTTCCCAATGCCCCTTGATGTCAGAAGGCTGTAGATGTAATTCTCGAGCAACATCTTCCGGCTTTGGTTCCTTTTCCGTACCGTTGAAAGGTAATTGATTGAGGATAGGAATTCTCAGGAGTTGAGAAAATTCCTCCCAAGTGGGAACCAACTGGTAGTCGGGGAAAGTGAAACAGTGATGAAGAGGGTCAAAGAACTGGAATAGCACTTTCATCATGTCTTCTTCAATGTTGGTGTTGACTAAGCTGAGCAGTCTACCATGTCTTTCACTGAAGGATGAGCTTTCCGGAATTCTTGAGGTGAGCTCCTTGAGTTGAGGAGAGATTCTCACAAGGTTAACTTGGATGGTTTTTCTGCGAGGAATTTCCATGACCTACAAAACAAGAACAAAGATGAAGATCTAAACCCTTGAAATGGTTAGTGAATGCATATGATGCTTTATGATGTTCATGATGTATGCACAAACATATGTACAAGCAAATCACACCAAACCCTAGTTTCAGGCTTGCATGGGGTTTCATAGGTAAGTACCCTCTTGAGTGTAGTTGGCTTAAAAACCTGTCCTATAAATAGTAACCGGGTTCTAAGGAGCTCAATATCATTGGATTGTTTTCATCGTTCATTGTTTTGGTTTAGCCACTTAACTAGCGACCAAAATATTCCAAGAAAACAACCCTCAATGAGTGTAGTATCGAGTATCTACCAACTTCGGACTGCACCAAAGCCGGTCATCTCACTACCCCTAATAAAAGGCCAAGATGGTCAAGTAAGGTTCTAGGTCATTAGTGCTTAGTGACATCACTCAGCGGCCCCGTACTCTCCTTGATTGAACTCAAGGGTTACCGGTACTCACAAATATGTCGCACTAATATAGCTATTGCTTCGACCGTGTCGGTATATCCTGCACAGTTTCCACAACGTATTGCTATCTATGAATGTTTCCCAAAATCTGGGTGTAGGATTGCAAACCCAAACAAGAGAGCCAAGATGTAAAGCAATCAAATCAAACAATTTAGTCATGCAAGAGGGTGATCTAAGCCATAAGGTTACTCCACTTTAAAAATTTCCCAGCAGAGTCGCCAGTTCTGTGATACGGTGGGAGAACTGACTATGGTTTTGCGTTTGTTTTTGCAAATGTTTCGGTTGAGCAAGAGTCGCCACCGACTTTTTATTTTATCCTAAGGAAAGTTTAAAAAGCACAGCAAAAACCTTTGAGACGTTTTCTTGGGTTCGGGGAGTAGATTATAGAAAGGGAAGGTATTAGCACCCTTTCTATCCATGGTTATCCATGGACTCTTAGTTACTTGCTTAGATCAACTTGCCTTGACTTTCAATTGTTTGAAATGGTGCTTTGTGTGTGTGGGTTTGAAAAATGTTTTGAAAAGAAGCCAATGTGGTGGCAACCTTTGTAATGATCCATGTTGGGATGTATACAAAGGTGTATGTATTTTGAAAAGGTTTTCATGGTTTTTGAAATTTGTTTTGAAATTGTAGTGATGTGTGGTTTTTAGAAAATAGACAAGTGTTTTGTTTCGCAAGTTTGATTCAAGTAACTAAGAGGTTATCTACTCCTAAATTTCTCAAAGATTATTGCTATGTTTTAAACCTTTTTAATAAGTTTGTTCCACCATTGCATTTGATGGAAAATCTTATGTTAGGATGTGAAAGGGACGGGCGCGGGTCATCGTTTAGACCATAATTGCAATGGTGCTAAGTATCTTTGGGCAATTTTCCTTTAAGGGACTTGATCATTTTTTAGGTAACTTTCGAAAGCGTCAACGAGGGACTATGATCATTTGAATTGTTTTGTTTTGGCCCAATGATACCTTAGCATGCAATATGGCCCATTTATTGAAGGCAACAAGTGGAATACCCTATGGGTGCAAGTGTGATTAGTGTTGTCCATTTTCATGCTTGTTTATCTTTGAAATTAGGTCAAACTATTTTTGTTGTTTTTGTTTGCATACAAACCCTAATTCTAACATGGTATAATTAGAAAGCATTAAAGTGTGAAAATTAAAGTTCCTAAGCTATTACAACACAATATGGGAAGGGGGGTACAAATGTTCAAATGGGGATTTTGACAAGGAATTTAAACCTAGCTATTACATCAATTTGGAATTATTTACAAGATATTTAATTGCACAAATTAAATGGAAATAAAATAAATATGCAAGATGCCAAAAATATTTTTTATGTATATGAAAAAAAAGTATTTTTATATGTCAAATAAACAAAATAAAAAGTATTATTTTTTTGGAGTTTTTATGTTTAGGGCAAAACCCTAATTTTATTAAGTAAATGTATTAATTCTTAATATATACAATATTTAATAATTATGTGCAAAAATAAAATAAAAATGAAGTATATTTATAAAAAGGTATTTTTAATGTCAAATATTAATAAAATAAAAATGTATGTATTTTTGTATTTTTACCTAAATATTCTAATAAATATAGATGTATTATTATTATTTACTAAATATATATTATATGTGCAAAAATAATAATGTTTAATATTTATAAAAAAAAGTATATTTTATATCAAATATTTTCAGAAGATAAAATAAAATAAAAATGGAATAAAAATGTGTTTGCACTATTTTTAGTATTTTTAGTAAAAAAGTATATCTATTTATTTATTTATGCACAAATACTCATTCAAACAAATAAATGCCTAATAAATATGAAAATGGTGTAAAAAATATTTTTTATATTTTTAATATGATTAGAAAAAATAAATAAGTCAGAACAAAAAAGAAAAAGTCAAAAAAAACATAAAAATAAACAAAATGGGCTTAGGGGGTGTGAAAGTAAAAACAGGGTGCAAAAAGAAATGTGAAACAGGCCCAGCCCAAAGGACCTTCTTCAACCTCCAGACTGTTTGAATCAAGAACAAAGCGCGCATTTTCTATCTCCCAATTCCTGAACTTTCAAGCAAAACTCACAACATGAAAAATGTAGGGCATTAAGAGACGAATCCAGACATATAAAGAACTTGACTTAACTCTCTAAGATGAGAGAGAATTTCTTCTCCCCCAATTCCTGACCTAGTTTTTGTTCCATGTTCAGACATCAGATTCTCACAGCACACGTAACATAAATGAAAACTAACTACATGGGCATGTTCAGGGCTATGAATGTGACATATTTTCTTCACAAACCTAAAGCTAACAATGCCTGGATAGAGAGATACGAATTCATGAACTTACCTGTTCAGTTGAAGTTGTATCTGATGATTGAGGTACTTTCAGTGCAAGGTGATGATTGGTACAGCTTCCTTGAGGTCCAGGGATGCTATTCCAAGCTTTACTTTGCTTTGAAACTAGCTGAATCGTGTTATGGAACTTCAACTGCAAAACAAGAAAATGAAAATGGCCAAACTGATTAGAGGAGTTACAGTCCACTTCTCATGCTTTGGATAGTTTGCATTGATGGTAGGGAAGGTGTTTGAACTGGTTTGGGCAAGAATGCACAATGGAAATGAGTTGTGGGGTTCAATCTGCAGCAGGCCCTGTTTTTGTGCAGTTCAATGGTGATTTTGTGAATGAGAGTGTTTGGGACATGGTTGGCTCGTGTTCTAGCTCAGAATGGATGTTTTGAATGTGTTTGATAAATTTGCTTAAGGCTTCCTTTGCTGAGATGAAAGTTGTTGTACAAAATGCAATATCTCTTACACTTTAAGCAACAAATGGCCAAGTTGAGTTTCTAGCTTGTACAGGCCCCCCTAATGTGCTGCATAATTCAGTCTTGATCAGTGCAATTAGTCCATAAACTTGTGCCAAATAGATTTCAAATGTACTTGCTTGGATTTGCAAATTGACATAAAGTGAAACTTTTCTAAAATGGCTATTTTACTTTTTCTATTTATGGCTTAGTTCATCATGTAATGCTTAAACTCATAAAACAAAGCCTTGGCACAATGAGTTTGCATTAAATTTATGAGTGTAAATGAGACTTAGGGCCTGTAATCAAGGAAAGTAAGCTGAGTTCAAAATTGCACAAATGTATGAACATGTAACTTGGCCAAATCAAAAGTGAGTTTTTCCCAACTTGCCAAATTCGATTCTCCCTAACCATGAGGTTGTTTGATGAGTTCTTGGACATTTTGGAAAGCTTGGAATGTGTACTACAATCCATCTTTGAAGTGCAAATTGAAATTCCAAGTGGAAGCATGTGAAAAATGGTCTTGAAGTTAGGTAAAAACCTTGCCTAAAATAGGTCAAATTTTCTCTAAGTTAAGAATGGTTTGGTACCCTTGTTCCAAAAATTGTAACTTGAGCTACAAGCTTCTTTTGAGGAAACTTTGTGAATCAAAGTTGTAGATTTTGCAATAGGCTACAACTTTCATGTTTTGACTTTTGCTTTAATCCAAATGAATCTTGGTGAGAAAGTGGGACAAAGTTAGGAAAAAATTAGGGTTTTTCATAACTTAGAAAAATTCTAAGTTATGAAAAATCCTCATTTCAAACCCTAATTTGCAATTCTTGATTTCTTGATGAACAAGTTTCATGATTTGGCATGTTTTGATGAAAAATGAATCTTGACACTTGATTTTGACCAAAAAGTCAAAGTTTGACTTTTCAGTATACAGTCAAAATTGATCAATTGACTGGGAAATTCAACTGTCAATCTTGTGCATTTGAGATCTTTTGAACTTGTTGAGTATGTCAAGACAATTCCATGGGGTCCTTGAGTCCATATGTGAGTTTGGTTTGCCATTGGCTAGGTCAAACAGTCAAAAATTGCCTTTGTGCAGTCAAAACCCTAAAAATGACCATTTTTCCCTTTTGGTGATCTGATCAAATTTCTTGTGGAATTGTGATCCAAACTTGATCAAATGGTCCATGTGAGTTCATAATGTTGATGTGGGTCAATTTTCATGAAGTTTGACTGTCAATTGGCCACAGTTGACTTTTTCCCCAATACAGTTGATTCCTAGGTCAACTGTCCAATTAACTGGGCAAAATTTGGAATCAAGACTTGAAACTTGGTATGGATAAACTTGGGAGTCCAACATGAAGCATGAAAGTCATCTTAGGCATTTTAGGTCAAAATATCTTTGTGCAAACACAAACCCTAATTTGGGTCAACAGTGCAAGGAGAAGTCTTGAGCAGAGGAAACCCTAACGGAATCTTGAGCTCCAAGGGTTTTGTGATGAGAAAATGTTGAGGAAATGGGAGGGCAAATTTTGGGGTACAACAGCGTGCATATGCATTGTTTTGGTGAAGTTAATTCCCATTGTGTGGAATTTGACTTGTATTATCGTTAACCGATACCCGGGTGATGATGGGTGGTTAGGCTGGATTCGTGTCCGGGTGTTTATGGACGAATTGATGGTTGTTGTATCCAGTTGATGATGGATCAGTGTTGGGTGACTTGGTCACGTGTTGGTACCACATGCATTGTGTCTGCATTTGTGTTTTCATGGAATTGTAATATGTTAGGATGTCTTCCAGTGTTACAATTCTTTGGTTGATTATTGATTTGTGCATAATGACTTGTATGATTGGAACTGCGTGTTGAATCTGAATTTATGCTAAAATGGGTGAAATAATATGCTTGTGATATAATGTTGATTGAGAAGCTTATAATGAATGTTAATTATGAGAAATCTCACCCTTACTTTAACAATTTCAGATTAAAGTTAGCAGCTCAGGAGTTGGTGAGGATGGCTCTAGAGCTATGTTACTTTAAGTCCGCGTGTCAGTGTCGTGCTCTGATAGGTTGTAACACTAGGGAATGTTTAGTTTAGGAATTAGTTATTATTCAATTCTTTCTTTGAATTTCATTGGGAATAATTATGTTTTGGTTTATTCCATTTTGGTTATGGTACTTTTCCGCTGTGTAAGACATGGTCTTAATTTGATTGAATTATTTGAATAATGACCCTCAGTGTAACACGACTACTGTTTTATTGGAAGTTTTATTTATTTCATAATTGTGACATCCCTTGTTCCGTGTTAACTCTGATGGAATATGTCTTTAATCATTGATATAATTAATATTATTCGGGGTATTTTAGAAGGGGTGTTACAATAGTGGTATCATAGCATAGTCGGTCTTGTCTTGTGTCGTTATCCCTTTTGTATGCGACTAGTGTAAGATGACACTGTCGATACTTGTGTGTTGATGAGGTTGTTTTGTAATGTTACGAAACAATGGCCGAAAGAGGTAACAGAAGAAACGACGATGCTATTGCTGAAGCATTGGGAATGTTGGCTGGAGTACTCGGAGGGAACCAGCAGGGAGCTGTGATTGGTGCTGACCAACAGTTGGGGAAATTTCAGAGGAATAATCCTCCGTTTTTCAAGGTGCACATGATCCCGAAGGTGCTCAGAAGTGGTTGAAGGAGATCGAGAGGATCTTCAAAGTAATTGACTGTGCTGAAGGGTTGAAGGTGAGATACGGAACTCACATGTTAGCAGAGGAAGCTGATGACTTGTGGGTTGCTACCAGAACTGAAATGGAAGAAGATGGTATTGTGTTGACTTGGGATGTGTTCAGGAGGGCTTTTTTGAGGAGGTACTTTCCTGAGGAAATCAGAGGCAAGAAGGAGATTGAGTTTCTGGAACTCAAGCAGGGTAACAAGACTGTCAGTGAGTATGCTTCGAAGTTTACTGAGTTAGCAAAGTATTATGCTCATTATACTAACGATGCAGATGGAGAATTTTCCAAATGTATCAAGTTTGAGAATGGTCTTCGTGATGAGATTAAGCAGGGTATTCGGTATCAGCGTATCCGAAGATTTCCTGATCTGGTTGACTGTAGTAGGATTTTAGAGGAGGATCTTGCTAGCACTAAGTTGAATGCTCGAGGGTATGTTGATAGGAAGGGTAAGCAACAGATGGATCGTGGTAAGCCTTATGATAGAAGTAATCAGAGACCCAGTGGTTGGAAGAAGTTTGGTGGAGGAGATTCTAGTTCTTCCATTAAGTGCTACAAGTGTGGTGAGACAGGACATCGTATGGTGGGTTGCAAAAGTAATGATAAGAAGTGTTTCAAGTGTGGGAAACTCGGCCATGTGGCCAATGATTGTAGAGTAAGAGTGGTGACTTGTTACAACTGTGGTGAAGAAGGTCATACTCGTCCTCAATGTACAAAACCCAACAAGGAGCAAGCTGGTGGTAAAGTGTTTGCATTGTCTGGGTCAGAGACTAAGCCAGATGATCGGCTGATTAAAGGTACATGTTTTATTAATGACATACCTTTGATTGTGATTATTGATACTGGAGCTACGCATTCTTTTATTGCTTTGGATTGTGCTAAAAGATTGAATTTGGAAATTTCTAATATGGATGGAAGTATGGTTATTTATACTCCTGCGTCGGGTTCAATGACTACTTCATATGTTTGTAGGAATTGTCCTATTGTGATTTTTGGTAGGGGTTTCGGTATGGATTTAGTGTGCCTACCGTTAGAACAACTTGATATCATCCTTGGAATGAACTGGTTGGAATTCAACCAGGTTCATATCAACTGTTTTGTGAAGACGGTTATTTTTCCTGAAGAGGTTGGTGTCGAAGATGTGACTATGTCGGTTAAACAGATGAACCTAGCTGTGAAAGATAATGTTGTGGTATTTATGTTGTATTCTGCAATAGAAGCGGAGGGAAAAGCAAAGAGTGATGGATTGCCAGTGGTGAATGAATTTCCAGAGGTGTTTCCGGAAGACGTTAGTGAATTGCCACCTGAGAGGGAGGTAGAATTTACTATAGATTTGATTCCTGGAACTAGTCCGGTGTCGATGGCGCCTTACCGTATGTCGGCATCTGAATTAGCGGAGTTAAAGAAACAGTTGGAGGAGTTACTTGAGAAGGAGTTTATTCGTCCGAGTGTTTCGTCGTGGGGTGCTCCGGTGTTGTTGGTTAAGAAGAAAGAAGGTTCAATGAGATTATGTGTTGATTACAGACAGCTGAATAAAGTTACAATCAAGAATCGGTATCCTTTGCCGAGGATCGATGATTTGATGGATAAACTAGTTGGAGCTTGTGTATTTAGTAAGATTGATCTGAGATCTGGATATCATCAGATTCGTGTGAAGTCGGAAGATATTCAGAAAACTGCATTTAGAACGAGGTATGGACATTACGAGTATTCTGTTATGCCGTTTGGAGTTACTAATGCACCTGGTGTTTTCATGGAGTATATGAAAAGGATATTTCATCCGTATCTTGATAAGTTTGTGGTGGTGTTCATTGATGATATTCTATTTTATTCGAAGAGAGATGAAGAGCATGCAGAATATCTCAGAGTTGTGTTGGAATTGTTGAAAGAGAAGAAGCTTTATGCGAAGTTGTCCAAGTGTGAATTCTGGTTAAGTGAAGTAAGTTTTCTTGGCCATGTAATTTCCAAGAATGGAATTATTGTGGATCCTACGAAGGTAGAAGCAGTATCTCAGTGGGAAGCACCGAAGAATGCTTCTGAGATCTGTAGTTTTTTGGGTCTTGCAGGTTATTACAGGAAGTTTATAGAAGGATTTTCCAAATTAGCGTTACCGTTGACTAAGTTGACCAGGAAGGGTCAGATGTTTGTTTGGGATGTTGAATGTGAGAAAGGATTTCAAGAGCGGAAGAGGAGGTTGACAAGTGCTCCGATCTTGATTTTGCCAAATCCGACTAAGTCTTTTGTTGTGTATTGTGACGCATCATTAATGGGATTAGGTGGTGTGTTGATGCAACATAAGCAGGTGGTGGTTTATGCTTCGAGATAATTGAAAGTACATGAAAGGAATTATCCGACTCATGATTTGGAGTTGGCAGCTGTTGTGGTTGTTTTGAAGTTGTGGAGGCATTATTTATATGGTTCTCGATTTGAGGTGTTCAATGATCACAAAAGTCTGAGGTATCTCTTTGATCAGAAAGAGTTGAATATGAGGCAGAGGAGATGGTTAGAATTTCTAAAGGATTATGATTTCGGTTTGAATTACCATTCTGGTAAGGCAAACGTTGTTGCGGATGCCTTGAGTAGGAAGTCCTTGCATATGTCGATGTTAATGGTCCGTGAGTTAGATTTGGTTGAGCAGTTCACAGATTTAAGTTTGGTATGTGAAACTACTCTGAATAGTGTGAAATTGGGTATGTTGAAACTGACTAGTGGTATTCTGGAAGAAATTCGGAATGGACAGAAGTCCGATGTTGGGTTAGTTGATAAATTGACATTGATCAACCAAGGTCAAGGAGGCGAGTTCCGGATTGATGAGAATGGTGTTATGAGATTTGGTAATAGGGTGTGTGTTCCGGATGTTGCAGAGATTAGGAAGAGTATTTTGGAAGAAGGACATCGTAGTGGATTGAGTATTCATCCTGGTGCTACTAAAATGTACCATGATTTGAAGAAGTTGTTTTGGTGGCCGGGAATGAAAAAGGAAATTGCTGAGTTTGTGTATGCTTGTTTGGTTTGTCAGAAGTCGAAGATTAAGCATCAAAAACCGTCAGGATTGATGGAAGCTTTGTTTGTTCCAGAATGGAAATGGGATGGAATCTTTATGGATTTTGTGTCTGGTTTGCCAAGGACATCGAAGAATTGTGATTCTATCTGGGTTATTGTTGATCGGTTGACGAAATCTGCTCACTTTATTCCGATAAGAATGGATTATCCGATGGAAAGGTTGGCAGAATTGTATGTTGAGAAGATTGTGAGTTTGCACGGTATTCCTTCTAGTATTGTGTCGGATCGAGATCCGAGGTTTACATCTAAATTCTGGACGGGATTGCAAGAAGCTTTGGGTACTAAGTTGCGTTTGAGTTCCGCTTATCATCCACAGACAGATGGTCAGACGGAGAGAACGATTCAGTCGTTGGAAGATTTGTTAAGAGCTTATGTGTTGGAGAAAGGTGGAGCTTGGGATAGTTATCTACCATTGATTGAGTTTACCTACAACAATAGTTTTCATTCGAGCATTGGTATGGCTCCGTTTGCGGCATGGTATGGTAGGAGGTGTCGGACACTGTTGTGTTGGTATGAATCTGGAGAGAGTGCTGTGATTGGACCGGAAATTGTCCAACAGACTTCGGAAAAGATTAAGATGATTCAGGAGAAGATGAGGACTTCTCAGAGTCGTCAGAAAAGTTATCACGATAAGAGGAGGAAAGATCTTGAGTTTAGCGAAGGAGAACATATTTTTATGCGAGTTACTCCGATGACTGGTATTGGTCGAGCTTTGAATCAAAGAAGTTGACTCCAGGTTTTATTGGTCCATTTAAGATTACCAAGAGAATTGGGAAAGTTGCTTATCAGATTGCTTTGCCGCCGTCACTTGCAAATTTGCATGATGTTTTTCATGTATCTCAGCTAAGGAAGTACATTGCTGATCCGTCTCATGAGATTCGGGTAGACGATATACAAGTACGAGAGAATTTGACTATGGAAGCGGTACCTGCGAGAATTGAGGATCGGAAGTTGAAACAGTTGTGAGGAAAGGAGATCGCGTTGGTAAGAGTAGCTTGGGGAGGACCAGCAGATGGAAATGTCACTTGGGAGCTGGAGAGTCAGATGAAGGACTCGTATCCCGAACTGTTCGTCTAAGGTATGTTTTCGAGGACGAAAACTCTTTTAGTTGGGGAGAGTTGTGACACCCCAAATAACCTGATTATTAAATAATTAGAATTTTTAATTATTAATTTAATTGGAAATTTAATTATTGGTATTTTTGGATTATTGGAATTAATTTAATTAATTAAAGGAAAGAAGTATTGGTGGTGTGAAGAGTGATTAGAGGGTGTGAGGGGTAAAATACTCTACTCTTACTAATTACTAATTTAATTATTTTATTGGAATAATAAAAGGAGTATTAAAAGGAAAAAGAAGAGAAAGAGAGTTATTTTGGAATATTCATCATACGCGCATTTGAGAAGAGGAAAAAGAAGGAGAAAACCGGAAGCGACAGAATTCGAAGAACCCACAAGGTAAGGGGTGATTTCGATTAGTTAATTCATATTATCGGTTTAGATATTCAATAGTATGGATCATAGTATGTTAGGGAATCCCGGTTTGGAATTCTAGGGTTCCGTAGAATTGTCCCTATTGCGTCGAATTGTAGGTTGAAAACCATTAGGGTGTCAGATGATAAAAAGGAATGATGAAATAATGTTGTTTGATGTTATAATAGTGCAAAATAGATGTGTTTTGGTGTTTCTCATGTTGCAATTCGTATGGGTATGTTTGGAATTGGTTTAGAATGAATAAATGCTGTCAAAAGTGCAGAATTTGACTCTGCAGGTCGTGGGAACCGGTTCCCAGTGGGGAGGAACCGGGTTCCACTGTGTGAATTTATAAAAACTGGAAAAAATGCACGTAGGAATCGGTTCCTGTATAGGTAGGAACCGGGTTCCCATATATTTTTCCAGAAGCGTGATTTTTGAAGTTCTCAGGAACCGGTTCCTGCATATGTAGGAACCGGGTTCTGCTGTAACTTTTTGAAAAATATTAAACTTTGAAAATTCATACCTTTCAAACCGTAAGTCCGTTTTGAGTGCCGTTTTGGACGTTATTTCTTAAATTTAATGCTCTATTTTATAAAATGAAAAGATTTCCTAAAACCTGAAATTATTTTGAAAATGAGTCAAATCCCGGAATAAGTGATTATTGGCTAACGCACGTGGGTGTGTATGTAGCAGTGAACCTGTGATGGATGGATGTATTAGTATTGTGTGAATGAAAGGCATGTTTATGTTGCTAATTATGGTGTGCATGATCATTGAGATATCATGTTTTTGGTTTTGGTTCAGTTATGATAAATTGATGTATTTCATAGACTGATTTGATGTTGCATGCTAGTGATGTGCGTGCATATGCATTGTTTTGGTGAAGTTAATTCCCATTGTGTGGAATTTGACTTGTATTGCCGTTAACCGATACCCGGGTGATGATGGGTGGTTAGGCTGGATTCGTGTCCAGGTGTTTATGGATGAATCGATGGTTGCTGTATCCGGTTGATGATGGATCAGTGTTGGGTGACTTGGTCACATGTTGGTACCACATGCATTGTGTCTGCATTTGTGTTTGCATAGAATTGTAACATGTTAGGATGTCTTCCAGTGTTACAATTCTTTGGTTGATTATTGATTTGTGCATAATGACTTGTATGATTGGAACTGCGTGTTAAATCTGAATTTATGCTAAAATGGGTGAAATAATATGCTTGTGATATAATGTTGATTGAGAAGCTTATAATGCATGTTAATTATGAGAAATCTCACCCTTACTTTAACAATTTCAGATTAAAGTTAGCAGCTCAGGAGTTGGTGAGGATGGCTCTAGAGCTATGTTACTTTAAGTCTGCGTGTCAGTGTCGTGCTCTGATAGGTTGTAACACTGGGGAACGTTTAGTTAAGGAATTAGTTATTATTCAATTTTTTCTTTGAATTTCATTGGGAATAATTATGTTTTGGTTTATTCCGTTTTGGTTATGGTATTTTTCCGCTGTGTAAGACATGGTCTTAATTTGATTGAATTATTTGAATAATGACCCTCAGTGTAGCACGACTACTGTTTTATTGGAAGTTTTATTTATTTCATAATTGTGACATCCATTGTTCCGTGTTAACTCTGATGGAATATGTCTTTAATCATTGATATAATTAATATTATTCGAGGTATTTTAGAAGGGGTGTTACAGAGAGTACCGTAAGCATGAGCATACAAATGAACAGAGGGGTTATATATTCCATTAGTTCACAAATCTCTAATTTTTTCACTTATGTCTCTCTCTACCCCAAACCACAATCAACCCTTGTTGTCTTTCTAGAGAGAGGCTCTAACCTCTCTCTAGAAAACAACTATACCAGGAATCTCCCTGCCTAGAGTGCCACCGGCCAGAAATCACTTTCGCAAGCGAATAAATCTGGGCACCACCACCTTCATTCATAAGAAACCCATAAATTCATACATTTAACCTGAACCACCCTAGGTGGTCGCAAAGGCCACCTCCTCTGGCATGAGTACGCCAGGGACTCCACCTACTTCTGGGAAATGCGAAGAACCCTAACAACTTCATCCCAAAACCCTTAGAACCCTAAGTGTTTTAAACCTAACCCTAATGTTCATGCATGAACCCTAACAATACCCCAACCCAGTAACCTATGCTCTTATGAACCCTAACCCTAGAAATGAAGAACCATAACCCTAAGGATGAACCCAAAGCCCAAAACCTAACCCTAAGCCCCAAATTTTCCAAGAAACACAACAATCAAACCCAATTGATTCAGACAATCACAACAAATAGAAAAGCCTAAGCTAAGTTTGAGGCTTATCATCCTTGTAGTGATTCTTTTAGTAAATTTTCTCTTCTGATTACTCTTTCTCGCCTCTAATGTTATTTTCTTCTTCTTCTTCTCCGCAGGTACAATGATGCTTGGTTTGGGGCTAAGCTCTAAAGATCTTAGAGTTTCAGTTGTGAAACCTGTGTCTTTAAACGAGGAAGAGCTCTGGTGATGAGGTGGGAATTCACAGCAAGCTTCAAGGGTTTCTCCAAGGGTTTTTCGTTGTCCTTAATTCTGTTTAGGGCTTAGGATTTTATAGTTTTATAATTAGATTAGATTAGGAAATATTTGTATGATTTGTAGTTATAATTCAATCAGAAGATTTGAATGAATCAAATTAGAGATTAGATTTGATTTGATTGTAAATTAGTTTTAGGGTTTCTATTTGTATCATGTATCTGGACGAACTATGTAATTGTATTCATATAAATAAATAAAATTAGTTTTAATCTTTATTTGATTTGATTGGATTTTATTCAGAAAATATTTGAGTTTTGGGCTTCGATATTATAGGGATGAAGTAGAACAACCAGCAAAGCAGGGACAAGGGTTAAAACCCTAGTTGACCATCAGTAAATTTTTATGAATAATAATTTAATAATAATAATAAAACAAATGAACAATAATAATTTAATAAAGAATGTTGACCCTGGGCCGACCAACAACAATAGAATTGAAGAATTATATATATAAAAACGCCAATAAAAATCTTTAAAAAGAAATGTTGACCTTCGTCAACTAGTCAAAAAAAGATCATGATAAAATTGTCTTATTTATTTAAACTGGATTTAACATGGGCTTATCAACACCTAATGGCACCTTTAGTATACTTTACTTGATGAATTAAGAAATAAACACTCCCTGCCCAAATTTGAGCATCATTATAATTTAAACAAATCAAAAGGTAATTAATTAATAGCAAAACATAAAAACATAACATAAGCACACACCAATAGTCTTAGCAAAATGAACTGATTGTTTGTGCCTATACAGACATATTTAAGGTATGACAACTAAGAGTGCATATAAAATTAATAAATTATCCTTCTATACAAAATTAAATGATTATTGTATTACCATAAAAAATAATGAGATTATGGTTGAGGCTAAATCCATGTACTTTTTTAGATCCAAAGATAAGAATCATGTATTGGCGTATAGATCATACTTTTGGGTCATTGAAGAGATTTAGGAGACATATTATGTTATATTTAAATTGAATTTATTTAAATACAAGTGGATTGATAGTAATACTTGTGTACAAATCGATGAATTATGATTCATATGGGTTGACCTTCGTGAGGCAAGTTATATGAACGAACCTTCTATCATGGCATCCCAAAAAATACAAGTCCTTTTTCCAATGATCCTGCTAAAAAAATATGGTCAGTTATTCTCCAAGAAAACACAATTATACTACTGATGAAAATTAAGATTTAACTCTTAATATTTATGAGATCTCATCTTTATGAATGCACATGTATACCTTATATAAAGAAAATGATTCACTTGATGTGCATGCTATCTATTATGACAATCAAGAAGGGATATGGGAAAACAAATTGGCAAAGTTTTAATGTATATCCATAATTTATTGTTTTTTTTTATTCTTAATATTTATAATTAGTATTGTTATTATTTTAACTATTTTAATTTTTCATTCAACTTATAACTGTTTAACAAACGAACATCGACCATTTATAAAAAAAAACTTTATATGACATATGTCTTTTTGTAAAAGCAAGCTTCTCAAATGCACTTTTGTTTTGATGAAGACAAACCATGATTGACAAAGAAGGCAAAGATTTTTGACTCAGCTAAAAGCATCTGTGAATAAAGTCTTCAGTTCAAGCACTTAGCAAAATTTCAAGGTATAATGATAATACTTACTTTGAACTTAAGACATAGATGCTCAATGGTAAAAAGAAATATTTTATATTGTCCAAACCTTTACTCAAGTTTTTCTAAAGCTAAAAATCACTTTTTTACTTGAGTGCAATCGATTTGCATATTAGTGCAATCGATTGCATGCTTCAATTTTTCAAATCTTTTGCTACTGTTTCTAAGTGTAGTCGATTTGCATGCTTATGCAATCAATTGCACTCAATCAATTTTTGCTACTGACTTCACATGAAATAAATTTACACTCTTGTGAAATCGATTTCACACTCAAAACTTTTGAAATTCTAGCTGTTGAAACCCCGTGCAATCGATTTACACAAAGGGTGCAATCGATTGCATGCTGCACGATTTTGAAAAAACAGCAGCTTTGCACATGCCTGTTCATAACACCATTTCATGGAAACCTTTCACTCAACCTTGCCAATTGTTCATGATTCATTTTCAGAACTTTATGATGTTTCAAAAAGGTGCTATGAACATATAAAAACTCATTTTCAAAATCATTTCAACAACTCTTCCAAATATATTTTCTGAATTTTCAAATATCAAACTCAAGCTTTTCTCCACTTTCATACACAAAGTTTTTCTGCACACTTTCACATATTGTCAAACAGGAAACATTTTAAGCATTATATATCTTGAGTCATTGTATACTATTGTCATTGGAAGAGAAGATCAATTTATTGATAAAATCACTCATAGTGATTATTACACTACAAACTCACTCAATTCAAATATTGCTATATACTTACGTATTTTTCAGGATCGTTGGAAATAAGTTCAAGTGGTTTTGAAATTTTGTTTTCCCAGGATTGTTGGATACAAGTAAAGTCACCTTGAGAGGATTGTTCTCATTGTTGACATAGTGAAAATCCAAGAGGATTGTTCTTGGTCCAAGAGGATTATTCTTGGTAGTTTTATTAGTTAGAGTCTTGTATAGAAGGACTAGGGTGTCTTGTCTAGAGATCTAACAATAAGGAAATCTCTTTCATGTTGAAAGAGGACTGGAGTACTCTCGGATTGTGAGGGGAACCAGGATACATCTTTGTGTTCTTTACTTTTCCGCATTTACCGCTTTAATCACTAGTCATAAACCAGAAAAGAAAGAAACAAATTTGTAAACTCATGCACTAAACCAGAAAAATAATATCCATCATCACTAAAACGGTAAAAAAATTTAAAGTACCTAATTCATCCCCCTCTTAGGCGCACTCTTATAATTAAATTTTTCACATACAATAACTTGATTTCTTGACTTTTATGACTTTTGTTGAACAAAATAAATATGTATAGTCTATTAGTCACTAAATATATTTGACTATTCATTAAGTATATGGTACAAAATGCGTGGCACTTTGATTTTGATATAATTTATAGTCTTTGTTTTGGTCTTGAAGTCAACAAAAGTATAGTACAAAATGTGTCATTCATGTTGTGTTTATTTTAATGTAGGTTATAACAAAAAAAAAATGTAAAATTAAAGCAAATTATATTTCAATTACAAATAATTTTACATCGGTTAACAATCTCAACTAATGCGAAATATGGTTCTCGTATATCCTCTTAATTAACAACCCAACCGAGAGAAAAATTGGAGATTTCACCGAAGTTTATAAGCCACCCAATGTGAAAAATGAAAGATAATCCCCTGATTAAACTCCTAATCGAGTAAGAAAAATGATGTGTTTACCAGGTTTTCACCTCAATGGTCTAAGAGAAAATATGACACACTTTTTCTAATACTCTTCATTATCTTGTTTTTCAACCGAAAAGAAATCCTTTTTTAATAATGAATGTAAAATTATTAGAAATAACATGCTTAAAAAATAAAATACAATTTTTTTAAATTTAAATATTAAAGATATTCTAATTGGCATTAAAGTGAGAAAGGAAAATCGATATAGCTAAATTGAAGGTGTGCTACATTCTAACCTAAGACATAAGAAGATATTTTGAGATAATAATTTTAATACTTTATTTCATTTCATTACAATTATCCTAGAGTAAAAAGCCATAACTATAAGGTCCTTCAAATTTAAATAAAAGAACAAAAATTAAAAAGTTGAGGGCCCCATATTGGGATATGTAGAAGATTGGAATTGTGTGTGGGGCATGCGGGTGTATTGGTATTCTGATTGAATTTATGGTTGGGTGTGGGGTATATGTGGGTATTGGTATTGAGGTGGTGATTGTGGTTGGTTGTGTGTCATTTGGGTGTAATTGTATTGTGGTGGTGATTGTGGTTGGGTGCTTGTGGTTCTATTTCATCGAGGAGGTTGGTGGGAGGTTGATGTGTGTTGGATTTTTTGTTGGGAAAATGAGGGTTGTGCCCATTGTGTTCGTGGGTCACTGAAATACCTTGGATGAGACATGTGCATTTCTGGGTTACTAATCGATTTATACCAAAACTAAATATTGATCCGTGTGTCACATATTACCATGGTTGAGGAAAACTGGTAATGCAAGACATGTCGGTGACGCCTCTGCCACATCTTACACCATTTTGGAGCAAAGTCTTTCCAGTTGGTAAGACCCCATTGGGCGTCGACCCTTTTGAGATGCCACGGGGAAAAACAAGTTGGATCGCAGGGTATCTCTTGATGCATTCCAAACTGCATCTTGACACCGTTGCCCTGGTGCATCTCCATAACATTGAACCGTATGATTACAATCTTTGTGCTCCAAATTGCTGCATCCTCGGAGTTTGGTTCATGGTCCAAACCCAAATATGGTCTCCAGACAAACTGCGGATAAAATTAAATCATCTTAATGAAAGCGTAATAAATAAATAATTTAAAAGTAGAAAAGTTGAAAGGTATGACGTACATCATCTAGGCCAAGGTGATCCAATAGATTGGGATATAGAGCAAAATTGAATCTTGAATTCTTTCCGTAATCCATACCCCTCAAGCACTACTTAAAGGAATTGAAAAATATTTTATTTTTATCATATATTTGGTGAAAAGATGAATAATAATAAATGATATAAGTTATTGTCTTACTTTGTTGCGTACGGGAAAACGAATGCGTTGTTGTTGGCGGGGTTTAGGGACTCCATTCTCCACCAACCCCAGGCTTGAAGTAAAAAAGCGCATCCATAAAAAGTACGTTTTTCCTTGATTGCATTTTTACACAAGGAACTGTATAGATGAGCTAAAACAGCAGAACCCCAACTATACTCTCTAGTTTTTCCAAATTCTCTAAGTAAATTTAAATACACGAAATTTACACTATTCCCCGTACTTTCGGGAAATAAAAAGGTTCCAAAAAGTAACATTATATAATTTCTATATTTTATTACCTTAGCTAGATCGGAGGAATTTTCGTTTAACTCCAGATTCGCATAATGATTTTTGAGTTCAGTAAGTAGTATACCCTGGCCTCTCGCACCACAACCTTCAACCATATCCTTTCCCAACAATTCCTTGCACAGAGAATTAGGCTATTGAACTGACCCGTTAACCGCTTTACCGTCGATAGGAAGACCCAATAACATGTACACGTCCTCTAGTGTGATGGTACATTCATCTATTGGTAGATGAAATGTGTGGGTATCTGGTCTCCACCTTTCCAACATTGCAAGTATGAACTTTGAATCAATCGTGCAGTTGGAGATCTTTATAACATTTCTGAAACCAACGTATTCGAGATAGGGCATGATCAACGGGTCGGGAGTAAGGTAGTTATGTGACCGGATTCTGAATCTTTTAGTATCCTAAGTTAAGAATGTAAAAAGTGTAAGATTAAATAAGATGTATAAATCATTAATAGAAGTATGAAAATTTTATAAGTATACAAGAAACTTACAAACGCTGCAATGTTGTCCCTTGTGCCTCTGTGAGAATCGTCCATCATGAGAAGAGCCATTGTTAAAATTGTCTGAGATTATGAAAGAGTTTGTAGCAGAGAGCGATATGATTGTGGATGCAAAAGAAGTATGTGAGGCTCTATATTTATAGGAAAATTTTTATCAGAGTGAATAAGTGAGGTGGTTGGTGGGTGCACGCATGCATGATAAGTGTCACTCTTGTAGTGTAGGTGCAGGCTAGGTGGCAGCCTTGGGGAAGGCATCTCTACATGCATGTAATACGATTGGACGTGTAGGGAAGTGTCACTGGAGTTGGAGAATGAGTACAAAATTGATAGGTGTCGCCATCCCTGTTGGCGAATTAGAGGTGTCATGGGTTGCAGTATAGGTGCAAGCTAGGTGGCAGCCTTGGGGAAGGTATCTCTGTATGCATGTAATACGATTTGACATGTAAGGAGGCGTCATTAGACTTGGCGAATGAGTACAAAATTGATAGATTTCTCCATCCCTGTTGGGGAATTAGAGGTGACATGGGTTGTAGTGTAGGTGCAAGCTAGGTGGCAGCCTTGGGGAAGGCATCTCTACATGCATGTAATACGATTGGACGTGTAGGGAGGCGCTATTGGACTTGGAGAATGAGTACAAAATTGAAAACTGTCGTCATCCTTGTTGATGAATTAGAGGTGGCATGGGTTGCAGTGTAGGTGCAGGCTAGGTGGCAGCCTTGGGGAGTACATCTCTGCATGCATGTAATACGATTGGACATCCCAGTTGGCGAATTAGAGGTTGCTTACTATTGTTTTATCAATTTTAGTATAGCCTATTTAATCCTACATTTATCAAAACACTTCTACACTCAATCGCTCAAACACTCAAACACTCAAACACTCAAACACTCAAACACTCAAACACTCAAACACTTAAACGTCCAAACACTCAAACCTCCAAACCTTCAAACATTCAAACACAATGGCCTTTACACCATAATATATGATCAGTGCACATTTCAATGGTGAGACATACATTTGTCCCACCTCTGGGTTTTTGTTTAGAGACACTGAGAAAATCCGATTTTGTTTAAACAGGAAAGCTAATTTCTTGAATTTCAAAAATCGATTGGAGTCAAAACTTGGACAAGGTCCCGTGACACAAATCTTTTATCAGAATCAAGTTTTTTTGGTAACAACCAAATAATATTTTATAAGGTTGAGGTTCAAGATAACGAGGACCTTTAAAATATGTTTTCCAGTCATGAGAATTCTGGGTACGACTCTATTGAGTTGTACATTGTGCTACAAGAGCCTCAACTGTCACAAGTGGTTGATCCTCTCGAGGCCGAACAGGCAGAAGTAGATGTCTTTGATGAAGAAGAAGATGATGAGTTAGAGTTTGACGACATGGTCAACGATAATTCTGAAGACGATGAGATACCTGGTATACCTTCGAATGAGATCTACACACCACCTCCAAACATGACAAACTTCAACATGGGCGGAGATAAACCATCATCTGATTTATTTTTCAATTCGTATATGCAGTCGAATGAAAACTTAAAAGAGAAAGACAAATTTCGTAATAGAGAAGAATGTATTCGAGCCATAAAAAAGTTTCACATGCTCAACTCGGTCGATTTTAAGGTAGATCGTGTAAATCCATAAAGGTACAAGATCAAGTGTATCCACCCAGATTGTATGTTTAAGCTCACTGCATCATACAAATTAAGAGGTGATTGTTGGATCATAGGTTCCATGTCCACCTACACGTGTGTTAATTCTACTCAATCACAGGATCATCGGAAACTAAATTATGATCTCATATGTCAAGAAATCCTACCCCTCGTCAACAACGACCCATCATTGAAGGTGGAAATCATAGTCTCTCACATCACTATGGTATTTAACTATACTCTGTCATACCGAAAGGCGTGGTTAGAAAAGACCAAGGCGATTGAAAAGGTATATGGAAAATGGGAGGAGTCATACAAAGAACTTCCTCGCTACTTGAATGCACTTCAGACTTATTCTCCAGGTACTATTTACATTATGGAAACACTGCCGGCGTAGGCCCCAAATGGTAGTCAAATCACTGAAATGGAATATTCAGTCAAGTGTTCTGGGCTTTTCAACCTTGCATCACAGGGTTTGTGTCATGCAAACCAATTATTCAAATTGATGGGACTTGGTTGTATGGTAAATACAAAGGCACACTACTGATGGCAGTTGCACAACATGGAAACAACAACATTTTCCCAATTGCCTTTGCCCTAGTCGAGGGAGAGACTGGTGGTGCTTGGAGCTTCTTTCTCAAGAATCTACGAACACATGTGGCTCCTCGACCAGATCTTTGTTTGATCTCCGATAGACATGCATCTATTGAGAGTGCATACAACAATCCTGCAAATGGTTGGCATGACCCTCCTTCTACGAATGTCTATTGCATTAGACATATTTTCCAAAATTTCACGAGGGAGATCAAAGACAAAGCTCTTAAGAAAGCCGTTATGAATGCAGGGTATACATTAACACAACCTATGTTAAAATATTATCGCAACGAGATCCGATTGTTAAATCCGAACGCGGTAGGTGGATCGATAACATTCCGGTTGAGAAATGGACTAGGTCATACAACAATGGACAATGATGGAGCCACATGACAACAAATCTGATTGAATCCATGAACGGGGTATTCAAAGGCATACGAAACCTCCCAGAAACTTCTTTGGTTAAATCAACATATTTTAGGATGGCTTCGTTGTTTTCCAAAAGAGGTGAAATATGGAATGTTGTGTTGCAATTGGGACAATTATGGAGTGAGAGATGCATGAAGTATATTAAGGCAGAAAGTGTCAAAGCCAACACCCATCTGGTTATACGGTTCAACGGACAAAACCACAACTTCATTATCAAAGAGACAATCGACCACAACGAGGGGCTGCCAAGACAAGAGTATAGGGTTATACTACCTTCTCGTTGGTGCGATTGTGGCAAGTTTCAAGCATTTCGTATTCCTTGCTCTCATGTCATTGCTTCGTTTGTCTATACTCATCAAGACGCATTACAACTTTTTTCTCTCATTTACAAGTCTGAAACCTTGCTCAACGTATACAACAACAAATTCCCTTTGGAAGCAAAACCTGATTATTGGCCTGCATACAACGACGAAATAGTATGGCACAATGACCAAATACGAAGGAATGGTCATCCCAAAAGCAAGCGTGTCACAACTGAAATAGACTCCCTTGACAAGCTGGAAAGAAAGTGTTGTTTATGTCATCAGGTAGGACACAATCGTAAAAATTGTCCGACTCGGGCTACTAGCTCAACCACATAAAAGTTGTATTATAAAATATCTTTACTTTTTTAAGTTCTAAATATTACGGTTTTTCATTAAGAGCATTTGTTACAATAAAACATGTGCAAATAACAAATAAAACATGATAAAACGTCTACGAAATTACAACCGTTAAAACAATTTCATCTGACCCATGCATCATCAACATTACGTCGCTGTCTGTTTTGACTTCCTCCAACCAAAAATTAGGTCTTCATGTTGCAAGTGAGGTTGTTGTTCTTCTTCGTTGGATCCTTCTAATTTGTTCATCATCCTCGATGTCTCCCTCTAGCCATCCATCAACTCTCTCTTCAGACGCTCCATGGAGTGAATGTGCCAAAATTTCATTTTCATCGGAGGTTTGGTGGCCGAGAAAATAACGTAACCATCTCTGGTAAAAATCATGGGAGATGTGATGACGCAAATAATAGAGAGAGAAAAAGAAGACAGTGCGATAAAGTGTGAAGAATGACGGAGAAACGGAGGAGTTATTTATAACAAATGCATTTTTCCCTAGGAGCCAAGTGAGATGGCGCCTCCTCTCACTTTTAGAGTGCATGCGCCATCTCACTTGGCTAAAAGAGAGTGCGCGCGCCAAGTGAGATGGCGCCTAGGGAAAATGGCTCAGTGCATGCGTCGTCTCACTTGGCTCCTCCTTTGTGGGGTTTTCTGAAACATGATTATTTGCGTAATTTTCTCCGAAATATGGTTATTTGCGGAAAAAAATTTCAATACTTAGTTCTTGTAATAAAAAAATTCAGAAAATCGATATAGCTAAATTGAAGGCGTGCTACCTTCCGACCTAAGACATAAGAAGATATTTTGAAATAATAATTTTAATACTTTATTTCATTTCGTTACCATTCTCCTAGAGTACAAAGCCATAACTATAAGGTCCTTCAAATTTAAATAAAAGAACAAAAATTAAATCAAATTATTAGGTGCAAACATCATAACTAAGGACAATAACTTATTGAATATTATAGTAAGGCATGTCTATACTCTCTTGATCATATGTGAAATCATTCAACCACAAATACAATATTTGAATGCACAAAAAGGCCTCGAAGGAGGTTCACAATCACTTGTTGGGCAATCAGCAGGAGTAAAACATGTACGACGCTCTGCTGCTGTAATGGAAATAGAGTAAAAGAAATGTTACTAAAATAAGATAAAATATTATGTACAAAATAAAGAAGCTTCACAATAACTTGTTAACTTACCACTAACGTTCATTATAACAAGAAATAAAGAAAGAAAAACAATCATAACATGAACACACTTGATAAATGTAGTCATATTTTTACGGCTTTATATGTATTAGATAGAGTATTACTTTATGATTTATAAATTTAATGCTCTATTTACATCATTTATATAGTTTTTGACACTAATATAGTTTTTCTTGCATGTCTCACTTCATTAGTTGTTAAAAATAAATTCCTTATATTTTAATAAGTATAAATTGTCTCTTAAGTACAACAATGAGTTACATTGTACCATTTTACGTATTTAAAAAACAAAACAAATAAAAAACATAACAATCAGAAGAATTTATTATTATTTTTTATCAAATTTTAATTATTTTATAACCTTTCATGATTAAAAAGTGTAAATCACAATAGAAGAATATTGTTTTAAATAATTATTAAATATATCTTAAGTATATCAACGTGTTTGTGTTTGTTCCTTTAGACCATTTAGCAAGGAGTTCACATAAATAATTACGATTCATAAAAAATTGTCATTATTATTATTTTAAACCAAATTTTGATTATTTTATAACAAAACAGGAATAATATTGTTAATAATCATAAATGTATCTTTATTAAACAATGTTTTGCTTATTCTTTTTGGCAATGTCGGTTAGCCAAATGTTAAAACTTAAAACTTATAAAATGTTATTCATTTATATAAAATAATTTCTTTTATTATATTTGTTTCAAAATAACAAAATCTCTAAAATAATTAGCTTTTTTCATAAAACATTATGTATGACTTAATAACTAGACTCGATTAAATATATGAAGACTACTCTAAAATCATTAGTAGTCATTAGATGTTGGTTCTCACATTGACTATTTCTTTTCCTATCCTTGCATGTTTTCCTAAGTTACTGATAAAAAGTAAAAAATATTTTATAAATTCAGAGATGTATTTTCGGACGCACAATTTTCATACAAAATAAGCTAATTGTTAATCATTATTCATTTTGTCAAACTATTTCAGTCTATCCGTCAAGGTGATTTCGCCTCTCTCAATCGAGGTCTCAATCCAATAATCAAAACTTTGATTACAACACACAAAGACTATCGTCAATGTTTTCTTGAGACTAAACCACAATTTGGTTTCTCAAGGAATTACAAAAATGTGAATAAAAATGTGTAAAAGAATGTTTCTAGAAAACTATATCACAACTGTGATGTTTACACAATGTTAAGGCACATTGAATAGATCTAAAGAGCTTATGAATATTTCTTTGTATGCATAAGTGTTGTTTGATCACCCTTCAAGAACTCTATATAGGAGAAGCTCTTGATCCATTTGAGACATGAGAAATTGTTTTTGAAAGGTTGATAAAATGTTGTTAATGCACTTTCCAAAAATACAGATCTTTTCTGGTACCAGCCGTTACTCTTTGATTTGTAATGAATGAATTGTAACGCATCAGAACTTTACTTCTTTTGAAATTTGATCAGAATATGAATATTAGCGTTGAGACTTTAGATCATCAGAGTATTGCTTCATCATATTTTAGCTTGCAGCTTTGGTGCTTCAGAAGTTATAACATCAGGACTTCTTCTATTGAGTGTGATACTTTAGTTGTGTTTGTACAAAAAAATTTATCAGATCTTCTTAACGCAAATTGTTCACCAACTTCTTATGCTTATTTTATAAGAACTTCTCTGCATATTTAAATAATTTATTAGAGAGCATAATTGTTCTTTAGATATAACATGTATTTTTTATTATCAATACTATTACAAAGATGTAGAACCAAACTATTGTTCAAACTATCCCCCCCTTTTTATTGATGATAAAAACTTGTATATTTTGATGAACAAGTAAGAACATAAAGCCATAGGGTCTCCCCCTGAGTTGAATACTTAGATAAAGAAAAAATTAGATAATTCCCTGAAGATGTTTGATCAGAGCTTTTGATGCAAGTTTTAATAAGTCCATGTGGTAGAAGTTTCTTTCAAGAGACACTTTTCCTGTTTGCTTTTCAAAAAGTGAGACAAAGGTTATGTTATCAAAAATGTTTGAGATTTATTCCCAACACTGTTATATTCAAAATATCTTACGTTCTCCCCCTTTTTTCATTAATCAAAAAGCAATAAAAACACTTAAAGAGAACAAAAATATAATGCATTCAAGAACAGAGATTAATACAACCAGAAGCAGACAAACATAAGTTTAATCATAAAAAATAGCACAAACAAGCAAAAGATCAGAACTAAGGTTGTGAAGGAGGTGAAAGTCGTGTGAACAACGCTTCCATGAGACTTTTGATCTGATTGTTTGATTCTTCTTGCTTGCCTAGCATCCCCTTAATCTCTTTATTGGTTTCATCTTGTTTATCGAGCCTTTCCCTGACACCTTAATTCTCTTTGTTTGACTCATCTAGAGTTTTCAGCACTACAGAAGATGTAGTTGTTTCAACAGTAGAAGCCATATTCTCAGAAATTATTACACTAGATTCTTTCTCAGGAGATTCTTCAACTGACTTACCTTTGTCTTTAAAAACGACCATAGGTAGAGGTTGAGGTTCAGGAGATGGTTCCTCAAATTCTGATTTCTGTGGAGTTTCTCAAGGAGCATTGTCCAGAAGACAAAGGGGTTCCCTTACCCAGTGACATAAAACTTGATCCTTGAAGATATTTAGGTGATCGCAAAAGTTCTGTTGAGAAATTTCATAAGAAAGTTCCTTCATCTTCACAGATTTAGAGTTAAACCATTTTCTGAACCGAGTCGAGAGAGAATCAGAAGCAGCTGGATTGAGATTATCCAAGCAAGATTTCTTCAAAGAGTTAACCCATTCATGTATTTCTGTCTCGAAAACTAGAAGAGATTTACCAACATTTGATTTGAATGGTTTTGGTGTTGGTTTTGGAATGGCTTATTTCTGATGGGACGTGAGAAGTCAGACCTAGGCTTCTAGATCAATTATGGTTCTGAGAGGATCTTCTGAGAATTTAGTGGGATTTGGATAGTCAGAAATGATGATAGGAGTGTTAGGTGATATTAAATCATAAGGAGAGGGAATATCTAGAAGGGAAAATACTTTTGGATGTTTGGTGGAGAAATTTAGTGGTTGAGAGGTGTTGAGAGGGTAGGTGATTCCTGGAATAAATGGTGTGGTTTTTGACATATGTTCAGAGGTAGTATTTGGATTTTCTACTTGGGGAGGTTCAAAGAATGGATCAAATTGATAAATATCAGATAGAACTTATGCAAATTCTTGTTGAGTTTGAATAAATTTGGTAGAATGGGATTAATCAGAGGATGATTAATGGGTATGGAGGTATCAATTTCTATGTTAAAGTCATCAATAGTTTGTGGTGAGGGATTTTCAGCAGGTTTTGGAGATGAGGACGGTTTATATGTTGGTAAGAAAATTGATTCGATAACAAAAACAAAAGAGGAGTTACCTTTCATTTTAGCAGCTTTAGGAGTTTTTGAGAAGTTCCTTCTCCAACAGCTTTCCTTTTCCTTGAATTTTTGGTAGCAACTTCTAGATATTGTTGCCTAAGATCTAGGATATTGACATATGGAATTGTTCCATCACTTTTGCAAGTTTCCAAGTATCTGAGGACATTTTTTGGATATGAGCCTGCATGAGTGAAGATAGGAAAATCTTTCAGAGGGACTCTTCTGGTGGTGATGACTTCCTTTGAAGTAAGTGTAGGATCCTTTTTAATGGTTTCTATAATCTTCATCTTCTTGAGGTTCTTAGCGTTGAGAGGATTTCCAACATAAGGTTCTGGAACACTAGCTTGTTCAGCTTCACTCATATGTTCTATCAGTTTATTCTGTCAGAATATATGAGATCAGCCTTCCCAACAAAATTCAATCTCTTTTTGTTCTTTCTTCTTCTCTTGTTTCCTTGACACTGGTCTTCAGATGTTTGAATAGAATATGAGGGAGGTGGACTTTGACTTTAGTTGTGATAAAGTAAATCAAGTATTGTTTATCAATATTGATGTAGTCAGGAGAACTTGTTGGTTTTCTGTGACTGATACATCATAGAATTATTCTAGACCAAATTCTGAGATAGTCTTTCAGATCTTTGATCTTGTTGGAGGGTTGTCTAGAAAAGAAGATTTCTTTGGATACAATCTTTAGGTCACAACCTTTTTCTACCATTTCAATACACCTTATGCCGCTTCCATTGTGACCAACGAGTTTTCCAATGAGATCTTCGGTGATGATAACCTTCTTTCCCATTACATACAAAGGTACTTGATGATTTGACGCAGTAGCATGAATCTATAATTCTTTAGCAAGTTTGGGAAAAACTGGACTAATTAGTTGATCAAAATATTTTGTCCACCCTTGAAACTCAACATCGGGAGTAAGGTCATACCCATTTTCTTTTATGCTTTCAAAATCAACTATCAGTTCATAGAGAACTTCAAGAGTATCTACCGAAGTAAGGAGATTTCTTGTAGGTTCAACATACCTTTCTTTGTTTGGAGTAGAGGATGAACCAAGGATGTGGATTTGAGGAGCAAGATCTTGAGATTTTTTTTGTTGTTAAGAAGAAGCCATTGTTCATATACTTAGGGTTTGAGAGCTCACAAAATGGAAAATGTGCAAATTCAGAGAAACTAGGGTGAGTGAGAGTGAATTTGTGAAAGTGATTTGGTGAAAGTGAGGTATAAATATCCAACAAAGAGAAAACATGAAATTAATTTCAATTAATAAAGTAACCAAAATGATTAAAAACAATAATGATTTTTGAAAAGGGGGATGGCGTGAAGATTTTGAGAACAGTTACTGATGTGACTCGCACCTCAATGCATCAACTCAACCATTTCAGCCCTTCAGATTTTGAACACATGTTCAGTCTCAGAGAGTGACTTAGGTTTAGGGTTGACAAATATTTATGTGGTAAACTTCTTGCATCTATCTTTGAAACGAAGCATTTTCAAAAAAAAAACATTCAGATCTTCTGGATAGTTTATGAGACAATTTTCATTCTCACTTGTAAATAACTATTGTTCAGATATTCTAAATAACAAATCAAAAAGTTATGAGGTTTAAATATACAGAGACTAAACTTTCATTTTGGGCATAATTCCATACTGAGCTGTTTCAGAATGAAATTAAATCTATCTTCAGCAAGTATTATCACAGAGGATATGAATGTTACTCTCATAAATATGAAAATCTTGAAACTGACTCTTCATCTAGAGCATCTGAGTACTGCATCCAACTTCATCTATATATTCAACTTCAGCAGTTGATAGAGCAATACTGGATTGTCTTTTGCTGTACCATGAGATTAAGTTGTCTCCCAGTAACTCGCAGCTTCCAGAAGCACTTTTTCTTTCTATTCTATCTCCAGCAAAGTCAGCATCACAGTACCCTACTAATTTATATTCTCTAGATTTTATATAACAAAGACCAAGATTAGTAGTACCTTTCAGATACTTGAATATTCTCTTAACAACTGTTAAGTGAGATTCTCTAGGATCTAATTGGAATCTGGAACAAATACAAACTCTATATAGAATATCAGGTCTTGAAGCTGTTAAATATAGGAGAGAACCAATCATACCCCTGTAGAGCTTGTTTTACTTTCTTACTTACCTCTTCCTTTTCCATAATGCATGTTGACGCATAGGAGTTTTAAATGGCTTACTTTCTGACATATCAAATTTCTTCAGAAGTTCTTTAACATACTTGCTTTGATATATGTAGGTTCCTTCTGGATTTTGATTGATTTTAAATTCCATAAAGAATTTGAGTTCACTCATCAAGCTCATTTCAAATTTTGTCTGCATAGTCTTAGAAAATTCTTTGCCCAAGGAGGCTTTTGTAGATCCAAAAATTATATCATCTACGTATATTTGACAAATCATAACGTTATTTTTAAATGATTTATAGAATAGAGTTGTGTCCACCTTCCCTCTGGTAAATTCATTTACTAATAGAAAGTTACTTAGTCTTTCATACCAAGATCTGGGAGTTGTTTCAGACCATATAACGATTTCTTAAGTTTATAAACATATTCTGGGTGTTTTGTATTTTCAAAACCAGGGGATTTGTGCCCATAAACTTCTTCATCAATGTAACCATTTAAAAAGGCACTTTTGACATCCATCTGATAAAGAGTGATGTCATTATCTACAACAAATGAAATTAAAATTATGATAGATTCTAACATGGCGACTGGAGCAAAGGTTTCTGTATAGTCTATCCCTTCTTGCTGACTATAAACTTGTGCAACCAGTCATGCTTTGTTTCTGACAACTTCTCCTTGTTCACTTACCTTGTTTCTGAAGACTCGTTTACTTCAAATGATGTTGAAGCCTTTTAGTTTAGGAACTAGATCCCATACATCATTTCTGGTAAATTGATTTAGTTCTTCTTGCATTGCAAATATCCAATCATTGTCTAGAAGTGCTTCATCTATGGGAGTCGGTTCGATCAGAGACACTAATCCCATGAGATAATCTTCAGTATTTATGAATTTAGATCTTGTTCTGATTGGATCATCTTTCTTTCCCAGAATCATGTTTTCAGGATGTGCTAAGTTGCTTCTGGATTATCTTTTCTGGATGGATTCTTCAGGAGTTGCTTTTATTTCTTCTTCTGTATTTGGTTGAAGTTCTGAAATTTTATTCTATGAAGATCTATCTTCATTACCTGCAATTTAAAATTCTATATCTGCAAAATATTCACCCTGCTTTGACTTTTGAGAGCCAAGCTTATCATTAAATCTGACACTAATAGATTCTTCCATAATTTGTGTTTCTGTGTTGTATACTCTATAATCTTTTGAACATTCATATTATCCTAACATGAAACACTTTTTTTGCCTTAGAATCAAACTTGTTCAAATGTTTTTTTAGCGTTCAATATAAAACAAGTACATCCCAATGGATGTAAATAAAAGATGTTGGGATTTCTGTTCTTCCACAGTTCATATGGAGTCTTTTCCAGAATAGGTTCTTATTGAGATTCTATTTTTGAATATAACACACTAAGCTAACTGCTTCTTCCCAGAAATGTTTTTGCAATGTTAGTCTCGTTGATCATGGTTCAGGCTATTTCTTGTAAAGTTCTATTCTTTTCGTTCTACAACTCTGTTTTGTTGAGGAATTCTAGGATAAGAGAAATCATGAGAAATACCATTCTCATTAAAAAAACTGTTCAAAAACATTAATTTTTGAATTCCCTGCCATGATCACTTCTGACTTTTACAATTGTAAGCTCTTTTTCATTTTGAACTTGGTTATAGAGAGTAGAGAACACAAAGTGTGACTCGTCCTTATGTCTTAAGAAAATTTACCCATGGTCCATCTGCTATAGTTATCTATGATCACTAATCCATACTTCTTGCCACTGATGGATGCAATTTTTCACTGGTCCAAACAGATCTACATGCAGATTTTCTGATGGTTTAGAGGTAGAAACAACATTTTTTTTATTTGAAAGATGGTTTTGCAAACTTGCCTTTTTGACATGCTTGACACAGAGCATCTGAGCCAAATTTCAAGTTAGGAAGTTCTCTGACTAGATTACATTTGTTAATCTGAGATATTCTTCTCATACTAAACATGCCCCCAATCTTCTGTGCCAGACCCATTTCTCATCGTTCACAGACATAAGGAATTTTACATTCTGACTTTTTTCGTTCAGAAAGTTTTATTTTATAAATTTTGTTCTTTCTTTTACCATTAAAGATGATTGTTCCATCTTTCGGACTATTAGCTTTACAAGACTTTTGATTAAAGATTATATAATAACCACTATCACTTAATTTACTTATGGATAACGAGTTATGTAATAATTCATCTACTAACAAAAATATTAGTTATAGAGGGAAGTGTACTGTTACCAATAGGTCCAGAGCCAATGATCTTTCCTTTCTGATTGCCCTCTGAAACCTACGTATACTCCGGATTTAAGTTCCAGACTTTGGAACATATGCTTTCTTCCCCTCATGTATCGAGAGCATCCAAAGTCTAGGTACTAAGACTGGTGTTTTCAACTTTGTTGTTAAAGATATCTACGACATGGATGATTTTATCCTTAGATACCCATATCTTTTTTGGGTCCTTGTTTGTTAGAGTTCCCAAAGTTCTGATTGAATTTTGGTTTCACAATAGAATTCATAGAGTAAGATTCACTTGTATATTTTATATCATGCGTGTGTCCATATGTGAAATGTGAGTTTAAAAGGTGTGTGTTTTATGACCATATCATCAACTTTCTTAGGTTGATATGATTCTTCTCCTTTTGGTTTTACATATCCTACCTGCTTTTCTGCTATTTCTACTAACTCCATATATCATTGAAGCAATCTTGCTTCTATCTATGTTTTCTAGCTAGAAAACTTTTAAAAGTTGTGATCGTATTCTTTTATGATGTTATCAGAACTATTTGAAACTTCTGAAATAGATTCTTTCTGAGCTTTTTGTAATTCATCTTTATGTTTAGAATTAAATTTTTTTAGTTCAAAGTTTTCTATTTTTTGTTTCCTAGTTTATTCAGTTTCAGATACAAAAATGTGTTTCTGGTTCTTGTATTTGACTCGAAGTTGCTTATATCTTTCAAGAATTTCAGACAGACTTTCTTATAATTGAGATCTAGAGAATTTTGAAAATACCTCTTCTGAATCTGATTCAAATTTTGATGTATCTGTATCTTCTGATATGTTGGAAATTATTCTTATATTGGCTCGTTCATCTTCTAGTTCAGTTTCATCTTCAGAAGATTCCGAGTCATCCCACATTGCCATAATAATTTTCTTATTTTCTTTGAAGAACTTCATTTTAGGCTTTTCTTTCTAAAGATTGAGGCAGTCGCTTTTGTAGTGACATGGCTCTTTGCATTCGTAGCAGACAATATCTTTGTTGCTAGACTTTCTGTATCCAGAGGATGATTCAGAGTGATTGTCTGTTCTTCTAGGGTTTTTGAATTTCCTTTGTTTGTGCTTCCATAGTCGGTGGACTCTTCTAGAGAGAAGAGATAGTTCGTCTTCTTCTGACGAGGATCCATCAGAGTTTTCTTCTTCTGCCCTGAAAAGCTTTAGTTTCATATTTTTTATTAGATTTAAGAGCAAGAGACTTACCTTTCTTTTAGGGCTCATATTCTTCTAGTTCTATCTCGTGACTTCTTAGAGAGATGATTGGTTCTTCAAGAGATATTATGTTCAGATCTTTGGCTAGTTTTATGGTTGTGGACCATGGGTTTCCATTTCTTGGGTAAGCTTCTAATGATTTTCTTTACATGATCTGCTGTTGAGTACCCTTTGTCCAGAACATTTAGCCTAGCAACCAGAATTTGAAACCTTGAGAACATTGTATTAACTAATTCATCTTTTTCCATTTTGAAGGCCTCATACTTCTGGATGACTGCAAGAGCTTTGGTCCTCTTTGACTTGCGTGTTGCATTCATGTATTATTCTCAAAGACTCAAACATGTTCTTATCTGAATCTCTGTTCGTGATCTTCTCATACTCGGTGTATGAGATAGCACTAAAGAGGATTGTTTTTGTCCTTGTGATGACTTCTGACTTCTTTCTTTTGTTGATCTGTAATTTTCTTTATGTCGATATTTTGACCGCTTGCATCAACTGGATGAATGTAGCCATTAGTTACCATATCTCAGAGATCAGCGTCATGAGCTAGAAAAAAAACTTGTGATTCTGTCTTTCTAGTAATTGAAGTTTTCACCATCAAAGATTGGAGGTTTTCCGCTACCCTCTTTCTTTCTCATCATAGTTATCATTGATGTTGTTCTGAACTTGTCCGAAACATAGTGTTTGTCTTGCTAGGATCTTTTTCTGACACAATTAAGTGTTTGCACCCAGAACCAGGAGCTCTGATACTAATTGAAGGATATAAAAACACAAGAAAGGGGGTTTGAATTGGGGTTTTCAAAAATTAAAAATAGTATTACACGTTTGGTTATTCTGGTTCGTTTGAACTCAAACTACTCCAGTCCATCCGGCAAGATGATTTCGCCTCTCTCAATCAAGGTCTTAATGCACAAATCAAAACTTTGTTACAACACACAAAGACTACCGTCAATGTCTTCTTGAGACTAAACCAAAAACTTGGTTTCTCAACGAATTACAAAAATATGAATAAAAATGTGTACAAGAATGTTTCTAGAAAAATATATTACAACTGTGATATTTACATAATGTTAAGGAACAATGAATAGACCTATAGAGCTTATGAATATTTCTTTGTATGCGCAAGTGGTGTTTGATCACCCTTCAAGAACTCCTTTATATAGGTGAAGCTCTAGATCCATTTGAGGCATGAGAAGATGTTTTTGGACGGTTGATAAAATGTTGTTAATGCACTTTCTAAAAATACAAATCTTGTCTGGTACCCAGCCGTTACTCTTTTATTTACATTGAATGAATTGTAACGCATCAAAACTTTTCTTCTTTTTAAATGTGATCAGAATAAGAATATTAGTGTTGAGGACTTTACACCATCAGAGTATTGCTTCATCAGATTTTAACTTGCAGCTTTGGTGCTTCAGAAGTTATAACATCGGAACTTCTTATATTGACTGTGATATTTTAATTGTGTTTGTACAAAAATTCTTATAAGATCTTCTTAGCGCAAACTGTTCACCAACTTCTTATTCTTCTTTTATCATAACTTCTCTGTATATTTAAATAATTTATTAGAGAGCATAATTGTTCTTTATATATAACATGTATTTTGTTATCATCAAAACTATTACTAAGATGTAGAACCAAAACTATATTCAAACAACTTTAACCGAGAGATGCATCTTTGAACTTGGTTAAGGGTTTGTTCGCAGATATATCTCTGAATTAACCCTTGCTTTCAAACTAAAGGAAACTTTCAGAGATGCATCTCAAATTTTTTTAATGTGTATATATATCTCGCCGCCAAACCCTCCCTTTCCCCCTTCTTCATTTTCTGAAAAATTTTCTTCCTCAATTAGAGCTCATAAGTAACCTTGTTCCAGACTATCTTTGAAGAAACAAGATAACCTCTAATTCAATCTTAGTAGTCCTAACTTACTCCACAATCTACATTGAACATTATTCATCTTTATCAACACTTATTTGAGTAAGTTTTTAATTTAACTTATTTTGATTTTTGATTAATGTATTAGGTAAAATAGTTTATTTTTCATGCATTAGGTAGTGTTAGGATTTGAAATAGGTAATGTTACATACATGCACTACAATTTTGATACATTTTGAGTTATAGGGACAATAATAGGAGCAGGTTCTACCATTAAAGCAAAATATGCAACGATTTTGAATCTACACGCTTCAGGCTATACTGAGACATGGGGAGATCAAAGATTGAATGAATTTCTAGGCTTACCTACCGGAGAGATTCTGGTGATTCTTCAAACTGAAAGGGTTTGCTGAGAAATCCAGAGATATTCACGTGCTTGTATAGGTATTCTTCAATCTTGAATTCTCATCCATGACCATTTCCTTCTTATTCTTTTGCGCACTTGTACTCGATGTAAATGGTGGCTTTCTATTGATGTTGGTGATGAAGATCATATGAATATATGTTTACAGATGAAGGTGAAGAAGTTGATTCTATAAGTGATGAAGTTTTTTAGCTTGAAATTGATGAAACTCATTATTTTAAAGCGGAGAAAGGTGATTTGTAGTGACGACGCATAGTTGCGGTGCAAGATTGAATGATGAATGTTATGTTAAGGTTGAATCGTTGTCATGGTTTCTTTTGCATTCATGATGCAGGTTATTGAGTAGAATACACGTTGAAGGTGATGAAGATGATTATGAGGGAAGTCTGAGAAGATTTGTAGAGAATGATGAAGATGTTGTGATTGTTGTTGTGAAACAAATGGAGGCAGATGCAGATTG